>JAAFCE010006949.1:1669907-1690794 GCA_013389805.1 Trigoniulus corallinus
AGCTGCCTTGGCAGCACCTGCATAGGACACCGCACGACTGGGGGTCCCTGGCAAGGCTAGCAGCCGCCGCGCATCCGGAAAGCTGATACCCTTCTGGACACGCAACTCCTGGATTGCGCGCTCCTGCAACCAAGTAGGGCAGTCCCGAGAAGACGCGGGGTGGTTGCCCTTACAGTTCACACAAAAAGGTGCAGTCTTACAAGACTCTGGGGAGTGGTCTCCCTGCCCACAAGTGCCACACATGGCCTTGGCAGAACAGGAATTCTGGCCATGGCCATAACGTTGGCACTTGAAACACCGAAGCGGGCTCGGTATGAAGGGACGCACAGGCAAGCGGAGGTAGCCAGCCATGATGTACTCTGGCACCTTGGGCCTACCAAAGGTCAGCACCAAGGTGTCAGATGGCCGGGATTCCCCATCCCGTTGGACAGAGGTGCGGCGGACAGCCACCACACCCTGGTCCCTGAGTCCCTGGTCGTCGAGACTACTCGAACAGGATACCGTTAGGGTGGCATAATCCCCGAGTACCGGACCATTGGCATCGGGGTTGACTCCCGGTCCACTTACAGTCACCCTAGGAGGCATAACAACTTATGCGCCCCCGGCCGATTGACCAAGACCGGGCTACTGCCTTGGCCTCCCGTTTGCCCCGGAAGCTGTGGCCAAAGTGATGTGTTGGATGTGTAGGGCCGCAGCCCTAGACCCTCCTCAATCACCAGGATCCGCTTTTCCCAGGGTACGGGTCTCCACGCACGGCAAACACGCGGGTAGGCGTTTTTTACGGTCACCTCAGTGAGGAACCTACGTCGACCGCGAACAAGTCAGACACTCATCCAATAAAGGAGAAAAGAACGATACAACCAACCACAATGATGTTATCGTCCTGTCCAGACCACGTCATAGACAAACACGACAGTGGTGTTGTCCAAACTGGGGCAAGAAAAAGTCACCCCTTTTAGTCGCCTCTTACGACATGCAGGTATGCAGTGTGCCTATTCTACCCCGGGCACACACGGGGACTGAGCTTGAAGAATGGGAAGCATGGAAAGAGCAGTGTGGTGATGTGGGGTGTGTGTGACAGCATCTGGGTCAAGAACCTAGCATTTATTGAAGAAGTAATGTACCCCCAATACTTTATAAATTCTGAAATGCAATCTATAAGTTAGTGCAGAAAGTCTGTGTACCAATGATGACCCCCAAACACACTGCATTCAATACATAGCTCTGGTTGCTTTATAATTGCCCAAAAATAATTAAAATTTAAGCACAATCTCCAGATCTCAACCCCATAGAACATTTATGGAATCATCTGGAAAAAAATTGAACAGCAAAGTTTTAGTAACAAGGAATGCCAGGCCATTAGTGCCAAATATACTAAAACTTTAGTTACTGTAAAACCTCCAATTGGCTGTCACAGTGCTCTATTTTTCAACTCCTCTGCCAGGATGGCGATCTATTAGAGGTGGTGTTCAAATAGAGGGCGTCCGATATTTCAACTACTGGTATCTGGCAAAAATTTCGAGCGATGATCACAAAATATTGCATCAAAGAAGGTGCATTCAGCACCAACAAGACGTCCACATTACTGGATTAGTTTGAGGGTTGGGGAGTAAGCCAGGCAGCCATAACAGGTCGAATCCTTAGGAGGCTGCCCACAGGAGATGAGGAGGTAGGTGAAAGGATGAAGGAAAGGGTTATTTTGCAGCACCCAACGTTCTTTACCAACCACCAAAGTTGGTATTGATGTGAGCTTGCACTGCTTAACTTCAGTGATCTCACACGAACTGGTGTGTCCAACGCAACTTGGCTGCACACATTAACACATTGCCACATTAACATTCATCATCATCATCATCATCATCACACCATTATCCCGCCTATGACAGGGTCGGGTCTGCGGGTTCTGGCCCTCCACTCTCGTCTGTCTCCCACCAGGTCCCCATCCACCCCATACACCGCCATTTCCTTGTGGACCACCTGTTCCCATTTCAACTTCGGTCTCCCCCTTCCCCTGGTGCTGCCAACCACCTGCACCTGTGGTATAGCCCTAACGAGGTCCTCGTCCCCTCTTCTCATCACGTGTCCATACCACCTCAGCCTATTCTCCCTCATTTTTTTGGTGATGTCCGCCACCCCCAGGCTACCTCTGACATACTCATTCCTAATTCGATAAGCTCTTGGCACACCACTCATGTACCACAGCATTTGCATCTCAGCTACTTGCATTCTACTGACGTGGCTTTTCCTCACTGCCCAGCACTCTGACCCATATAGCACAGCAGGTCTAACCGCTGCCCTGTAGAATTTTCCCTTCAACTTTATTCGCACCCTCCTATCACACAGGACTCCGCTTGCCTGCCTCCACATCCGCCACCCCCCCCATTGATTCTGCTGGTCACATCTGCATCTATCTCCCCATTGCTTTGGAAAGTAGATCCTAAGTACCTTACCTCTCGCACCTTTTTCACCAGTTCGCCCCTTGAACGGACATCACCACTTTTTACCTGTCCTTCTCAACTGAAAGCTAAATACTCTGTCTTCTTCATATTTATCTTTAACTCTCCCTTTTCTATTGATCCTTTAATGTCGTCTAGACCCTTCTCTATTTGTTCTCTGTTGTCACCAACTTTTCCAATATCATCAGCATATACCAAGCACTGAGGGGCTCATTCTCCTACTCCCATCAGTAGACCATCCATAACCAGGATGAAAAGGTAGGGGCTAAGTGCAGAACCTTGGTGCACCCCAACATTCACTGGGAAGCCCCTGGTATACCCCGAGGGTGTCCTTACCTTGGCTTTGGAGCCTTCACACATATCTTGGACTATTCAGACAAACCCCTCTTCTACCCCCCATTTCTGTAATACCCCTCAAACTACCTGCCATGGGACACTGTCATAGGCCTTCTCCAGGTCGATAAAGACGGCATGGAGATCTTTCTTTGCTGCTCTATACTTCTCTATCATCTGCCTCATAATGAAGATTGGCTCCATTGTTGACCTACCTGGCATAAACCCAAACTGATTTCCCCAGACACTGGTTCTATCCCTGAGGTGACATTCCATTACTCTTTCCCAAAGTTTCATGGAGTGGCTCATCAGCTTTATGCCTCTATAGTTATTACAATCTTGGACATCCCCTTTGCCCTTAAAGAGTGGTGCTATCCAACTTTCATGCTATTCCAATGGCATTCTATCATCCCTAGCTATCCTGCTTAAGAGTTGCCTTAGCCACTTAGTTCCTGTCTCCCCTAGGCTATGCCACACTGTGATGGGGATTCCATCGGGGCCTACAGCTTTTCGGCCTTTCATCCTCCTAAGTGCCACAGCCACTTCCTCCTCTGTTACACAGTCCACTGCCCCAGTTGCTGCCGGATATGTGGTGGAGTCCATATCCTCCTTGCCAACATTTAAAAGGGTTTGGAAGTATTGTTCCCACTTCCTCTTTACCTCTGATGGGTCCAGCAGCACCCTGCCATTGGTATCCTTAACTGTTATGGCTCGGGGTATATCTTTAGCTGCCTCATCTCTAGCCTTGGCTAGTTTGAAAACTTCTCTCTCCCCTTCCTTTGTTCCTAACTGTTCATAGAGGGCCTCATACTTCTGGTGCTTGGCCAGGGCAATAATCCTCCTTGCTGTGGACTTGGTCTATCTGTAATGAGTCTTAGACTCCTGATTCCCTACTTCCCACCACCTCTGGAAAGCAGGGAGTGGCGAGTTGCATTGGACACACCAGTTCTCGTCTGATCACTGAAGTTAAGCAATGCAAGCCCAGTTAGCACTGACATGGGTGGTCGCTTGGGAAAGCTGGGTACTGCTAATACCCAATAATCATCGCATTAGTGTAGTGTCTGTGCAGTCTATGCATTAGAACTATGCAGTGGATGGGTCTCTAATGACCTTGTAGTTGATGGGACCTTAAACTCCAACAAACAAACAAACAATCTGGAAAGCAGCCTTCTTTTGTTTGATGGCATCTTCTACCTCCTCATTCCACCACCAAGTCTCCCTGTTTCCCTTGCCAGTGCCTCCTACTCTGCCCTGCCCCAAAATGGATTTCCCACAAGCTCTAATTTTTCTGGCTACCCTGTCCCACATGGCATCTGCTGTCCCTTCCCACTCCCAGTCTACCTGCCTATGCAATTCTTGTACAAATTCCTCCACCTTGGTGGGCAGTTTCCACCACCTGATTACCTGCTCACCTTTCCATGAATGTGCCTTGCCTGCTGCTTTCACTTGGATTTCTAACATAAGGAGTGTATGGCCACATTCCTTTTGAAAATTTTCACTGGGGAGCACCCAGCAATCACAAACTTCTGATCTATGCTGCCCCCTAACCATAAAGAAATCTATCTGTGACATCCCTTGTGGAGACTGGAATGTGATTGGGTGCTTGTCCCTCTTCCTAAATCATGTATTTGTCAATGCAAGGCGAAGTGCATTTACTGGATTTGCTGCCCTTCTATGCTAACCATTCCATATCCTCATTCCCCATGGACCTCCCCATAACCCTGGTTGCCTTTGCCTACATGGCTGTTAAAGTCCCCCCAATAACTAAGCACTCATTCCTGTTGCGATGGCCTACCAGTCTCTAGTGAGTGTACCAGGTCCTCAAAATCTGTCTGGAAACCCACCTTTGTGGGTTCATCCAGACCATCCTGGGGGGGGCATATGCACTGATGAGGTGGAGCACTACACCTCGCCAATTCACTGTAACTAACATTAGCCTGCTATTGATGCACTTCACCATGGTAATCCCTGTTGTAGCTCCTTATCTAATACTATTGCCACCCCATTTTGTCCCCCTTCACTGGCTGTATATATACGTTTGTATCCCTCCCCAAGGGCCCTTGACCTGTTTCCCTTCCATCGGGTTTCCTGCAAAAAAGCTACCTGGATCCTCCTTTGCTTGAAGATATTTACTAACTCCCCTGTTTTGCCGGTGATGGTCCCCACATTCCACGTGCCCAATCGCAGCTTTGCTCTGTTGTCTGTACATGCCCTGAGTGGGGCCACCCCAGCCAGGCATCTGGGACCCACAGGAACATTGGTGCAGCTTGCTGTGGGGGATGATGGCCTACCCCACAGAGGACACTTGATGTGCTATTTGCCACAGGGACCGAGGTCCTAACCCGTGTGACATTGTGCATTGCCATTTACCTCTATACTAAATACAATTTACATACTAGGTAAGGGTATTAGTAAATTAATAATTAAACATTTAAATAAATATATAATGAAATAAAGGATCAAAATATTTGCTGCAGATAAATTTGGGCTCCTAGCTCCAATGCAGCCCAGTGTATGTCTATACAGACGACACATGTGCTGCAGTGAAGCATGATGGGAGCAGCAGAAATGGCGTGAGGTTAGGCCTAGTATGCCGACCTCACACCAAGCCTCTCACACCACTAAAAGGGCCCAAAAAAAAAACCGCAATCCTACCATCCTCTGGAATAACACAGTGTTCGCCTTGAAAAAGGTGGTTTTGGTTCTTCTGTTTGTTTTGTTTTTTCGGACAAAATCCAAAAATCGACGCACCAAGATAAATCACTATGCAATCAGCCAAGCGCCACCTAGCGGTCTCCCTGCCACATTAACATTCATAAAGTAAAAATATTTTTATCATTTCAAGCTAAGAGAAACATGTTATGAAAAAGTCTTCATTGCTTCTACAAATGAATGTTAGTTATGGTCAATTTTTATTCACTTCATATAATTAACATCATCACACCCTTATCCTGCCTGTGGCAGGGTCAGGTCCACTGACCATGCTCTGACTGGTGACCCCCAGCCAGGTGTGTGGAACCCGTTTTGTTGTCTGTGGGGGGATGCTGGCCTACCCCACACATTCCAACACTGCATTATACAACCAAAATAGAAACTTTGGCCAGTAAATTAATGCTTTGTTGGTAATAATATTGCATGGTATTTGACCTGTTACACAACAATAACAGTAAGGTCAGACACCATGCAACATCATAACCATCAAAGCAAACTGTAAGTACTAACCAACAGAGATCAATGTGCATACTAAATGTATATATTAAAAGCATTTGTTGGATGCATAGACATCTATGAATGATTTCTTTGCTCGGCCATCTAGGTGCAAATTGGGAGTCACTAGGTGGTGCTTGCTTTCTATACATCGGCTTCCTCATGTTCCGATATCTGCAATAATCGTAGGCAAAATTCAAAAGACATCTTCCAGACGAAGACTGCCTTTTCCTAGGCTAACACTCAAGGTTCCAGTCACGGTAGGGCTGTGGGGGTTGGCGGTGCTTTAAGTGGTGGGGGAACTTGTTATGAGGTTTGGTGACTTAAGTCTAGTCTCATCACAATTTCCACCAATCCCATCGTGCTTCAGCTTAGCATGATTGTCAGTGCTGTCAGTGACCACACTGTGTCTGTGGCTGGAAGGAAGCTTACAAGAACTTTCATGAAGGAAGCTTACAAGAACTTTCATGAAGGAAGCTTACAAGAACCTTCATGAGAATATTTTGGGAGATAGGCTTTGGATAAATCCAAAGGCATTCTGGGGATATATAAAGAGGTGTAGGAAGGAGAGTGATTGGGATACAGTGGTTAAGGATGGGTCAGGAAATTTAGTCAAGGATAGCCTTATGATTGCCAACGTTTTAATGACACATTTGCAAAATGCTTTGCAACCAGTAGAAACAACTCCCAGCCAGAATTTGATATTGATTTGCCAGGAGGAATGGATGAGGTTATTACCACTAGGTTGGGAATGAGCAACTACTGAGTAAATTACCAGTATATAAGGCCATGGGCCCTGATGGTGTTTAGCCACTTATTCTGCAACAGCTTTCTGGGATTATTAGCTATTACTTGTTGGAAATTTTTAAAAAGTCATTAGCCACAAGCATTGTTCCAGCATCATGGAAACTGGCAAATGTGGTGCCCATTTTCAACTCTGGGGACATGGCAGACCCTAAGTGCTATAGACCAGTTTCATTAACAAGTGCTGTATCCAAGATTTTTGAGCACATCTTATTCTCACTTATAATGGGATATCTGGAAAAGAAGGACATCCTTAGAAATAACCAACATGGGTTTAGGAAAGGCAGGTCATGTGACACTCAAATGGGTTGCTTCATGGATCATATTCAAAGGGCTTTAGATAGCAGAAAGCAGGTTGATGTTGTATTCTTGATCTTTGAACAGGCTTTTGTCATGGTGCCCCATGATAAGCTGGTCTCAAAAATGTCCAACTTAGGGATACATAGTAATGTTGTTGAATGGGTAAGGTCTGATCTGTTTGATAGAAAACAGAGGGTCATTTTCAAGGGTAGTGCATCTCCATGGAAACCTGTCATGTCAGGGGTCCCTCAGGGAAGTGTTTTGGGTCCTTTGTTGTACATTCTCTATGTGAATGACATGGGGCTTGATATTAATTCCTTCCTTGAACCTTGAATGTGCTGCTTGGGTATTAGATGATGGATTATCATCCTGTATGCAATTACAACAGGATCTAGATAAGATTTACAATTTGTGTGTAAAATGGGAACTGCCATTAAACCCGAAGAAGTGTAGTATCCTCACAATATCCAGATCTAGAAAGCTATTTGATTTTGATTACCACATAGGTGGAGTTAGGGTTGGTACGGTTGTAACCCATAAACACCTTGGAATTGTCTTAAACAGTCAAGGTAATTTGAAGGATCACATTGGTAAAGCGATTGGGAGGGCTGGTCAATTCTTCCATCTGATTAGTAGGGTTCTTCAGGACAGCACAAAGGAGGTAAAAGAAACAGCATACATTTCAATGGTATGCCCAATTTTGGAGTATGGCAGTCCAATTTGGTTCCACTTCAGGCAGACCTTATCTTTGGAGGTTGGAAGGATCCAAAGGAGGATAGTAAGAATTGTAATTAATAGGTTTTCTCAAAGAGAGAGTGTATCTGCCATGATTAGGGAACTAGGGTGAGACACATTAAGCCAGAGGCATATACCTCACAGCATTAGCCATTTTATAAGACTGCTGCTGCTGGGATGTAATGGACCTTTGGGTGGAAGTGTGTTCCCAGCTGAGTATAAGGGGAGAAAAATATCATCCATACAAATTGAAAGAGGTTAGGGCACAGACAGACTCATACTACTGGTCATCTTTGCCAAGGGTCATTCGACAATGGAATGGCCTTGGTGAGGATAAGGGGGAGGGCTTCATCGAAGGAAAACCAACCATTGCTAGTATTGTGTTAGGGGAGGCACCTGAATTACAGCTTAGGGTTTTAGGAGTACACTCCACACTCTCTATAAGCATACCCCAGGGGAAATCACATTTGCATGGCTAGAAAGAGAGTTTCTTGTTGGGGAACTTTCCCTATAAGAAAAAGTTATTACTATAAAGTGTTGTTCACTATAGCTGACTTTCCTTGTAAAGATAATGTATGGCTAACAAAGAATATTCTAAGAATAATATGTTTAATTCACATGCAAGTAGGATTATGTTACAAGCAATTGGATTAATTCACCACAAAATGTATTACTGTTTCTGAAAAAAGGAATCAATTGTAGTCAGTCTGGAGGTTTTGAAGAAATGATCAAAGTAAACTTGATCCAAGAAATCGATGTGATCAATTCCTTCCTGAACTAGCCAACATCGCAAAATTGTCAATGCAGCAAATGCGTTGAAACCTCTCCAACTTGCTCTCCCTCCTCTTCATTGACTACCCAACCCTCTCTTGTATTTGGGGTCAGGTTTGCCACAATTTCGTCCTCACTGAGATCCTCAGAGGTAATGAGATTCTCATCAACTCCAACATAATCATCAGCATCTTGGCACTAAACCCCTACCAAGTTATTATACAGTGCCACTGGTAGTTCATGAGTGCCCTCAAGCACTCCAACATCAGCAGAAACATCCTCATCCAACTTAAAGCCAGCCTTTTTATAGCAGCTTTGCATTGTTGAAACAGAGACGTTGTCTCAAGCAGCAGAAATAAAAAATATTGCATCCTATATGTCAATGTTATTTGACAATTCCAGCATCAATCTGAGCAATCATTGTGTGAAGCAAGCATTTGTGGTAGTGAACTTTAAAACTTTGAATAACGCCCTGGTCAAGTGGCTGACACACAGAAGTAGTGTTTGGGGGTAAAAATAGCAACTTTACATTCTTAAGAAGGACACTGGTGGGATGAGTTGGGCAGTTTTCCAACAGCATTAAAATTTTTTCAATTTTTCTTTTGCATATCTGCATCAAGTTCCTTTAGCCACTCAGTAAAAAGCTTTGATGTCATCCAAGCTTTATCGTTATTCTTGTAGGTCAAAGGTAATTGTTTGTAGTCATATTTTAAATGACCAAAGGCTCTTGGTTTTGCTGCTTTTCCAGCAATTAAAGGGGGTCAGCTTTTCACTTCCATCCATATTGCAGCATAACAGAGCAGTGAGTCACTCTTTTGAGTGCTTTCCTCCTTTACAATTTTCTCCAGTTCTACGCAACGGGTAGATGAGGCAAAATTTCCAGGTGTAGGAGCTCGCCCCCTGGCGTCGGTAGCATTCCCCAACGAACACTAGACCAACGATAAATAAGCGTAGGGGTGCAGCTTTGGCCGGCAACCGGCTGCAGAAAAAACTATGTCCAATATATCACCCTGTGTCCATTCAGAGGGACAAATGGGTACCCGACCCTGCCATAGGCGGGAAAAGGGTTAGGAGTTGCTTTTGCTTATTGCAGATTGTGGAACACCCAAGTTCTTTGAAAGAGAAATTTGTGAAGCACCATTTTTGATCTCTGTGATGATATCAACCTTCTGTTTTAGGGTTAGTGATTGTCTGACTTTACCTATTTTATTGATTTTTACATTGTTAATAAACTGCCACAAACATCCACTGTCACACACTGTTAATGAACTACAGTACCACAAACATCCACTGTCACACACTCTTAACAGCACAAATCTACCAATCATAAAATACAGTAGGATTCTTAGCTGTGTGCAAAACCTCTTGCCCTTTGAATTAGGACCATAAGTCCATCTTTTCATACAGTATTAGGCATGCATGTGCAATCATCTCATATTGTATGCACATGTACTATCTTTCAATTTATGAAAAGAATGGATACTGCTGTCCTGTTGAACTTAACCCTTTCCCCCTTCTCTTTTGAACACAAGAATGACCCCACTCTAGAAATGGCAGAAATTTGTGACCTCATTTGGACTCCATTTTGTACAGTACAAATGAATTTCTTTAAAACACAACATTGGTGCAAGAAAGTAAAATCTGCAGTTGAAACTATTCTTATAAAGTGTAGTAAATAAGTGCAAGGGAGTGAAATTTTTCATTACTACACAGAGAGAATTCTTATAGGGGAAGTATTTTGCATTGAAAAACCCATGGGGGAATGGAGTGCATCACTATAAGGGGAGTATTCTTGTTGGGGAAGTGGTTATAGAGAGGGTGGAGTGTATTAGGTTATCATAAGTAGGGTTGAGAGTTAGTCTCTCCACTGCCATATTGGCCAAAGAAAGGGCTGCTCGCAGTGTAGTAAATTAGAATTAGAATTTAATTTTTTTTACTTGTCACTTTTTACTTGTATTAGTTCTTGTTGATACAGTTGAACCCACTTATCTCGACCTCCGTTATCTCAACAACCCTTTTAACCCTTATGTCCATACCCAGAATGTTCGACGTTGTTCAATATCCAGGTACCTGGGTACCCATAATGAATTAAATGGAATTCAGGCAAACATATGTTTCAACATGCATCTATTTCTGAAGCTATCATATTTCTTGATACATGACGACCCATAGATGGTCTTTACCCATTGCTCTACTGAAATCACCTGACCATAGGCAGCCAACCTTTTGTGCAACTAGTCTTTCCAGGCATTATCAACCCAATAACCCATTGTGCTGAACATTCAAATACACGTGTTTCATGCATTTGGTGTCCCACACAACATTAATTTCTTAGGAATATCTTAATTTCTTATTCCACCTGTGGCAGGATTGGGTCAGGGGGTTCTATCCAGAGGCAGATCCAGGGGGAGCAATGCAGAAATTGCTCCCCCTCCATGCCTGAATGGGCACATATTTCATCTGATGCATTATTCAATTTTGCATCTGATGATGCCTTTTCCCATTGCTATACTACCAGTCCAACAGTTGCTGTCCGAGTTGCGTTGGACACACCAGTTCCCGTTAGATCACTGAAGTTAAGCAGCGCACACCCACGTCAATACCAACTTGGGTGGTTGGCAAAGAACATTGGGTGCTGCAAATTAACCCTCTTCCTCCTCCTTTCACCTACCTCCTCATCTCCCGCGGGCAGCCTCCTAAGGGGTTGACCTGTTATGGCTGCCTGGCTTACACCCCAACCCACAAACTAATCAAAGAATCAATCCAATCTGCTAGATCATTGAGATAAGACACTGTCTGAGAGGCAGCAGATGAACTATTGTAATTGCTAACTAGATGTATACCAAAGGATTCTGAATATTTAAAAATATTTGGGGCACACATTTTGAAGTTCTCAACCATGATCCACCCTTGGATCTGCCATTGGTTGTAGCTCTCCACTCCTGCCTAGCTCCAAACTAGTTCCAAGTTTGTTTTGATTGTCCCCTACCCATCTTCTTTCCTCTTCATGACACATGGCCATACCACAGGCACCCATTCATCATCATACCCTTTCCCTGCCTGTGGCAGGGTTACGTTTGTGGGTTGCATCCCTCCACTCCCAACGATCTATCACCAGGTCCCCATTCACCCAAAACACTACTGCACCAACGTCTGCTTTTGGTCTTCGCCTACCTTGGGTGCTTCCACCTGCCTTCCCATAACGTATCTAATGAGCCCCTCCCCTGCTTCTTTGGATATTCATTCCAGCTAAATATGCCCTCCCTTATTCTTTTCCACGATGTCCCTCACCCACAAGCTACATTTAATATACTTATCCCAATTCCATTAGCTATCAAAATCCCACTCATGCACTGTATCATTCACATCTCTGCTACTTGCATTCTATTTATGTGGTTGTTCCTTTAATACTAATAAATTATTCTTACTGATGAAAATTAAGTATTAAAGCATTATTTATTCAATAATTTGCATTTATTTTAATGTCTTTATATGAAAAACTGCATTTTTCTGCATGAATTTTGCAAAATAGACTATTGGGTACCTGGGTACCCGGGTATTGAACAACGCCAATATCAACTTTAAAGCCAATTTTAACCAAATAGTTAAGTTATTATTACCAAAAACTGAGATGAATCAACTCATAACAAATGAAAGTATGGGGAATCGGCAATATAGAACAATATCTGTTTTCAAAATAAAGTTATTTCAACTCAAAGTCAAAATGGATACCCGGGTATGGACATAAGGGTTAAGTCAACAGTTTTAAAGTGAAACCACCAAATTCCCCTTTTGTCCTCATAGTTTGGAATTGCTGACGTCGATCCTTTTATGTCCATGACCCCTAATATCTCAGCACAAAAGAGGGTAAACTTTGCCACTCAACTTTGGTTGTTTGTTGTTGTTTGTTTGTTGGTGTTTAAGGTCCCATCAACTACAAGGTCATTAGAGACCTGTCCACTGCATAGTTCTAATGCATAGACTGCACAGACACCACACCAATGTGACGATTATTCGGTATTAGCAGCCCCGAGCTTTCCTGAGCGACCACCCATGTCAGTACTAAACTGGGCTTGCGTTGCTTAACTTCAGTGATCAGGCAAGAACTGGTGTGTCCAACACAACTCGCCGCTCTATCAACTTTCGTTTTGTCGATCCCAGAATCCCCTTGACTGCTGGCTTTTGAATACAGTAGTTCACTGCAGATGTGTTGTATGTACCTTATTCAAGTATGCTGTGGGATAAGGTGCTGAAGCTACTGTATTCTGTTTATTTTTCCCTTCTAAAAATGTCAGGCAGTGTTACAAGAAAACTAGACAATCAATTGAGAAGAAGTATGAAATACTGCAGCTAGAAAAAGGAGCAAAACCAACAGACCTTGGTGTTTGCTGGAATGCCATGCTGACAACTATTTCTGGATGGAAAAGGAAGGCATATATGATAAAAGAAATGTATGAGAGGTCTGTTTTTGATCCAGCAAGAAAAAAAAAACTTAGAGTTGCTGAGCACAAGGATGTCAATGATGCAGTGCTTCAATGGTTTAAAATACATGGGCAAGAAACCTTCCCATCAATGGTCCCTTGTTGAAGGAGAAGACAAACATCCTTGCGGCAAAGCTAGGACACCTGGACTTCAAAGCAAGTGAGGGGTGGCTGGATTGTTTTAAAAAGAGGCACAACATTGTCTTCAAAGGAATTTGTGGAGAGAGTGCTGCTGTTCAGCAAGACCAAGTGGATTCAGGGCTGAAGACTCAAATGGACATAATATTGGATATGTATGAGACTCAGAACATTTTTAATGCCAATGAAACTGGTGTGTTTTGGAAATGTCTTCCAAGGGGAGGTGTGTCATGGCAGAAAGAAGTCAAATGACTGGCTTACAGTTCTAGTTGCTGCTAACATGGATGGAAGCTAAAAACTGCCCTCTATGTTATAGGAAAGCCTAATAACCCCAGATGCTTCAAGCAGGCCGAAGTTCTTCCATGTCATTATGATGGCCAGCCAAGTGCCTGGATCACAGGAGATCTATTCAGTGCATGGGTGAAAAAGTGGGATATGAAGTTCCATGCAGAGAAAGGGAAGGTGGCACTGATTGTGGACAACTGTTGAGCTCATCTAGATGTTCCAGGTCTCAGAGCCATTAAGATCTTTTACCTCCCACCTAACCCAACAAGTAAGCTCCAACCAATGGACCAGGGGATAATCCAAGTGCTTAAAGTTTACTACAGAAAAATGTTGATGTGCCAATACTTTCTACATGATGAAAAGAAGATGCAATACACCCCTTCCCTTCTAGATGCAATGAACTTCCTGAGATCTGTCTGGAATGATGTGAAGAAAGAAACAATCTCAAATTGCTGGATGCACACCATCATTCAGCATCAGGATATTTCTGCTAATACGTTTCACACAACATGCCATGAAGAAGTGGTGGAAAACTCAAGCCTGGCAGGTGCTATCTTGGAAGAGGAGGCCCAGGAGTTAGCCATAACAGTCCAGGAATTCTGAGACTACATAGACATTGACAAAGATGTTGCTACTGATGGCATGATCACAGATGAGGAGGTTGCAACGTCTGTATGCAAGCACATCTGTATGCAGTAATGATAAAGAACATAACGATAAATAACAAAAAGAACATAATGATAAAGAACAAGCATAAAATTCGATGGTATGGTTCTTTTTAGGAGATGAATTTATTTTAGAGAGCATCAGTAATAGTGAGTCATTTGTTTTCACGCAGATTGTTAAAAGCAAAAAGCAACACAGCATTTTAAACTATGTAAAAATACCACAGTAACCTTGTGTACAATACATTAAAGAGATGGGTAGGAGTTAATGAACTCATGTACGTTGCACATTCTCCTTTATTTACACACACCTGTTATCCTTCGGTTAGTTGGCCAAGGAAGTCTCCGAGGATATTGATTTTGAATTCAGGTTCGAGCAAGGATGTACGCATTATAGTAAGAGTTCTATTGGTAAGTGCTGTATGTGTCCCTTGTGTTCTTGTGTTTCCCTTCCCAATTAATTCTATTTAGCGAGACAAGGAATATATTTATTCATACACATTCAAGGTAAACTTAACAATTTGAATTTCTTGTCAAGGCAAAACAAAAACAAGCCTCTCTTCTAAATACAAATCAATAAAAATTTCTCCACAAATAGTTTTTCCTCTTCTCTTTTAAAAATATATATGTCTATTAAATTAATATGAGAAGCTTAATAAGCGATTAAATATGAAATAGCAAAAAGGGAGTAATATATATATATATATGTGTGTGTAAAGATCTACAGCTGGATCCAGCTACTACTTCACCGTAATAATAATCATAAGCATCAATGACAAAAAAGTTAATGGGTACCGTGATCAAAAAACGTTAACTCAATTCTATAAGTATAGTAAAAGAAAGTCACTTGATACAACAATTCTTCTTAGTAGCAAGTACATTAACACATTTTCATTCTAATTTTTATGGAGGTGTAATAGCTCATATTATAATAGCAATTTAAAAATAAGGCACAAGAGTTAATATTTTTTTCATTAATTAAAACAAATTCTATAGCAAATCGTTAAGCATTTGTATGGGGTTTATTTCATCCTGTAAGAAAAACAACGTTTTAAATTCGATGATTTTCAATTTTTAATAAGAATATTTCTTCGTGAATTTGTAGACAAATGTTTTTAAATTTGTCTTTCCTTTAATTGTTCCCTTCAGTTGTTTTACTAAGGGCAGGGCCGGTCCTATAGGTTCGGCCGCCCGCGTGCAGTTATGTCGAGGCCGCCCCCCCCTCATAATACTTTCACGTACTTTCCTTAATGCCTATAGGTTACGGATAGATGAGGCAAAAATTTCCAGGTGTGGGAGCTCGTCCCCTGGCGTCGGTAGCGTTCCCCAACGAACACCAGACCGACGATAAATAAACGTAGGGGTGAAACTTTGGCCGCAGCAAAAATTATGACCAACATATCGCCCTATGTCCATTCAGAGGGACAAGATGGGTACCCGACCCTGCCATAGGCGGGAAAAGGGTTAGGAGTTGCTTTTGTAATGTTTGAGTTTGTAATGTTATTTTGTTTTCATTTTCTTGTTTGCCAAGCAACAGCAACTAATCAGCCTTTCCCGCCTATGGCAGTGTCGGGTAATCATCTTGTCCCTCTGAATGGACACAAGGGTGATATATTGGACAATGGTTTTCCACAGTCGATTGTCGACCAAACCTGCAGCCCCTGTTCTTATTTGTCGTCGGTCTACTGCTTGTTGGGGCATCCTATACCTGGAAATTTTGCCTCATCTGCCCTTTGCATAGAAGAGAGGGTTCTTTTACGTGTGCCAATGCTATTGTACACCACACGGGACCTCGGTTTTACTTCTCATCCGAAGGAAGGCGTACTTGGGGATGTCTTTCGTCCCAAAAGAAGCCAACCCATCACGGTCTAGCATCGATCCTAGAACCACTGACTTTGTTACTGAGCCCGCTACCCACTGCCCCACCGAGGCGGGATTCTTTCCTGAAGCATCAAAGCATTAAAAGTTTCGTGCTACTTGAAAGTTGGAGAAGGCGGTCGGCCGCCCCATCAGGGCCGCCGCCCGCGTTCTTTGCACACTTTGAACCTATGGACGGACCGGCCCTGACTAAGGGGTTAATTTTCATCTTTCTTATGCCAAAAACATCAGAGGAGATCTTTAAAGAATTTTGGTTCATACTACCTTTTTGCCATGGTCACCTTGTTGCTTGACGTTTGGTGTTGCTGTTGTCTTTCCGAAGTTGAAAATGGCATCGTCGCTATGAATGTATCCCTAAGTGAGTCTCTTCTGAACATTGTCAGTCTTTGTAAGTCCTTTTTCCTTTAGTGGATATTTCTCTTCGTTAATAGTTTAGTGGCTATTGATAAATTTAATCCTATTTTAGTCACCACACTGGTTGCACAAATCTTTTGGAAGTACCGTTTTTTCTTCAACTCAGCTGACGTTAATCAACCGTCGAATTCTTGACTTGCTGATCAGTGAGTTTATAACGAAAAGTTCGTTTTTTGAAATTTTTATTCGATGGATTCTCTGCTAAGTTCAGTTTCGTTCTATCTCTGTTCTGTTGTGTTTTCTTCTGTCTCTGTTCTCTATCTCTTTTCTCTCTATCTTCTGTCTTCTTTTTCTTGCTATATATACATTTTGACAAAATTCAAAGTTTTCTAAGGGTAACCTGATCCCAGGGGTGTTAGATTTTTCTTAAATTTTTATTTATATTATCTTCATTTGGTGTTGGTTTTTATTTTTCAGGTGCAGAAATCTTCCTGAAAAAGGGTTCTTGATTGTATTATGGGTGAGTACAATGTTCCTTTTGGTGTAGTTGTTTATGTTGAGGTGTGAGATTGCTAGATTGTTTATATCTTTGCAATGAGAAATCGCTGTGGGATTTGGTTTCTTTTCATTTAGTGAAAACGTTCTTTCTTTTTTGTTTACATTTGCTGAACTTTTTATTACTTTTTAAATTTTTAAAGCTTTTTTCTCTTTTCGTGTTGCGCAAAAAGGGGTAATTGATATAACTTCAAAACAACATGGGTCCATATAAGGCTACCGTTTTCCCCATGCATTAGGGGTCAAATGTTTGCACTAGAAGGTAATATATTTTATTTTATTCGTCTTTTGAATTTCAGATTTGTTTATTTTCATAACACATTTCAATCTCTTTTTTCAATTTTTTATTTTAGGTTTTCTCTTGATATAGTAACGTTTTACATATATCCACCAGATGACACACCATTGCTGCCATATTGGTTTTCGGTTATCTTTGTCATTGGTTATCCCGATGCTTTTTAGCAAACCCCTATGCCTTCAACATAACAGGGTTCAACTATATATGTATATAATTATTAATAAATAAGGATTAGTAGCATTGGTATGATGATCTCTGGGTTGGCACATATTTGTAGCAAACTTCAGCTGTCAGACCAGTGGTACAAGGGACTAAAACCCCAGTGCTGGTGGCCAGGGGTATGAGAGGGGGATCCAGGCTGCTATCATCAGTAGTCCAGTATGCCACAGGGGTTGGAACCTCACACCCTGTGGCAGATGGCACACCAGGCATCCACTGTGGGGTAGGCCACATCCCCCATGGCCAGCAGCACCATTGATCCTGTGAGTTCCAGATGCCTGGCTTGGATGGCCCCAACCAGGGCATGTTCAGAATGCAACCTTTAGATTAGGAACTTGGAATGTGGGGAGCCTCACAGGCAAAACAGTGGAAATAGTAAATACACTAAAGCAGAGGAGGATTCAGGTAGCTTTTCTCTAAGAAACTAGGTGGAAGGGGAATAGGTCAAGGGTCCTTGGAGAGGGATACAAGCTCATATATGCAGCAAGTGAAGGTGGATGGATTGGGGATTGGTATTGTATTAGATAGTGAGCTGCAACAAGGGTTCACACTTGTGAAACACACTAATAGAATTCTACAGTTGGTTACAGCGGTTTGGTGAGTAGTGCTGCACCTTATCAGTGCATATACCCTCCAGCCAGGTCTGGATAAACTCACAAAGGTGGGTTTCCAAACAGAATTTGAGGACTTGGTGCAGTCATTGAGGGCTGAGGTAGGGCAATGTGAAGGGAATGAGTGCCTAGTTATTGGTAGAGATTTTAATGGCCATGTGGGCATTGATAACCAGGGTTATGGGAAGGTCCATGGGGATGGGGATATGGAACAGTTAGCATTTATGGACAGCAAATCCTTGACACAGCAAATGCACTTGGCCTTGCATTGGAAAATACATGGTTTAGGAAGAGGGACAAGCATCTGATCACATTCCAGTAACCACAAGGGATGTCACAGATAGATTTCTTTATGGCTAGAGGGAGGCATAGATCAGAGGTTCATGAATGCTGGGCACTCCCTAGTGAAAATCTCCAAAAAGAATGTGGCCATAGTCCAAGGGGATGGCAAACCTTTTTCTGCGGGCATGCCAAAAAATTAAATAGTTATAGTTCTTGATTTATTACGTGCCAGATACAGTAGTGTGCTGAAGGAATATATAGTAGGCTACCCTTACTTCCGGTTTGTTGCAGGAAATGGAAATTTCACATATTAATTGGTAATACGGTCGGCAATTACATCAGCAGTTCTAGGTTCGATACTGGACCGAGGTGGGCTGGCTTCTTTTGGGGGAGGGGACAGAGGCCCCAAGTGCACCTCCTTTCAGATGACAAGTAAAACTGAGGTCCTGTGTGGTGTAAGATGGCATTTGCAAGTAAAACAACCCTCTCTACTTTGCAACAGATAGATGAGGCAAAAATTTTCAGGTTCAGGAGCTCATCCCCCAGCATCGGTGGGTAGAATGCTGTTTGTTGTTTGTTTGTTGGTGTTTAAGGTCCGGTGAACTACAAGGTCATTAGAGACCCATCCATTGCATATTTCTAATGCATAGACTGCACAGACACTACACTAATGCGATGATTATTGGGTGTTCGCAGTACCCAGCTTTCCCGAGCGACCACCCATGTCAGTACTAACTGGCCTTGCGTTGCTTAACTTCAGCGATCAGACGAGAACTGGTGTGTCCAATGCAACTCGCCGCTCCCTGGGTGGAATGCCCCAAAGAACACTAGACCAACGATAAATAAATGTAGGGAGGGGTTGCAGCTTTGGTTGGCATCCAGCAGTCCAGTATATCGCCCTTGTGTGCATTGAGAGGGACAATACAGGTACCCGACCCTGCCATGGGCAGGAAAAGGGTTAGGAGTTGCTGATTGGCTTGGCTTTATATACTGTAGGTTACCCTGTACAAGTATCTGTCACGTGGCAACAAAATTGCTCTATGTACCATCCCTGGCACACATGCCATAGGTTTGCCACCCCTGCCATAGGCTATTTATGATAGAAATCCTAGTGAGCAGGTCATCCTGTGGTGGAAACTACCTGCCAAAACTGAGGAATTTATACAAGAAGTGCACAGGCAAGTAAAGTGGGATTGGGAAAGGACAGCTGATGCCATGTGGGACAGGGTCACCAGAAAAATTGGAACCTGTGGGAGAGCCATTTGGAGGCAGGGAAAAGTAGGAGGCACAGTCAAAGGTAACAGGCAGACATGGTGGTGGAATGAGGAGGTAGAAGCAGCCACCAAACAAAAGAAGGCTACTTTCCACAGGTGGCAGGAGATGGGGGACCAGGAGTCAAAGACTCAATATAGGCAGGCTAAGACCACTGCTAGGAGGATCATTTCCCTGGCCAAGCACCAAAAATATGAGGCCCTCTATGAGCAGTTAGGGACAAACTAAGGGGAAAGTGAGGTTTTTCAAAATGGCCACGACTAGAGATAGGGGAGCTAAAGATACATCCCAAGCCATAAGAGTGAAGGATAGCAAAGGTAGGATCCTGATCTCCCCTCTGGGGGTAAAGAGCAAGTGGGAAGAGTACTTCCAGAACCTTTTGAATGCAGTGGGGGGAGAGGAAGGGCCTCTCCACCTGTCCTGCATCAGCATGGGTTGTGGACAGTGTTACAAAGGAGAAAGTATCCAAGGCACTTAGGAAGATGAAAGACCAAAAAGCTGTAGGCCCAGACAGAATCCCCATCCATGTGTGGCACAGCTTAGGGATGACAGGTACCAGGTGGTTAGGGAAACTTTTCAGTAAGATAGCTAGTGAAGACAAAATGCCATCTGCATAGTGGAAGAGTTGGATAGTACCACTCTTCAAGGGCAACAGGGATGTTCAAGATTACAGTAACTATGAAGGTATAACACTGATTAGCCATTCCATGAAACTCTGGGAGAGAATAATAGAACGTCGCCTTTGGGATAGAACTAGTGTCTGTGGAAATCAGTTCGGTTTGTTTGTTTGTTTATTGTAGTTTTAGGGCCCATCGACTACAATGGTCATTAGGGCCCAGAAAGACAATCATCATGGTGGGGGTGTAAATGGCCTTTCCACCATGATGGCAATAAATAATGGCAAAAGCCCATTAAAACTAACATGTACAAAAGGCAATAGCCAAATAAATACCAAGGAATAATTATAGGCAAAAGCCAAAATAGAAATAAAAGAAAAGGCAGCAAAAACGAGAACAGACATAACAATATAAGTGGCAAAAGCCAAAACAGACGTAACAATAAAAGTGGCAAAAGCCAAAACAGACATAACAATAAAAGCGGCAAAAGCCAAAACAGTCAAACAATAAACATGGCAAAAGCCAAAACAGTAATAACAATAAACATGGCAAAAGCCAAAGCAGACACAGAAATAAAAATAAAAGCCAAACCAATACAACAATAAATGCAAAGCTGCCTAAAAATA
>JAAFCE010006949.1:1704249-1821582 GCA_013389805.1 Trigoniulus corallinus
AAATTTCACATTTTTTAGAGCTATGCGATGCGATAGTTAAAACTACCCCTATCTACTGAAAAAAATGCAACTTTGCATTGCCCTGAAAAAACTACTGCCGAAATTTCTGAACTGTTTTTGGAAGTGAATGTCCCCCTCCATCAACTATAACTTTTTCCTAACCATGTTATCCCATATCTCATAGATTTTTTAAAAAAGGTGAACAAATAATGATGTGGTAAGTAGTGATTTTATCGCTCTTTTTATCTAAAAATGGATATGTTGACCACAAGCAACAATGCTCCTATTTGGTTGTAGAAATCCATAAATGGGTTTGCCAATTCAGTGACGCTATTTCTCCATTGTTTCCAATGGAAGGTCAAGAAATAAACACAGTATTTGCGGAACTTCAAAAATATCATCCAGCAAATGTAAATACCATTGAAAATGAAGTTGAATTGGAATATAATGAAGAACAACATTTTCCAAGTTCAACAGTTGACATGAAATCACTGCAAAACCCTGAAAAGAAAATTTTTCAAAAAAATATCACCACAGATTTTGCCTTAATACAGAAAGTACCACAGTGCATCATCATTCCACCAAATGATTCTGAAGATGAAAATCTTTCTGATGATGATATTGATGAACCTGACTATATTTCAGAAAATGATAAACATCTTAAAAATAATTTTGCCTCTAGTGATACTATTGAAGACGACCATTTTGTAGAAGAGCATTCCTTTTCATCTGATGAAACAGGTGTTAGCCTCTCATCCATAAGTCACAAAAGACGTTTCTCATAGAAAAAAGTAAATTTTCAGCCTAAAAATATACCTGATACAAATTCTGATTATTTTTATGCTTATGAAGATTTCACTCCCTTGGACTTTTTCAAATATTTTGTGAATGATGATATGATACATGAGACTGTTCAACAAACAAATCTGTACTCTGCACAGAAGAATGGCAACTCCATCAACACAACATCTAAGGAAATAGAGCAATTTTTGGGCATGCATTTATTAATGGGTAGTGTAAAAATGAGAAGCTATAAGTTATATTGGGCATTAGAGACAAGGTATGCCCCTGTGGCTGATATAATGAGAATTGAAAGATTTGCTAAACTTAGGAACCTAATTCACTTTAATGACAATCTATCAGAAGGTAGTTTCAAAATCCAGCCATTTCTAGATAAGCTTAGATAAAACTGTAATAAGCTAGAAAATGGAACCTTTCATTCAATCGATGAGCAGATCATTCCTCATGTCTGACTCCCAGCTTGTGTTTGCCAATATAATCCTGACAAACCTCATAAATGGGGCATAAAGGTTTTTGTTCATGCTGGTAGTGATGGGGTGTGTTATGATTTTGAAATCTACACTGGGTCAAAAAAGAATACAAAAGAAAGTTCTTGTGATAGAAACAGAGGGAATTCTTTCTCAAAGCTGCAATGACTTAGGATTTGGTGGTCAGGCAGTAGTGAGATTAGTCTCATCAATCCCAGATCCTAATAACAATGTTGTTTGCTTTGATAACTGGTACACATCAATAGCATTAATAAAGACATTAAAAGAAAAGTTTGGCATATGGTCAACAGGAACAATACGATCAAACAGACTAAAGGGCTGTACCTTGAAAACAGAGAAGGAATTAAAATGTTTAGGATGAGGAAGTTTAGATTATAGGGTAGACACTTTTTCTGATATTATAATTGTAAGATGGTTTGACAATAGAGCTGTTCAACTTGCATCATCCCATGTTGGATGTGAACCAGTTGATAAAGTCAGAAGATGGAGTTCAAAGGACAAATCCTATGTTGATGTTGCCCATCCTGCAATTGTAAAATTCTACAATTCAAATATGGGTGGAGTAGATCATTTGGATATGTTGATAGCTTTCTATCGAACAGACTTGAAGTCCAAACAATGGTACATTAGAATTTTTTTTCCATTTTGTTGACTTGGCAGTAGCAAATGCATGGCTTATTTATCATCGTGAATGTAAGAGATGTGGGGTTTCAAAACGTCTTCATTTAATAGAATTTCAGAATTGAGTGGCCAGAGCATTAACACTCAAGAATGCTGCCAACAAAAGAGGAAGGCCATTGCTTTCTAATATTTCACCTAAATTAGTTATTAAAAGAGCAGTCAAACTTAGACCACAAGCAGATATACAATATGATGGCTGTTACCATTTTCCAATTTTTGCTAAGAACTAGATATGCAAATTATGCTCTTCTGGTTTTGCACATGTAAAATGTTCAAAATGCAAAATGAATTTGTGTTCTGTAAAAAATAGAAATTGTTTTTACTGTTTTCATGTTAAGTGATAATGTGAGCTATATTTTACCTGAAAGTGCCACTGACGCATAAGGGCAACATTACTGTAACTTTTTCAAAAACTATGTAAAAAATTTGAAACTTTCATTAATCTGTTAATTTGATTAATAAAAAATCAAACTCATCTTAAGTATTTTTTTTTCTGAACATAGAAGAGTGCCTCTCAAAGGGTTAAGAAATCAGGTTCCTAATTTGTACCAATTGAAGGCTTCTGAAAAATTGGTCCTGTACAACATATTATGGATTACTCCAGCATCCATTTTATGGAATCCTTTTCCAAACATATGAGATTAATCATAAAAACTGCATGGTTCATCATAAAATTAACATATGAAAAATGATACAAATTAGGAAACCTTCCCCTATAAAGATCATGTGTTCTAAATGCAATACATGTACTAACATAGTCTGCTGGATGCATAGATAGCTTTGTACGATTTTTATGTTCTGCCATCCAGGTGCAAATTGAAGACATTTCAATTTGACAATTTAAGAAAACCCTTGCCAGTTTGCAATGGGACAATAAGACAAGTGACGATGCACAAATCAAACTATTTCCTGACATGTTACATGTAAAGCAAATTTACATATCCCACAAACTCTCTATCATCAGTCAATCCTGCATAAATGCATATGTTCAAGCATAGGCTTGGCAAATTGCAAGCTAACATGCTGTGGTTCTTTCACATTTCCACAGTTGAGTTTTTGCCTGCTTATTGTGACATACATTTGTACAAAACATAGTGATAAAACTCCCTAAAATAGAGTACACTGATGACTCAGTTCATGAGCACAATCCATTCCTTGGCTCTGTTCATGAAGTTAAAAGTTCATGATTCAAATCAATTTTTCCATTTGCAATTAATGTATTGGGTCTAGGAAAAAGTTCGTGGCACTATGTAAAAGTAACTTTTATTGAACATAACAAAAAAACTATACATTTCATCCTCTGGGAAGTACTGTAATACCTCGAGTATAATACACACCCGTGCATAATACGTACCCCAAATTTCAAGATGTAAGTTAATGTAAAAATATTAATTCCTATGTATAATATGCAGGCTAAGTTTGCCAGTTGGCTTAGCATTGTTGGTAACATACATGAAGTCCTAAAAGAATCTGGTATTGAAATCTAAATAATCACATGATTGGAAACATAAATAGGTTTTCATACATTATATTGAAAGCATCAGGTGACTAATTTCTTTACATGTGCTTAGTGTTCCTCTGAAAATGGCTGAGATTTCTTATTCCTATATATATACACACCCAGACTTTGCACCCAATTTTTGGGAAAAAAACTGTGTATTATATATGAGATAATATGCACATTTCCTCCACCGAACCAGCAGCTTCTGGATGCCACCCTTGTAGAAATGCTTTGCACAGGAACTGAACCAATTGTTGAACCAGGTTTTCACCATTCCTGAAGCACTGCCTGGCAAGGGCTGACTGCATGGACCAGAATAGGTGGTAATCTGAAGGAGCTAAGTCAGTGCTAAAAGGTTGGTGGGGTAAGACTTCCCATCCAAGTCCAATAATGGATTCCCACACTTCTCAAGCCAAATAAGGCCTTGCTTTGTCATGCATTAGCAACATTTCTTACCTTCCTGGTCCAATAAAGGGTCTTTTCCAGTCCAATGCTTCACTCATATGGATCAGCTATTGTGCATAAAGCTCTGCCATAACTGTTTGTCCACATGGAAACAACTTGTAGTACAGTCCCTCTTTGGAATCCCAAGATACATTTGCAGATGACACATGTACTGCCCGGGTGTTAGATGAGGGGTTATCATCCTGTACACAATTACAACAGATCTCAATAAGATTTACAATTGGTGTGTAAAATGGGAACTGCCATTGAATCTGAAAAAGTGTAGGATTCTTACAATATCTAGATCTAGGGAGCTACTTGGCTTTGATTACTATATAGGTGGAGTTAGGGTTGAGAGAGTTGGCACCCATAAGCATCTTGGAATAATTTTAAATAACCAAGGTACCTGGAAGGATCATATAAATAAATTAGTTGGGAGGGCTGGTCAATTCCTCCATCTGATTAGTAGGGTCCTTCGGGACAGCACAAGGGAGGTGAGGGAAATGGCATATATTTCAATGGTGCGACCAATTATGGAGTATGGTAGTCCAATTTGGTTTCCCTTCAGGCAGGAATTATCTTGGGAGATTGAAAGGATACAGAGGAGGGCAGCAAGAATTGTATTCCACAGGTTTTCTCACAGGGATAGTGTGTCTGACATGATCAGGGAACTAGGTTGGGAAACACTAAGCCAGTGGCGAACATCTCACAGCATAAGTCTGTTTATCAGACTGCTGCTGCTGGGGTGTGATGGACCTCTGGTGGGATGTGTGTCCCCTGCTAATTACAAAGGGAGAAAGGATCATTTGTATAAATTGAAGGAGATTAGGGCACAGACAGACACATATTACTGGTCTTTCTTACCAAGGACCATTCGACAATGGAAGAGCCTTGGAAAGGATAAGGTGGAGGGCCTAATAAAAAGCCACCCTACCATTACTAGTGTTGTAGCGGGATCACAGGAATTTAAGCCTGGGGTTTTGGGAGCTTTCTGGTTATATATATGAGAATGAGAGTTGGTCTCTCCACTGCCATATTGGCCAAATAAGGCTGCTTGCAGTGTTGTGAATTAGAATTAGAATACACATAGCAAAACCTTCTTGGAGTGGGTATCTGGCTTGGGTACTAAAGGTCCTGGACTGCAGGGTTCACCCATGATCTTTTCTGCCTTGGGTTGTACAGGATCCATTTCTCATCCTGTGATGATCCACCCCCAAAACAGTCGATTGTTGTTCATGGTCTGAAGAGTACTGCTGATGCTCCATTGTGCAAACTTGTTAGCCTCTGTCAAGCCATGTGGCACCCAATAACCCCACTTGTTCACTTTGCCCATCTCTCTCAAAGGAATCCAAACAGTCTTCCAATCAACTCCCAAAGCATCTGCAATTTCCTGGTCGTTTGGGTGGGGTCCTCATCCAGAAGGGCCTGCAGCACCTCTGGGTCAAGTTCATGTGGTCTTCATGACCTTGGCAGCTATGTGACGTCTCTCTTCCCTTCCTGAAAATGCTGAAACCACTTCTGACACCACTGATCACTTACAGTTTCTTCTCCATAAACCTTCAGGATCTTCCTTCCCACCTCTGCAGCAGTTAATCCTTTGTCAAAAAAGAATAAAGTGATTATGTATAACTGCTTGTTTGTCATAGACATCATTTAGAGACTTGTCAAAAACGTTTTGTAAATCACAGAAAGGTAAACAACATGATAAATGATGCAGAACAGAATGCATTACAAACCAACAACACAAACTAGTGGTGTAAACAATATGTGCACCAAATCTTAATATATCCCAAACCTAATATATACCATCTACTATAGTGTGTAGTTATGGGTATTTTGGCACACAACTGGGAAATTTTGCAACACATTATGAAAAGCTACTTATGCTATAGGACATATAGACAATTGTGGCTAATGGGCTGGATCGCACCCACTGATCTGATATAGAAAAGCCTCATAGTTGAAAGAACAAGGCCAAGCAATGCTCAGTTTGGGCAGTTCATGTTGAGCTTGCTTTTAGCAACTTGGTTTTTAAATCATTTACTAGTGGTGGTCTGGTCCTCAAATCAGAGCCACAATGATAATTTGACCCCTGAATCAGCAAACGTTGCATAAGCCTGCACTACATTGTATGAAAGCAGTTACAGTATGGGGAATAATAAAACAGTTTGTACATCATGTAGCCAAACCAAAGCAAGCTAAAAATATACTACTACTAACTACAGAAAACAAAAATTAAACGTGACATAACTCCAGTATCCAGAGTCGAGGTACACTAACCTTCCTGTGTAGCTTGCTATCAGTAGCTTTTCAGGTGAGGTCACTTGTCGTCCTGTCCACTTCTTCTGTCACCTTGCAGATCACTGAAAAAAGGTTAGAACAACAGTTAGTGAAATACAGGCAAATCAAATCCAAAAAGGCACCTTGATGAAGCAAGACCCTCTTACAAAACGTTGGTTCCTTTCTACAAAAAGTATTTGGCATTTATTGTTTCTGGATTTGATTTGCTTTCCTTGTATTTGACCGACTGTTGTTTTAACCTTGATTTCAGTGATCTGCAAGGCCACAGAAGAAGTGGAGAGGACGACAAGTGACCTCACTTGAAAACCTACCACCAGCAAGCTACACAGGAAGGAGTGTGGAGTTAAGTCATGTTTAAATTTTGTGTTCTGTAGTTAGTAGTAGTGTATTTTTAGTTTAAAGTACTGGTCTTGCTACCCCTGTTTTTCTGTGTGAAAACAAACAAACCAATCTATTGCTATCTACATACAGAATGGCCAAAGGGCTTCTGCTTCTGTCTGCCATTCTTATGAACTTTCATTGACGACCCCTTAAGCTATTCAAAATTGCTCAGTAATTTTAGGAAGCTTTCATACAAAAGTTGCAAACGATAAGGCAAGTGCCTCCTGGATGCAGGAGGCATAGTGTCCTGTTCCTTGGAGTAACATGCTTCACAGCAAAGCAGCATATGCAACCAGCATCTTCGATGTTTATACTGCATATGTTGTTCAACTTTACCTAACATTTTATTTTACAACATGGTATTCAATGTGTTCCTCATCTTATTCATAATATGATGAATTGATAGCTCCCATTGCTGTCACCAGAAGAAGGTACCAAAGAACTCACGTGTGGCTATACCCATACTGGAAAACTGCTGTGGAACATGTGTCTGAACAACTGCTCTCACATGCAGAGAAATTTCAATCATTATATAAAATGCAAATTTCAACATTTATCAAATTATTAACTCTGATGCAAACTGCACTTCATCATCAATACACAAATTAAAGAAAGACAGTTAGTACTTAAGAAAGATCCCCAATATTCATTAGGTAATTTCATCATTTTCCATGATGTTATATAGTATTGGATTCGCGCTATTGAAAGTAGGTTAGGATTAATGGCAGAAGTAAGGACACATATATAAGAATCATAGTGGAATTTTTATTTATAATCTACATTTTATATGAAAGAAGCCCTTCCATGCACTCACTTGCCCACTCTTGTTAGAGTAATCGTTTGATGTAGTATCGTTCAGTGCCTGGTATTCTTCGATGGCAGCAATAAATAAAAGTAACTCCAAACCCGTTTCCCGCCTACAGCAGGGTCGGGTACCCATCTTGTCCCTCTAAATGGACACAAGGCTGTTTTTCCACAGCTGGTTGCCAATAAAAGCTGCAACCCCCTATGCATATTTATCGTCAGTCTACTGTTCCTTAGGGCACTCCACCGACGCCAGGGGGTTAGCTCCCACACCAGGAAATTTTGCCTGATCTACTTGTTGCAAGGTAGAGCAGGTTCTTTTACGTGCCAATCCCATTGAACCAATGACCTTGTAGTTGAAGGACCCTAGTACCCCAACGAAACAAAAAATCCATTGTACAGCACATGTGACCTCAGTTTTACTTTTCATCCAAAATAAGGCACACTTGAGGCCTCTCTCCCGCCCGAAAGAAGTCAACCCACCTCGATCCAGTATCGAGCGTAGAAGTACTGACAGTTACCGAGCAAGATATCCACTGTGCCACCAAGGCGGGCTGATGGCAGAAATTAATGTTATGTTAAATTGTTGATTGTCAGATAACATGTTTTGGATTCACCCCTTGATACACATTAGAAAGCACCGGTGCTTATTGAGATTTTCATTGAATTGTTGGTGTTCAAGGGTCTTTGAACTCCAAAGGTCATTAGATCCCCATCTACTGCAATTCTAATGCAGTCTGCACAGACCCTATGTAGTAGTACCCTGCATTCCCAAGCAGCCACCCATGTTAGTTCTAACCGGGGCTGTGTTGCTTAAATTTAGTGATGAGACGAGAACTGGTGTCCAACGCAATTTGCTGCTCTGCTAATTAACAGCATCACATATTGACCAACATCAGAAAGCATAAAACCAACCAACAGGTCTTCAAGACACATGTGCCTGACGCATCCAAGACATAAGATGCACATATAACTTCTGCCTGAAGACCATCCATCATCTGTTTATATGTATTGGTGTAGAAAGATGCATGCCTCCTCCATCCAGGGGGCACAAGCCTTGTCTCCTGCAACTTTGATGTGACAGCTGCCTTATGCATAGTTCCATGGTATTCGACACTGGCAAGAATAGTTCTCAAGCAGATGGCAAAATTAAGATGTAGAACACAGGCGCTAAGAGAAATTGCGCCTGTTATCGCTCAGTGGCAGGAGAGAAATCACGCTACGTTTAAATATTTCTAAAAAAAAAAAACACCTGTGGGGAGGCATGCAGAGCACAAAAACCTAACAGCTAATAGAAATTCAAAGAGCAGACGTTGTTAAACGGTGACACCCAATCGGATGCACACGACATTTGTAAGCGACAAATGCAGTTGACTACCTCTCACATTTTGGTTGATTTTGTGCTATACTACCAAGAAAGTGGAATTCTACGTCACCAGACGACGTGACATTTCCTCTGCTCGGATGCAATTCTCGTCAGTGTCACGTGCCACGGAACCAGGCTTTGGTATCGTCAAACAATACAATACCTCCGATACTATATCTGTGGAGCACGCACAATTTAAATCTCGTCTGCTATAGGATGATTAGTTATGGGTAATGTGACACAAAATCTTGCTACTCGCCCTAAAGTACCGCTGGTAGCCGATTACAGCACAGTTAATCACGCACAATTCATTGCCAATCAATTGTTTGCCTAACTAATCATGTGAAAGCTGGCACTGTAGCTTCATGGAGTAGACAGCAGGTCATCAATCCCTAATCCAAAATTTTGTTGTGGCATTATGTTTAGAACAAAGCAGAACTGAAGCGATGATTGAACAGTATCCGGTGGGTCAACAGCCAGTCACTGAAAGGAAAAAAATACAGGCAATGTCTAGTTCATATTCAGAAAATTGTGAAAAGCTACTTTAAATTTAATCCAATTGATTATTTGCATGGCTCATCAGATAATTTCAACTCTTCAGCAAATTTACAACGTTTATGACAACAGCTTTACTGGAAATATTGTTTGGTAGTTACTTTTATGTACATGATTGCAACACGACTATGCCCAAACAATAAATTGTCGTCACAATTAACTGTCTTGTGACACTGGTAGCCTACCACATGTTTAGGTTTGTTTGTTTGTTGGTTGGTGTTTTAGGGCCCTTTAACTACAAGGTTATTAGAGCCCCGTCCACTGTGTAGTTCTCACGAGGGGGCTGCACAGACACTACACTAATGTGACGATTTTCAGATACTAGCGGTACCAAGTTTTCCCAAGCAGCTACCCACGTCACTACCAACTGGGGTTGCGTTGCTTAACTTCAGTGATCATACTAGAACTGGTGTCCAACGCAATTTGCCGCTCCCACACATGTGGCATTACATGTTTAGGGGGTCGATCTATACTATAACTCAGAATTTTGAGCTAAACATACAACTTCTATAATGCAATTTGCAGTATATTTCGCAAATATTAGGGTGGCGGAGGTTATCCCTAAAATATACACATCAATGTCCTGACATAATTCAGTTTAGAAAATCGACTATCTTAGAATCTTGATAATATTGAAGTGATGGAGACATGGGCCCTGCACCATTTGGAAATCACTGTCTTAGATAAATGGAAACCTGAACAAAACTCAAAGCAAATTCCTAAACCCTTTCCCGCCTACGGCAGGGTAGGGTACCCATATTGTTCCTCTGAATAGACACAAGGACGATCTACTGGATAATGTATGTCCACATCCGGTTGCCGACCAAAACTGCAACCCCCATGCTTCTTTATCGTCGGTCCACTGTTCGTTGGGTTGGTTGGTTGTTTCGTTAGTTTTAGGACCCTGGTGTGTCCAATGCAATTCGCCGCCCCTATCGAACTTATAATTACTGACGCAGTTCCACTGCACCACCGAGGCGAGCTAAAATGGATACCCGAGCAATATTTACAACTTAATTAGGATGTTCAAAAGAACAATTCTTTCCTTAACAATTTAATTTATTGATGTGCAGTTTATATTGAATTTTAAATTTTGTCCAAGGCAAAAAAAAAAAAATGTTGCATGATCGGGAGGAATTTACGTAAGTGCAAGCAATTTCATAATTTTTAAGCAATTATTTTAGCAACTTCAAAATGGTTACATTTCGAATGAATTCCGGCAGAAACCCTTTAAAGATGCAACATTAAGGTGCTGAAGCGATAATTATCGCTTTTGATATACAACCTCGGTTGGTGTTACACCCACGTGTCAGTGATTGTCCAAAAAACAAATTTCCATAAAATTCGATTTTTCGAGACTAGCTACGATTTAGTGCTCAAAACTTAAGAAACAAATACTGCAGTACTTTCGGTGATAGTTGGTAACTTAGTAGGCACTTGAAATTAAAAGACGCTTGGCATTATCAGTAAAGTCATCCATTTCTTAGTCGAAAATGGCAGGCTGCAAGCGTCGACTCCTACAGGATGGGCTTCGACAAACAGGACAATGATGGTGATCCCTCAAAAGCCAACTTAAAATACAAACATGGTGGTAATTGTGTCCACATGGCAAGCCACAGATCGGGTCATCATCTTCATAATGTTCCAAACAAATTGCACAATCAAAAGTGACAATTGTACCTACTGGAAGCTGGTTAACTGCATTTCGAGTCTGTACACCCCGATTTGAAAGCAACACTGAGGACTGACGTCTCAAATTGAACATCGCGGTCAAGAAAGGGTTGTTGACCCTTAACAGTTCCAAGTCTAACGGCGAATTCCGTGGCTGTCGAATTTCATGGTCAAGATCTAAAACCTCATCCTGACTATTATATTCCGAGCTTGAATCCAAATCCCTGCTCACGCTAGGTACTTCCCTCTCATCTTCATTTCTTTCAGCAGCATCCAGATCACTAGCATTAAACCTCCAAACAGGTAAGTCATCGATATAGTCTGGAGATGGAAAACGAGGCTGTAACCAAATATTTGGAGTTGCCAAATGTCCTATGAGGGATTCCATCCCTTCGCCAAAATCCAAATCCAGCACAAGCGGCACAGTCTCGGAGGCCAAGACATCGGGAAAGAGCATCCTTTTGATCCACGCGTACGTCATACACATCAATAGGACGGTGCCACATAGTCCAAAACTACTACTGTTCCAGACTTTCAGATCAACTAACATCATACCAACGTGGCGATTGAGACAAAGTGTCCTCACCCCTTGCAAACAATATTTTGTTAGGAGTTCCATAAAGGCAAACCTGCAGAGTCCTGACAAGGCTAACCACACTAACAGCAAGGCGAAATTGTATTTGACAAGTTGCCAGATGGTTTTGATCAAATGTTTCCAAAATTTACTGTGTAGGATGAAGAAGTCCAAGCACACCATAATACTGATGACGAACAAACTCAGAATGAAGGTGTCATTTGCCTCGGGCTGCAAAGTTCTCAGGACAAATCCCATGCTTTTGTAATTCAAGTTCTGACCATGACTAAACCCGTATTGAAACGTTCCTTCCGGCGTTATGACGTAATAAGCAGCTGTAGAAAAAGTTCTATTAGTGTGATCTTTTAGCACTGCAGCATTAGCCATGGCGAACGTAACCCTTCCAGCAAATTTGGCACTGAGAGCAGAATAAAATAAGGGTGGATCATTCGTACGGCTCACGAGCAGCATGCGAACAACAGTACTCGAAGAAGAATCGTTGCAGAAATTCACAAACTGTTCGTCAGACGCAATCAATTTTAACCTGGATGCAAGTTGTTCCTTCACCCAAGTAATAATGGCTTCCGATTTTGCTGCTGTCGTTAGGGACCGAAACACAACCGTGTCTTTAGCTTTGTTTCCACGGGGAAGTGCCAAAATAATAAGAGGTTTATTCCACATCTTGTGTTGACAGAGTCTAAAATTACAAAAGAAAACAAAATCGACAACAATTAAAAACCCATAACAACGGATGGATACTTGCAAATTGATTGGTACCAGGCTACTAAGTACACCAAGGTTATTTTGGTGTTAACTAACCTTGCCACGTCTGTTACTTTAGTACCTTTTGTACGTTTAAGTACTAAACAAGCAACTCCTTACCTCCCATCTTGTCCTTCTCAATGGACACATGGGTGGTGATATATTGGACGGTAGTTTCCAACAGCCGGCTGCCGACTAAAGCTGCAACCCCTATGCTTATTCATAGTCTGTCTACCGTGCTGTGTTGCTGTTGTTCGTTGGTGTTTTAAGGCACTTCAGCTATAACGTCATTAGGGCCCTGTCCACTGCGTAGTTCTAGTACAGAGACTGCCTAGACACTACACCAACGCGACGATTTTTGGATACTAGGTGGTACCCAGTGTTCCCAAGCGGCCACCGCTCCCTCTACCGTCCGTTGGGGCACTCCACCGAGCCCCTAAACCAAGAATTTTCCCTCATCTACTCGTTGTACAGTAGAAAGGGTTCTTGTCCATGCCAATGACATCGTACAACACACGGGACCATGGTTTTAGTTCTCATCCGAAGGAAGGCGCACTCTAGGTGTCTCCCTCGCCCACACACGCTTTCATCCAGTATTAAAGCGAGCACGCTACCTCCTGCGCCACTGAGGCGGGTCTGTTGAAGTACTACACCTTGGAAATGATTGGTACGTTTTAACGATTGCTAATCAAGCCAGCATGACATTTACAGTGACGGACCACAGCACAGGTGCAGAAAGGGCGCGATTGCAACACCCGAAAGTTGGTTTTGATACGTTGTTTTAGGGCCCTTCAAATAGAAACGCGCATTATCTACCGAAAAATACGGTAATAGTTTATTTTGTTAACACTAAGAGCCTCGGAACTAAGTGGCACTTGGGGCCTTTCCAAGTGCTTGATCCGCCACTGGTCATTTCAGAGCCAAGTGAAATATTTGATTCAATTTCGATTCGTTTGCATGAACACACTGGAAAAGGGCTGAATCAACTACGAATCAAGTCATGAGAGCCCCGTCCACAGCATAGTTGTAATGTAGTGTATGCACAGACACTACGCTGTTACAACGATTTTGGGTATTAGTAGTACCCAGAGTTCCCAAGCGTCCACCCACGTCAGTACTAGCTGGCGATGCTTACCTGGTTGCTTAACTTCAGTGATCAGACGAGAATTGGTGTGTCCAAAGCAATACATCCGCTCCCACTTTGTGTATCCTTTTTCAATTCAAATCCTGACAGATAAAAGCAACTGCTAACTTTAAAGCAACCCTTCCCCGCCTATGGCAGGATTGAGTACCCACTTTTGTCTCACTTGGACACATGGACAATGTGTTGGACGGTAGTGTTACGCATTCAGTAGCGACCTAATGCTGCAACCCCTATGCTTATTTATCTTTGGCCTATTTTAATTCATTGGGCACTCTTCCTCCACCGATGCGACACCAGGGACAGGACGATTTCGGATGCTAGAAAAATTTTGCCGATCTACACGTAGCATGTAGAAAGGGTTCCTTTCCTTGCAGTGGTGACATCGTGCACACCACACGGGGCCACCGTTTTCCTTGTCATCCGATGGATTGTTTCGCTGATGTTTCAGGGCCCTTCAACTACAATGGTCATTACAGCCCCGTCCACTGAGTAGTTCTAATGCAGTGTCTGCACAGACACTATGCTGTAACTACGACTTTGGGTATTAGCCATACCCAGTGTTCCCAAGAGGTCACGCATGCTAGTACTATCTGGATTTTGTTTTGTTGGAGTTTTAGGGCCCTTCAATTCCAAGGTCATCAGAGCCCTGTCTACTGCATAGTTCTAATACAGAGACTGCATAGACACTACACTAATGCGACGATTTTTTGGGTGTTAGTGGTACCCAGTTTTCACAAGTGGCCACCCATGTTAGTACTAGCTGAGGTTGAGTTGCTTAACTTCAGTGATCAGACCCGAACTGGTGTTTCCAACACAATAAGCCCCTCCCTACACCAGGGGTGCAAAACTGGTGATCCGTGGACACCATGCGGTCCTTGAAGACTGGAGTTGCGGCCCTTATGCGGTCTTCTACTTAAAGGCGATGGTGTTTTGGGCCCGTTGACATCAATAGTCATCAGGGCCCAGAAAGACGGTCACATCATGGTGGGGGTAAAGGGCCATCCCACCATGGTGACAATAAATAAGGCAAAAGCCCTAGAGAGAGGGGCAGTTGCTTCAGGTTGCAGCTGGGAAACAGAGCAATATGCCATATTTTGATTAAAACTATTGTTAAACACAATTTCCGCAATTTATGTCAAATAAACTCAACACCGTTAGGCCGGGGATCTTGGTAGTTTTAACGCTTATGTCAACAACCAGGTTTCACTATGTTGTTCAACAACCAGGGTACCAAGGTACCCACCTTCTGAATTTATTAAATTAGTGATGTTTTTTTCTTAATGTTGACTTCTTTTTTGTTGTTCATTATAACTGCAAGTCTGATGTGTCATTTTAAGGCATACATAGGTTCTAGAAGTTAATATTACTAATCTATCCTGAACATTGCAATTTGCAACATAAGCATTCATAAGGTGTTTTGGGTCCAACAGAGAGACCTTTAATTTCTTGAAAGAGAGAGGCGATTTCAATAGTTATATCGACCCTTATTGTCCATGGTCTACAAAGAGTATTTAGCTTTCAATTGGGAAGGACAGGAAAATAATGGTGTACAGGAGAGCTGATAACAAAGGTGCAAGATGTAAAGTACTTACGATCAGTGTTCCAGAGCATTGGAGAGATTGGGATGTTATGCACAGAATCAAGGGGAGATGGTTGTAGTGGAGACAGGATGGAGAGGGGGGGGGATCCCAATAAGGCAAGTGAGAAAGGGGAGTTTTACAGAGCAGTGGTTAGGTCAGGTTTTCTATATAGATCAGTGTTGGGCAGTGAGGAAAATGGAATGCAAGTAGTCGAGATGAGAATGCTGCAGAACATGAGTAGGGTGGTGAGAGCTGACAGAATTTGAAGTAGCCTGGGAGTGGGGGACAGCGCAGAAAAAAACGAGGGAGAGTAGATTGAGGTGGTATGGACACATAATGAGAAGTGGGGAGGAGGAGCTCGTTAGGTCCACTACAGGAATGCAAGAGGCTGGAAGCACTCAGGGCAGGGGGAGACCAAAGTAAGATGTGGGAGCTGCTTATGGGTAAGGAAATGATATTGCATGGGGTGGATGGAGACCTGGTGGGAAATAGGAGGGAGTGGAGGGTGAGAACCTGCAGACCCGACTCTGCCACAGGCGGGTTAAGGGTTTAATGATGATTGTCCACTGCTGAATTATGACGTCATATATCATCATAGTCCACTACTGCTCATTGTTTACAATGTTAGGGACAAAAACACTCAAAAAGAAACATAGATAAAGTCTAGCGTGGAATGTTAAAAACATTTTTGTTGTTTGTTGGTGTTTTAGGGTCCTTTAGCTACAAGGTCATTAGAGCCCCGTCCTTATGCAGAGACTGCAAGCACTACACCGATGCGACGACTTTTGGATATTAGCAGTACACGGCTCTCCCAAGCGGCCACCCATGTCAGTACTAGCCGGGGTTGCGCTGCTTAACTTCAGTGATCAGACGAGAACTGGTGTGTCCAACGCAATTCGCCGTTCTCGCCAAAAACATTTTTGTTATAACTCTCATGAACATGTAAAGACTGTGCAGTTCCATGGTAATTATTGAATCATCTTTGCTGCACAAATTATCTCTGGTTAACTATCCCTACCGATTTATATTCAAAAGAACCACTGGGTACCCGGGCACCCTGGTTGCTGAAATCATTCAAAACACGATTTAAACATTTTATGAAGATTCGCACTCAATAACTATTACATACAGTATAGCAACTCCAACTCCTAACCCTCTTCCCGCCCATATATTGGTCATAGTTTTTCTGCAGCCGGTTGCCGGCCAAAGCTGCAACCCCTACGCTTATTTATCGTGCTAACCACTACGCCACCGCGGCAGGTCTACTAACTATTACATGATGGAAGAAAAAGGACGAAATAGCGACGATCCAGGAGGATATAAAAAAATGTTAATGATAAAATTATCACCGCACCCCGCCGTCATGTCTTACATTATCCTCCGCCATTTTTGAAGCAGACAGCTCAACCGCCAGCCAATCAGAACGCAGGGTGACATGCGGGACGCAGAGCTGCTCTGCGACACCCCAAGTAGCAGTGTGACGTCACCATTTTTTGTGCTGTGTCGTCTGATTCAACGGTAAAAGCGTTAGCGCGTGGGTATACGCAAGGCCTCCTAGATAACAAGGCCTTTGCAGTGTGACGTCACTGGCTAGTGACGTCACACAAAGTAGTGCTAGCACACTATGTGAACGACCATATTGTGTGCATTTCAAGCGTCTTTTTTAAATTTATATTTGAGTTGAATTTTTAAACTCAAATCATTTTCCAATGTAAATCATCTAATATTTGGATTGTGCCATGTAATTGTGTTGTGCCTGGATGCCAGAGAAACTACAGAAGTGGACCTAAAGTTAATATTTTCAGTTTTTCAAAACCCCAAAATGGATTATAGCTAGTAACAGAAAGGCTTCCAGATTGACCAAGCATTGAATGGTAAGCAGATTTAATATTGAACCCATAGGCTTATATAAATTAGATACACTATGTTTTTACTAATGTTTTACACAAAGCACATCATTCAAGCTAAGAATATGGCAGCCAAGATGTTGCATATGTATTTTAAGAAAAGAATAATCATAGGGGGTAGAAAAGTTAGGTATACATGTTATGTTAGGTATGTTGGGTTATATATGTTAGATTAGGTTAGTTATGTTAGGTGAGCTGTGTTAGGCATATATGTTAGGTTAGGTTAGTGATGTTAGGTATACATGTTAGGTTAGATATGTTCTGTATACTTGTATGCCTAACATCTATACATAAGCTCCTAACCCTTTTTCTGCCTATGGTAGAGTTGGGTACCCATCTTGTCCCTCTGAATATTCTCCCTCCATGGTGAATGTCTTTTTGAGCACCCAGGGGTGGATCCAGGGGCAGATCAAGGGGGTAGCCCTTCAAAAAATGGGTGTCCCAAATATTTTTAAATATTCAGAATCCCTTAGAATACATACCATGTCTCCATATATTATATAGGTCCTCTACTGCCCTTTAGACAATGTCCTATCTTCAGTGGTTTAGCCAACTGTAGATTGGACTGGCAGTGTAGAAATGGGAATAGGAAATTCAAAAATGTCTCATCAGTTGCAAAGTTGAATCATGCATCAATTGAAATATGTACCCCATTGAAGCACTGAGGGGGGAACAATTGCAGCATTGCTCCCCCTCTGGATCCACCCCTGCTGGGCCCTAATAACCACTGATGTCATTGGGCCCTAAAACCCTAACAAGCAACAACAACAACAACAACAACCTCCTTTTATGAGTATTTTTCATGTGAAATTAATTTTAAAAATTTTCTAATAAGAATGCCATTGAAGCACTACAATCCACACCTAAGCAAATCTTCCCTATGGTTTAGACACTTGCACAGCTATTGGAAAAAATCAAAATAATAATATTGAGAGGATGAAGTCTACAAGAGGTTAAAATTGAAAATTAAGCATTAAAGTATGTGTTTTAAATGCATGTGTTTCTTACAAAAATTTAAAAATAAATTAATATTTTCATGCTGTCTATTCAGTCAAACCAATATTTACATGTGCATTTAAAATCTATTTTATATTTTATGAATAAATATCTCATTGCTTTGTAAGGGCAAGCGTCATCATTCATCATTATTTTCAGTAGGTCTTAGCACTACTTAGGATGACGTCACGAAACAGTGAGAAGGCCTTCTGTTTAGGAGGTCTTGGTATACGGAACCAGGCATGACTGTCCTGATACAAGTTATTACATTGCAAATAGATCGCTGCCCGCCGCGACAGATCGCGTTATGTGTGGCCGAGCCTTAAGTGGAACCCCTATAACTTGGTAAATCCTGAGAACAGCTTTGGGCTCAATTACTATTAAAGTCCATCATATCTTGTTGTTTATCGCTAGTTCAACACATCAGCATCACTTTGTTAGATTACGTCAGTGGTTGCCAAACATCATTTCAACGATCCAATGGGGCAGAGGTCACCGAACTCATTTTTTCGTTTCGGTGGTGTGCTATGGTCCTTCAACTACAAAGGTGAAGGACCGTAGTTCTAATGCAGAGTCTGCACAGACAATACGCTGATGCGACGATTTTGGGGTATTAGCAGCACCCAGTGCTCCCAAGCGGTTACCCATGCTAGTACTAATTGGGGATGCGCTGCTTAACTTCAGTGATCAGACGAGAACTGGTGCGTCCAAGGCAAAACAACCGCCCCCCCCCCCCCCTCCCAACTTCTCTGGTTCAGGACCCACTTGGGAATAGCTTGGCCTTCTTGGGTTTTGTTTGTTGGCGATTTTGGACCCACAACTACTTCGGTTATTAGAGCCCAAGTCTTCGTGGGTTTCTTTTTGTTTTGTTGGTGTTTTAAGGGCCCTTCAACTACAAGGTCATTAGAGCCCCGTCCACAGTGTGGTTCCTATGCAGAGACTGCACAGGCACTACACTAATGTGACGACTTTTGGGTATTAGCAATACCCATTTTCCCAAGCTGCCACCAATGTCAGTACTAGCAGGGATTGCGTTGCTGAACTTCAGTGATCGGACGAGAACTGGTGTGTCCAACGCAATAAGCCAGTCCCAAGGTCTTCTTGCGACCCACCGAATAAAATACGCGTCATGTAAAGATTACTTCATTAATCGGGGTCGAAATGTGGGCCCCGACTAGTATAGTCAAATGTTGCTCCGCTATTTATATCATAACGGAATACAGTTTGTGAATTCTAAGGATTACTGAAATTAAATTCAACGAACAACGAAAGAGTAAATGTTTTCCAAAAAAAATTAGGCGACCCACTTGTCAGTTTCGTGACTCAAGTTTCATACAATTTAATAATATTTTTATTTCTTTTTTCAATCTTTTAGTGGTCTCTTCCCCAGTACATAGACAGCCCTACTGTGTCTCGATTTCAATAATATGAAATAGATATATGTCAACATGGTGGCATCAGAATTTTGGAGGGATTTAGGTGGTGCATAGCTCAAAAAAAAAAAAAAAAAAAAAAAAAAAGGTTGGGAAACACGGCATCAGAGGATGTGGGAAAAAAAAAACAGAGACTCCCTCTCATCAGTGAAACAAATTTAAGACTGTAAGGGGGTAACTTAAAATAATACGTGGAAGAGCTCACTTCTGTTTCCGATAAGCGCAGGGCCACTGCAGACGAAACAGAGGAAGGCAAAGGCCTCAGGCGGAGGGTAGGGCTGTGGATTGTGTAGGGATCAAATGGAGGAAGTCAGACGTGTGGTACTGACATGTCCAATGGCGGGCCACTGTAGAAGGGGGTTGGAGTACCCTGACATCGGAAGAGGCCCTGGTAGTGTTGGGGTGGAACAACTAGAAAGGGTGCAAAGAGCCAATTGTTTGTTGGAACTTGTTTGTTTGTTGGAGTTTAAGGTCCCGTCAACTACAAGGTCATTAGAGACCCGTCCATGCATATACTGCAAAGACACTACACTAATGCGACGATTATTGGGTATTAGCAGTACCCAGCTTTCCCGAGCGACCACCCATGTCAGTGCTAACTGGGCTTGCGTTGCTTAACTTCAGTGATCAGACGAGAACTGGTGTGTCCAACGCAACTTGCCGCTCGCGCAAACAGCCAAGATGTTGCCGAGATGTTAGTAGAGATGTGGTATATGTGGTACTTGGCATGCCCAATGCTGGGTCACTGTAAGAGGGGTTGGAGAACCCCCACATTGAAGAGGTCCTGGTAGCGTTAGGGTTGAGCAACTAGAATGATTGGAAATGATTGGAAGACGTTCCTGGGGTGCTGGTGGAGATCTAGAAGTGCAGGTCTAGCACAAAAAATCCTACCAGCAAGATATCCGTCCTAAAGGAATACATATTCATTACAAAGAAAAACAAAAATAAAAGGCAACTTACTAACCCTTTTCGCGCCTATGGCAAGGTTGGGTACCCATTGTTGCCCCATTGGGACACGGGTGATTTCGTTGCATAGCAGAAAGGGCCACGGCTTTATTTCCTATCCAACAGAATATGCACTTGGCGCTTCTCTTTCGCCGGAAAGAAGCTAACGCATCTCGATCCAAAGTCGAACCTAAAACCATCGACGCACTCGGGCAGGTTACCTCTCCACCACCAATGCAGGTCCATATCAAAGAAAAAGCAACAAATATGTTTATATCAACAATTAATAGTGACATTTTTGGGTTATGTTCTCTTCTAATGAATAGCAACATTTCTGAAAAACAACTCCTTAAATCAAATTATTTTTCACCTACCCTTTAACTTCCATCGACTCCCTGAGTCTTGGTATCGACCACATTGTCAACCACGGGATTGCGGCGAATTTTAAGTCCCTTTGCTACCAAAAATTCAAATAGGGCGACACGCCACTTTTTGGGCTACTTTTAATTATCTGCGAGCTATAAATCTTCAAAGTGCTCTACTGTATAACATTCCTATATAAAGGTGTAAAGCAATCACCATCACACCCCCTATCCCGCCTGTGGGAGGGGAGGGTCAGTGGGTAATAGCTCTCCACTTCCGCCAATGGGTTCATTCCGTTATGGTGATTGGCCGATCCCCCTACACGGTGGCTGCTGGCCTGCCGGCTGCCAACTCAAATCAAACAAGAATTCATCAATAGAACAAATGGAGCAGTTTCGGGAATTTTTATTTTATAACGTCTGTATCTAACGATAGCTTGGTATAAAAAATACAATCAGTGTTGACGTGCCTCAAATATCGGTGGCAAAATAATGGCGGACACCAAAATGACCCTGGTTTTGAGTTCTCCAGCACTGGCCAGAGTGAATCTGGACCATTTCAGTATTCCAGACCAACAACAAAGCAAATAAAGGACAACTTTGAGAAGCTTTAAACTTGTAAAAAAACAACAAAAGTCGACAGGTGGCAAAATTTAGACAAAAATATCCCATGGACCACAACATGGTAGGTACTTACTGTTCAACTAAATCACACTTCCAAGCATTCTTTTAAATGTGTATTACAGTGGATTGTTTGTTTTTTGTTGGTATTTTAGGGCCCTTCAATTACAAGGTCATTAGAACCCCGTCCATTGCATAGTTTCCACAGACACTAAACCAATGCGACGATTTTTGGGTATTAGCAGTACCCAATTTTCCCAAGCGGCCACCCATGTCAGTACTATCTGGGGTTGCGTTGCTTCACTGCGGTGATCTGACGAGAACTGGATTGTCCAACGCAATAAGTCCCTCCCTACGATAAAGAGCAATAGAGAAAGGCAGAGGTAGCAGTAAACAAGGATGGATTTGCTTTGTAGGTGTTTTAGGGCCCATCAACTACATGTCATTACTAACTGGGGTTGCGTTGCTTAACTTCAGTGATCCGACGAGAACTGATGTGTCTCTCTCACGCTCCCAGCATTACAGTGGAACCTCGGTTATCAAAGTACAGTGAAAAGCTGTTATATTACAGTGGAACTCTTCCGGAACACATCGCTTTCCGAACAATAAAGCAGCACAAAAATTGTCCCAGGTTCTGGAACAGGCAAGTTGGCAACCAGGAGCGTTAGACGTACCATAGCCACCGCTCAATGCAGTCTTCTGCTCAAATTTGCTGTGCCTTTCCTTGATTTTCTTTGTGCTTCGTTTTCTTATAAATTTTTGTTAGCTTCACTTCTCCATCCTCACCACTTTCCACTTACGTCATCAACTTACCTCTGCACCCAAATTTTATGCTGTGATTATTCGTTTTTAAGGTTTCACACATTTTCACTGCTTTCTGGTACCCAATCTCACCTGGTGTTCAATTTTAAATTTATGGTTTTCAAACATCGTTTAGGAATGAATTATGCTCGACAACTGAGATTCCACTGTATGGCTGAATTCAAGTTACCTTCGGTACACATAAAACAAAAACTGTTTGGAAATTAACAGAGGTATTTCAAACCTAGAAACACTACTTGGAAAGGTACCAAATTCCTTTGTTTCCCTCGTCGGTTATCATCGGGGTTACACGACATAAATGTCTTACGAAATAAAAAACTCGAAGTAAATATTGATTTTATGACCTGTTAAACACTGTGCATTCAGTTAGTAGTATTTCAGCACCACGAATTGCTACCTACTACTGACCCGGTTTCTTTTACCAATGGTAGGGTTGAAAAGTCACAAATGGAAACTCGCAAGTATTTGAAATAACAAAGAAGAATACAAGAAAACGGTAATACAGTAAAACCTCTCTAATGGGTACACCCCTCTATCGGTACCCCTAATATCGTTCAACATTTTCAGAAAACCACCTGTGTAATGGGTATATCCCGCCTCGGTGGCGCAGTGGGTAGTGTGCTTGGTAACTATGGCAGTGGTTCTAGGCTCAATTCTGGAACAACGTGGGTTGGCTTCTTTCGGGCGAGAGAAATGTCCTCCTTTGTATGAGAAGTACAACCGAGGTCCTGTGTCGTGTACGATGGCAATTGCACATAAAAGAACCCTCTCTACTATGTACGGGTAGATGTGGCAAAATTACAGGTGTAGGAGCTCGCCCCTCGCAGTCGGTGAAATGCCGCAAAGAATAGTAGACCGACAATAAATAAGCGTAGGGGTTGCAGCCTTGGTCGGCAACCGGCTGCGGAAAAACTGTCAAATATATATCACCCTGGTGTCTATTCAGAGAGACAAGTTGGGTTTCCGAGCATGCCATAGGCGGGAAGAGGGTTAAGAGTTGCTTTTGCAGCTCTGCATTGGGTACAAGAATTAATAAGAAGGCCCCATCATTCTAGACTAAAGACCCATGATTCGTTTGTTTATTAACGTGTGCCATACCCCTCTCATGGGTACACTTTGGCCGGGTCACACACGTGTACCAATTAGAGAGGTTTCACTGTATAAAACACAGGTGAACTGAGGCTTATGCAAGGTAGTGACGCGAATGTCAGGCAATGAACAGGTGCAAAGGTTGGACAATGAGATTTCAGTCATGCCTTTTTCCCCGGAATCTCCTAGCAAAGATTTCATCTAGGTTTATCTTTAACAATAAATTTTGAAATGCAATTTCGGTACTAACCTTGGATGTAAATCACAATGGATGACACCTGTCCAGATTCCAAATGGGGTTACTTTTTTAATGACATGTTTCCAATTGAAATCGTTGAGAAGTGGCTTGCGCTCACTCGGAACTACCTGAATAAGCCACACACTATCTTTGGAGTCTTCCACTTCTTCATAGAAGTGTTTTTCGCAAGTGAAATTGGTTGACGAAAATTCTGTCATTAGAGATACATCTTCGGTTTCTTTAACACTTTCGGTTAAATCACCTTGAGTTACGTGACCTAACCAAATCCGATAATCAGATAATTTAGATAACAGAATGAAACAATTGAAATTCTCACAATACGTACCGTAACTTGATACTAAACTCGTCAAATCTTGTTTTTCAATTGCGCCCACATAACTTATTCCTCTGGATTCTAAAATACTTTTTAACTGTCTAACACTTAGAGTAACTGGATCCAAAATTGAGGTGGAAAAGAATCCGCTCTCCCAATACAAATTTGCCTCCAAAATTCGCGATAAAACGAAGATGAAAACTAGGTACAATAATAACACAGCGACTTTCAACCACATTATGGCAATCAAATTGGAATGGCAATATTGACTTCAACGTTTACGTTCATTAGAAGCACCAGGCACAAATAACACTACTAATTGTTTTGTAGGAGTTTAATGAATACCTGTTACTTAATGTTTTAGCACTTTTACTTCTTGACGTCACGAACAAAAACAATAACACACTCAATATTATTTCTTCAAAATTGAAATAACAGCTCGAGAGAACGACCTAGCAACTTCCCGTTGACCCATTAGCCTGGTGATCTAATCTGAAATGACGACAATCATCCAACGGCGCTTTGGCTTACATTCTGCTATCGTAGGGTCGTCTGCTTTTAATGGCCGCCAACCAATAGAATGTAGATTAGTAAAAAAATGTCTCACTTCTTCATTCATCATCGTCATGCCCTTATCCCGTTTGTGGTAGGTTATAGCACTACTCTTTCGTCTATCTCTCACCAGGTCCCCGTACATCTTACACAAACTCCCATATCCATATCCTTACAGACTGTTGTCCTCCCACCCCTGCTACGGGTGCTTCCAACCACATGCATGAAAGGTCCCCACATGCCACGTCACTAATCTGAGAGTATACCCTTCTCTATATGGCATTGATCAGACTGGACACCCCAGCCAGGCGTTTGGAACCCACAGAAATATTGTTCAGGTTGTCTGTGGAAGATGGCAGCCTACCCCACTGTCCCACTCCCTCAGGGGTCTGCATTATCGGTGTTGGACTGTATTTCATTTTGTTGGTGATTTTGCACCTTTCAGCTACAAGGTCATTAGAGCCCCGTACATTGCATAGTTCTAATGCAGACTGCACAGACACTACACCAATATGATAATTTTTGGGTCTTCACCATAACCATTTTCCCAAGTTGCCACCTGTGTTAGTGTTAGCTGGGGTTGCATTGCATAACTTTGGTGATCAGACAAGGGCTGGTGGGTCCAATGCAATACAACCACTCCCTCTCTCCCCTGCCATCAAAGGGCAATGTAAACTTTTGAAGTGGAAGGAGCTCCTTTCCATGTGGGGGTGAGGTGGTACAGTAGATTTGTTATATTTTGTTTAATTTCTATTCTATATCTACTTAGTCCTTTCCTTAAGATTCTTTGACAATGTGGGAGTTATAATTTTTTTTATTTTTCTTAGTCACACTATTAATAAAAAAATTTAAGATCATTGCAAAAACTAAGTTCATAAGGTCCAAGTCAAAATGCTGGCACCATGCCACCAAATGAAAGGTGTGATGCCTGGTGAAAGAACAAGAATGGCATTAAAATAACAAGAGATACAATGTGCATGACAAAAGAAATTGTAGTCACATGTGCCACAAGTTGATTACAACCTTGGAAGAACAGACATTTATGTGTCGTCCTGGGTAAAAATGATAGCACCATTACCCATGGAATACACATAATAATGCTAAGATCATGGTAAGATGCACTATGGTTGCATATGAATGTATAAAGGTGGGTGAGCTACATTTGCAAATGAACAGTTAATGAAATGTATGCCAACCACACAGTGGTACAAAATGGGCTGTGGTAAACTGTTAACAGAATTAGAAAAGGGCCAAATACTGTATTTATTCTAACTAATAGTGCCCTATAATAAACAGCACCCTCCAAGTCGAAAATATAATAAACACCACCCTCTTATAAATGGTACACTGTTGATTAAGGCCAGGCACACACTAAGACAAAACTGTCCCACAACAGTCTTATGTGCTCAGCTTGGGCAATGAAAGTCAATGGGTAGCCCCACACACAGAAACAAGGCATCTAACAGACAAAACTCATTGGCAACCACAGTGCACATAAGACGTTTGTGAGACAGTATTTTCTTAATGTGCACCTTGCCTAAAGGTACTGAATTCATCATCAATATCACAATACCCTTATCCCACCTGTGGCAGGGCCAGGTCTGCAGGTCCACTGAATGTGCTCTAACTGGGGGCATCCTAGCCAGGGGTCTGGAATGCACAGGAATATTGGCTGGGTTGTCTGTGGGGGTGCCTTATTAAAGGTACTGAAATATAAACAGTTCCCTCTGATAAACAGTGCTCTCCAATAAATGGTACAACAGAAAAGACTTTCAAAAAATAAATAGCACACTGATTATTAGAATAAATATGGTATCCACATTGCATGAAGCTGGACATTACTTTTGAGCCATTGCCAAGTAAATAACAATGTTCCCACACAGTTGCAGTGCCAGATTTACCATTAGGCTAAATAGACTGAAGCCTAGAGCAACAACATTTAGTGGGCTTCTAAAGTTAAGAAAAGGGTCTCAAAAGGGCTTGAAAAGGGCCTCAAAATTGGAATACCCTAGGGCCTCTCAAAATATAAATCTGGCACTGCACAGTTGTAATACATTTCATCACCCTGAAAGACAACTTTGGCAACAAGAAGTCTCCTGGCCATCCATCTGCTCTTACAAACTGACAAAACCAAATTGTTCTAAAATCGCCAAGCAACTAATCTGCAAGTATTAGACAAACTGCAGCTCAAACAAATATCAATTTGTCTCAGTCAACAGTCAGCAGACTGGCCAAATTAGCTGGATGGCTAAAGTACAAGAAAATGAAGACCATGACTCATTTAAGACCACAACACAAAATGAAGAGGTTAGAATGGGCAAAGCATCACACGAATTGGATGGTGCAATGGGACAACATGATATGGAGTGATGAAAAGAAATTTAATTTAGATGGTCAAGTGTCATCCACTGCCTTATGTTATTCGCTCCTGCCAAGGTGGTTGGGACAGGGACAATGGTTTATGAGGTTCGTGCACCATTGGGGTAGGTCATGAGTGCATAAATAGATATTTGAGATAAATAACTTTTCAAATAGGCTTTGTAGCATGAAAAGAATATAATTTTATTGCAATAAAATTTCTATCTAAATCGAATATAAGCTTCTGGGAGAGTATAATAGAGTATTTCTGAACAATGATTATGTAAATCTGAACAATAAAGGTGTAATTCTGACCAATAGTTGTGTAATTCTTAACAATAAGTGCTCAAATCATGACTGTAATCATTTAACTCCTTACAAATATCTTTCAATTCCTTCTTCCTGAATTAGTCTGGTTCCCACAAAAGGTGTTCAAGATACAAGGTTAATATGATAATAATGATGATAAACTAATAATAACTAACATATCTAATTGGATCCAAGCATGCAAAAAGAAAATAGAAATTTTATAATAAAACAAGGTCAATGTGATTATAATTTTCAATCCAATCTCAGAATTAATTTGCTCTTAACAATCAAGCAGAATAATTTCTTGGTGCTATATAATTAAATCTCAAGACTGGTTTTGTTTTTAATCAACAACAAAAATTAATTTTATTGCACCAGGTTGTACATCTTATCCTTAGCTCAGCAGGTAAAGCAACAATTAAAGGTTAGCAAAAAGGAATTTAAATCACTTAAAACAATTGGTAGCCACCTGAAACAAATAAAACATGATAGGTAATTTCTTCTATAACGTTAAAATTGAGATTAAAAAATATCTCTGAGTCTGGAGTTTTTATTATAATACGAGTCAAAATCCGAATGGCTGGCAAGCAAATCTAATTTTAAGAGGATCTTCGTTATTTCTTCTTCTTCTTTTTCCATTGGTATTCAATCCATAGGTAAAGTGGGTTAAGATCTCCTGTACCATAGGTACTTTTAAGGGGAACGATAAGGAAAACATTTTTTCCTACCTCTGTGGCTCCACCATCTGGTCACACTGGTTGACGTCATCGAGTGATGTGAAAATGGCCATGTTCGTGAGAGTAGTATTTTAAGTTCGTTGATTCATTTTCAGTCCTCTTTTGATGTTTTGATAAAACGTTGTTTATTTTTGTTGCAGAAGTTGTAATTTTGAGGTGTTGAAGGTTATTTCAGCATTTCACTTAGTCCATTTTAGAGATTACAATTCGCACGTTTGCAAGTTAACGTTGGTGTTTGTTTTTCTTTTCAATCCTTCTTTGTTGTTGTTAGTTCTTAAGCTGGGTTTACACTGCGTGCAACATACTCATGCAACTGTTTCCGCAGGCTTGCGGCAATCTCACCCGTCTCACCCTCCCTGTATACACCGAGCGAAATATTGTGCGAAGCAAGCATGCAAAACATATCTAGAGTAACAGTACACGAAGTGGGAGTGGCAAAACCCTTTGATTTGCGTCCAAAAACCAACAGTGCAGTCGCTCACCACGAGGCTGCCTTGCGCAGCAAATTTTGGGGCGAGTCCCCATTTACACTGCACGTGTCTTTCCTAATGAAACAGTTGCGTGAGTATGTTGCGCAGAGTGTAAACCCAGCTTTATCTTTCAGTTGCCTTTTCTTTCATTGTTCTTCAGAAAGTTCAAGATAAAAATTCCTTTTTTTGTTGTCTTCCTCCTATATATATCTTCTTTTTTGGGGGTGTTAGATTTTAATATTAGCTTACCATCCCCATTCTTTGGAAGAAGGAACTGTTTTATGGTTACTGTTTCTTTTAGTTGGGGGATTAATAGCTTCATGGCTGGGGTAGCTTAATTTCTTTATTATTTGTATTTTTTTCTCTAGGACACAAGGTGGTGCTTGGATTAGTGCGTGTGTGTTTTTCTGGCAATCTGTGTATTTTTGAAATTTTTGGAGGTATCTGGAAGGAGAAAAGGGGAACAAAACCCACCTTTTATAAGGCAAACACCTGGTCATACAGGAAAACAGTAGGGCTGCAGTTTGTGGGAACGTTTTAAATGGTGTGAGGAGCTTGACATGTGTTTGGTGGCATAAGCCTAAACGCATGCCTTTTTCGCTTTCCCATCATTCTTCAGCATAGCATTAGTGTCGTCTGCTTGGACAGATATCGCACTGTGCTGGAGCTTGACGCCCACTTTCCTGCAGCTGGTTTAGCTAATACGTTATTTATTTATTTTACATATGTTTGTGTCATTTGTTGGTTTTCTCGTTCATCTGTTTGGTTCGTGGCCTTGATTTAACACCCAGAGGTCTCAAGTTCGGTAGGGCTGTGGGCTGGGTAGTGCTTTGGTGGTGGGGAGAACATGTTTTTGGGGTGGGGCTTTCTAAGCCTAACCTCGTGACATTTTCTCTGTCTCTGGCTGAGCACCCATCCCAGTATTTTACATATTCATTTATGCTTATAGTATTTATGTATATATTTATTGTATTTATTATTTATTCTATATTAGTAGTAATTAGTATTAGTATTGGTTTTGTGGCCAGGGTTACTAGTATTTAGTATTATTATTATTATCAGCATTATTGTTGTAGACATTTGTTGTTTCTTCCATAATGGGGACATGCAGTACTAGAACTGCATGCCTCCAGTGTAGTGTAATAGTGTCACTTGAGTGTGAGACCTCCACTCACTTGGCAATGCTAGAACCATTGATGAGTTTCTCCTGTGGGGTAGGACAGCACCCCCCCATGGGTAGCCCTGATATTATTGCTGCAGGTTCTGGGCATCTGACTGGGGTGCCCCTAGTCAGTGGCCCAAATGGTAAACAAGTCAGGCTCATAGTAGGGACATGGAATGTAGGGACCCTTACAGGAAAAACTGGGGAACTAGTGAATACCCTCAGGGACAGGCACATTAGCATTGCATTTCTGCAGGAGACAGAAAGGAATGGAAATAGATCATGGAAGCTGGGGGAAGGATACAAACTAATTTATACAGGCAGTGAAGAAGGGTGAAATGGGGTGGGCATTGTATTGAGTAGGGATTTGCAGCAGGGGACCACCTAAGTCACAAGAGTTAGCAGTAGGATAATGTTAGTCACAGTAGTTTGGCAGGGTATAGGGCTACATCTCATAAGTGCCTATGCCCCCCAAGCAGGCCTGGGTGACACAGCTAAAGCAGATTTTTGGTGTAATTTTGATGAAGTAGTACAGTCAGTAAACAGCAGAATAAGACAGGGCAAGGGAAATGAGCATTTAATTATTGGGGGTGACTTTAATGCCCATGTGGGTATGGATGGTTCTGGTTATGAGGAGGTACATGGAGGGTGGGGGTATGGCATGATCAATCCTGAGGGGCAGAAGGTTCTTGAGACAGCAAGAGCACATGGCCTTGCATTAGCCAATACATGGTTGAAGAAGAGGGAAAAGCACCTAATCACTTTCCAGTCACCACAGGTTAGGTCCCAGATAGACTTTTTGGTAAAAGTGTAGTTTAACCCAAGGAATTGTTTCGTCATTCGTAGCAGATGAAATGTGGCGCTTCGGTCGGTATAACGTCGTCAAAATACTCGTTCCAGGGCTTGCTGCACATGGTATTGTTTTTAAATCGTTTGGACATAATGTGATTCGCCAAATATTAGGCGTGTTGAAATCAAGGTAAAGAACTTGATAAATTTATTTAATGAATATCTTTCTCGTTATTTTAATTGGAAGCTTTCGATTGCATAAATCGAAAGCTTCCAGTTAAAATAATGAGAAATAAATTCATGAATCGAAATCATTGAATAAATCAAAAGCTTCCAGTTAAAATAACGAGAAATAAATTCATGAATCGAAATCATTAAATAAATCGGAAGCTTCCAGTTGAAATAACGAAAAAGATATTCATTAAATAAATCCATGAAGTTCTTTACCTTTAAGTTCTTGACCCTGGAACGAGTATTTGACGAAGTTATACTGACCGAAGCGCCACATTTCATCTGCTACGAATGACGAAATAATTCCTTGGGTTAAACTACACTTTTACCGACTTTTTCATGGTTAGAAAGAAGCACAGGGAGAGATTCGTGACTTCTGGGTGCTACTTAGTGAGGATTTCCAGAAGGACAGTGGCCATAAGCTGCTTATGATGGAATTACAAATAGAGGAGACAGTTAGGCAACATACCTGGAAGGGAGAAGCAGTTGTTAGGTGGTGGAAGTTGCCCACCAAGGCAGTGGAATTCCAGCAGGAGGTTCTCAACCAGGTTGACTGGGACTGAGATGTGGGACAGGGTCGCTATGAAGATTAGGAGGTGTGGAGAGGCACTGTTAGGTAGGGGCAGAAAAGGAAGTTATCAGGGTAGGCAGACATGGTGGTTGAATGAGGAGGTGGAAGCTGCCATCAAACTAAAGAAGGTAGCTTTCAAGAGGTGGAGGGAAGTAGGGGATCAGGTTTCAAAGATGAACTATGTTCAGGAAAAGAAAAATTCCAGAAGGACCATTGCCCTGGCCAAGTACCAGAAGTATGAGGCTATATATGAAAAATTGGGGACAAGGGAAGGAGAGAAAGCAGTTTTTAGACTGGCTAAGACCAGGGATAGAATGAGTAAGGATGTTACCAGAGCTATAACATTCAAGGATACAAATGGTAGGGTCCTGTTCCAGCCAGAAGAGGTAATCCAAAGGTAGGAGGAATACTACCATGGCCTCTTAAATGCAGCCACCTGTGCTACAGCCACAGAAGGCAATCCAATCACTCCTCAGGCAGTAGATAGGGTGAGTGAGGCTGAAATTGTTAGAGCCCTTCAAAAATTGAAAGGTCACAAAGCAGTAGGCCCAGATAAGATCCTTATTGATGTTTGGCACACCTTGGGGACCACAGGAATTACATGGCTAGGGAAGCTATTTAATAAGCTAGCAAATGGTGATAGGATGCCATCTGCATGGAGAGAGTTGGGTAGTTCCATTGTTCAAGGGCAAAGGTGATGCACAGGACGGTGGAAACTACAGAGGACAGAGGCATAAAGCTAATGAGCCATTCGATGAAGCTGTGGGAGCATGTCATAGAATGTCGCCTCAGAAACCAAACAAGCACCCGGGGAAACCAATTTGGGTTTATGCCTGGTAAGTCCACTATGGAACCAATCTTTATTCTTTGACAGGTGATAGAGAAGCATAGAGCAGCAAAAAAGGACCTCCATGCAGTATTTGTTGACTTGGAGAAGGCCTATGATAGTGTCCCTAGACAGGTACTGTGGAGCGTTTTGAGAAAGAAAGAGGTAGATGAGGGCCATATTAGGATAGTGCAGGATATGTATGAGGGTTCCATTGCTAGGGTTTGGACAGCATGGGGAAACACTGCAGGTTTCAATGTACAGGTGGGTGTGCATCAAGGGTCGGCACTTAGTCCATATCTCTTCACTCTATTAATGGATGAGCTGCTGATGGGAGTGGGAGAATGGGCGCCTCAGTGCCTGGTGTTTGCCGATGATGTAGGAAGGGTGGAAGAGTGCAAAGAGGATGCACAAAAAGGCCTACAAGACCTTAAGACAGCAGTGGAAAGAGAGGGCCTTAAGGTAAACATGAAGAAGACTGAGTACCTAGCTTTCAATTTTAGTGACCAGGGGCAAGGGGGAGAGATTTGGTGCGGGGGAGAGGGGATTCCAGCAGTGCAAGAATTTCGATATTTAGGATCAGTCTTCCAGAGCAATGGGGAAATAGATTCTGATGTGACCCATAGAATTTATGCAGGATGGGTGAAGTGGAGGCAGGCAAGTGGGGTCCTGTGTAATGACTGGGTCCCAGTAAAGTTGAAGGGTAAGGTGTACAGAACCATTGTTAGGCCTGCTATGCTGTATGGCTCAGAGTGCTGGGCAGTTAGGAAGAACCATGAAAAGCAACTGCAAGTGGCTGAGATGCAAATGCTGCACTACATGTGTGGGGTGTCAAGATTCAACAGAATTAAAAACGATTACATTAGAGGTAGCTTGGGGTGGGAGATATTGCGGAGAAGATGAGAGTAGGTTGAGGTGGTATGGGCATGTGATGAGGAGGGGAGAGGAGGAGCTTACTAGGTCCATTGTGGGACTGCAAGTAATCGGGGGCATCAGAGGTAGGGGAAGACCAAAACGGATGTGGGAGCAGGTTGTGCAGAGGGACATGGAGGTGTGTGGGGTGGGAGGGGACTTGGTTGGGGATAGGCGGGAGTGGAGGATTAGAACCCGCAGACCCGACCCTGCCTCAGGCGGGTGAAGGGTGAGATGATGATTTGTATTTTTTTCTCTTGTTTTCATTCTAGGTCGTTTGAAGTTTTCCCTTTCAATGGGTATCAGGTTTCTGACATGTGTCAGGTATATTGAAGGGCGTTTTTCAATGGCAAGTATTTTATTATTGTATATAAACTTTCTTTATTTTCTTCTCTATTTCCTTGCTGGTTATTTTTATTTCCCACTTTTAATGGTTCCCTTGCTGTCATTTATGTTTTTACAATTTTCTTTACTAGGTTGCAGAGTGAACAAGAGGATTTAATTATTTTTTATTTTCAACTGTTGAAGACTGTTGTACCATCTTATGAAAATAAAAAGAGATCTTCTAACTCAGCTTCAGCTCTCCCTTATTAATTTTCTCCCCCATACTGTTATGCAACACAAGATGGTTGGAGCCATTACTGGCATGATATTAGGAAGAACGATGTCATCTTTTCCAAACGACAGCAAGGTGGTGGTTCTGTTATGGTGTGGGCTAGGTTCAGTGCATGTGGAATGACAAATATTGCATTTCTGGATGGAAGGATGAAAGCTGTGGACTACCAAAAAAACGTTGGAATGTCATCTGTCACCAGTTACAGAACAGTTAGGAAGACCTCATTCCAATTCCAGCAGGACAATGCTCCTATCCATACCACTGTTGGCATTGTCGTTTATTGCTGCCCCCATTTCTGTACCTTCACTGTATCTCTTCTAGTTTTCAATGCATCACGCTTAGCCACATCTCATGACGTTGTCATGACAACAGAGCAGAACGTAAGCATGTGACAATACAACATTCAATTAAATGGAAAAGTTGGATCTGAGAAACTTAAAATACTTCAATTTTTTGTATTAGTTGTTTTGTTCATATTTTAGAATGTCACGTGCTAATGGTGGCACTTGAGAGGGCCATTATAGATTTTAAAAAAGAGAGAAGTTAGTTCGTTTTTTGTCAAGAGTCCAGGATGGACATATTTTTATGCACTCTGTAAAAGTCCTAATGTTATTTCCAAAAGTGATCATTATTATTTTAGCAATTTATTAAATAGTTAGTTGTTATATCTGCCTGAGTCATACTACAATTTTTAGAAGTAAAAAAATAGTAATATCTTTATGAAACACAATATTGAAAGGAGATTTAAGAACACAGGTGGAGTGCTGCAGAAATCATCAACTCATGTCATCACAAGCTAAGCCTTCTGATATCTAAACTATTTTCGGGTTTTCGACCACATTGCAACACCACCAAAACAATGTGGGAGTGGTTCCTGGACAATGGAATTTGTGTTATGGACTGGCCTGCAGCCTCACCAGACCTCAACCTGATTGAGAACATATGAGGCATTTTGGCTCATGCTGCTTATGCAAATGGGCATGACTTCAATTCCTGAGCTAAAGATGGCCATTCTGGAGGCCTGGGAAGATACTGACACATTTCACCTCAGACAACTGGCCCATTCCATGCCAACATGTGTATTTAAAGTTATCTCTAACAAAGGCACCTTCATTGGCTATTAACAATTTGTTTTGGTGTGGTTTACTTTTTTACACATGGTTTTACACTTCAGACAAATCTCACAAATGTCCATTCTTTCAAGGTTGTAAGCAACTTGTGCCACATATGATTACAATTTCTTTTCTCATGCACATTGAATTTGTTGTTCTTTTAGTGTCATTCTTGTTCTATCATTTTGACTCAGACCTTATTACACATAAGGGAAACTTGTATAATAAGAGCTTTGCCCAAATAATATATTGCTTTTACGAGCAATATATTCTCCTGGTTGTGGTCTTCATCCCATCAGATTAGGTTTCTAATCTGCATCTGGATACTGGATGGTCTGCGGCCTTCCCACACAATGATTTTTTCTTAAAGGTGCTTGGTGTTCTGGTGTCTTGGGAGTGAAATCATGGTTATGTTCGAAATGAATCTCCTTATACATATGTCTTTTCAAGTCCAAGGGGGGTGTCCTGTTTAATTAAATTCTCGATTGGTTGATTCTCACAAGGATTCTTACTTTAAAGTCATGTAAATGGTGCAAAAAATTACATCAAGCAAAGAGAAAGAATAAATCATTTCTCCTCAGCCTAAAACTATCATAAAAATTTTAATACCCAATTAAAAGACTATTCTGAAATGCTGTGTCTATATCATAGTTCTCCAACATTTTTGACTGGTGGGCCAAATTAGGAATTCTTTGAAGGCCTGTGGACCACAACATGATTCATTTTTTTAAAGAATTACACAAATGGTAAATACAGTAGAACTTCGGTATATCGAACTCGCTTATATCGAAATCCTGCTTATTCCCGCTTATATCGAAGCTTGAGCGCCGGTCCCGCCCGATGTAAATTTTAGCTTTACATATAATTCCGGATTTGGATATATCGAATCTCTGATATATCGAACTATTTTTCACGGTCCCCTGAGGTTCGATATATCGAGATTCTACTGTATTGTAAAAGCAACTCCTAACCCTTTTCCCACCTATGGCAGGGTCAGGTACCCATCTTGTCCCTCAGAATGGACACAAGGGCGATATATTGGTCATTGGTTTTCTGCAGCCAGTTGCTGACCAAAGCTGCAACCCCTATGCTTATTTATCGTCAGTCTGCTGTTCATTGGGGAATTTCACCAATGTTAGGGGACGAGCTCCTACACGTGGAAATTTGGTGTTGCCTACCTGTTGCATATTAGCAAGGGTTCATTTACATGCAAATGCCATCCCCCCCCCCCCCCAGAACTGTGTACACCACACAGGAGCTGTTTTACTTCTCATCTGAAAGAAGGCACACTGAGAGCCTCTCTCTCTCTCTCTCTACTTTGCCTGAAAGAAGCCAACCCACCTTGGATCAGTATCGAACTGTGTGCTCACCATTCAAAGGCAGGATTCTCCACAGAGACATACAATCATATCTAACTGACACAACTGGCATTTAACGTTGCTTGATGGCTCAACACTTTATTGGAATCCTTCCACTGGCCAGATAAAATTCACTGGCAGGCTGCATCCAGCCCATGGGCCATGAGTTGGAGACCTATGGTTTATATAAAAAACTTATATGACTACCATAAAGACAAAATACTATTTAGAATGCAGTTGTGATTACCAAAAAAACACATCAGGAATGCAATTCCAATTACAAAAAAATACTATCAAGGGTGTTAACAGGGAAAAAAGAAGTAGACAAAAGAGATGAACAATTTTGTTGACGGTTTTTGCTGAAACTTCACAAAAAAATTTTAAGCGGCGAGTTGCGTTGGACACAACAGTTCTCGTCTGATCACTGAAGTTAAGCAACGCAAGTCCAGTTAGTACTGACATGGGTGGTAACTCGGGAAAGCTGGGTACTGCTAATATCCAATAATCGTCGCATTAGTGTAGTGTCTGTGCAGTCTATGCATTAGAACTATGCAGTGGACGGGTCTCTAATGACCTTGTAGTTGACAGGATCTTAAACACTAACAAACAAAAAAATTTATTGATATCCCTCCATCTCTTATTCTGTCATAAAAAACAAGGGGGTGAAAAATTTCCTCCCTTTTTGATGTGACAACGTTAGCAGTTGCCTGGTAGTGAAGTTAAGTTGATAGAGTTATTTTTGTGTTGGGGCTTTTCCCTTTGTCCTGCCATATCAAGGTCAATCTATGCTTTCCATGTTGAAAGGGTTCCTTTACATTTGCAGTGGCTTATTAGGGACGTTGAAATGAGACACGAATTTGGCATTCCAACTATGAATATGGGTATGTCTAGCGTAGTTGTGCCTCCTACTGAAACCCCCCCCCAAGACGGCGACCTTTTCCCTAGGTGGCGACATTCGCTTTGGACATCCCATTTCAACGTCCCTTTACAATTACAAATACGAACGAGTTCATCATTCATATTTGTGATTTGTAGCACTCCTTGAGACTAACTTTCAACGTCGCTATTGTCTTGCTTAACTTCAAATCTCTTCTGATCACTCAAGGTATGTAAGGCAACCACAGCTAGTAACTGACATGGGTGGCCACTTAGGAAAACTGGGTACCACTAAGACCCAAATAATCGTAGCATTAGTGTGGTGCCTGTACAGTCTCTGCATTATAACTACACAGTGGATGGAGTCTCGAGGTTCACCTAATGACCTTGTAGTTGAAGGGCCCTGAAACACCAGTAAACCAGGGAGAAACAAATTGCATTGGACAAACCAGTTGTTGTCTGAACACCAAATCTAAGCATCACAATCCCAGTTAATACAGACATGTGTGGCCGTTGGGAAAACTGGGTACTGCTAATACCCAAAAATCTTCTCATTAGTGTAGTATCTGTGCAGTCTCTCTCACTAACTCAAAAGAAGCCAACCCTCCTAGATCCTGCATCAAATCTTGAACCAATGTCATAGTCTGGTTGACCTAACCTCAGAACATGTTTTTTGTTGTCGAAACCTGAACTGCCCATGCAATGTTAGATTAAAAAGAAACGTTTAATACCACAAATTATATTAGTGCAAGGTTCAAAAGCATGGCCTCTGCAAGACAGACATGTTTTACAATTAGGGTTGCCAGACGACCTGATTAGTTTCAAGGCATTCCTGTCTATGTCAGGACAAAAAACAACTACGACCCTTTTTCCACCTATGACAGTGTCGGGTACCCATCTTTGTCCCTCTGAATAGACACATTAGTGATCGATTGCACTGTGCTTTATCCAGCCAGTTGATGACCAAAGCTGCAACCCCTATGCTTATTTATCGTCGATCTACTGTTCATTAGGGCACTCCATCAAGCTCCTACACCTGGGAATTTTGCCCAATTTACCCAGTGCATAGCAGAAAGGCTTCTTCTGTGTGGAAATGACATTCTACTCAAGGACTGTCAAAATGGTGGCCAGCAGTCCTTGAAATTTAGAGTTGTAACCTGCACAATCGATACCACATAGCAGTGGTATTCAAACTTTGTCTACTCATGGAACCCTTAGAACTATAAGATGTTTTGGGGGAACCCCATCTCACCTTTAGAAAAGTACATCTTGCTCTTGTTAACGAATTTTTATTTTGAGTCGCAGAACCCCCAGAGATGTATGGCGAAACACAGTTTGAAGACCGCTGCCATATAGTAAACACATACAACCTGCCACTCAAGAGGTGTAATGAGAAGAGGACAGGGAGCCATGTGCATGGCCTGGCCTTCATGACAACGGATATGATACCAATGTTTCCCTCCGGGTACCACCAGTTTGACATACCTGTTGTACACCACACGGAGCTACGGTTTTACTTCTTACCATACACAAGGCACACTCCTCGGGGCCTCTGTCTCTCTCGCTTCAAATAAGCCAACCCACCTCAATCCAGTATGGAACCTACAACCACTGAAGCAGTAATCGAGTTTTCTGCCTCCTGTGCCGCCGAGGTGGGGCTTTCCTGCCTATGTCAGAGATGATTACAAATTCCCCCATTGGAACCATATGCATAGCAGCCAACCGTTGGAAAATAATTTTAAGCTGTCAGCTGCTGACGTAGTGCTCCAAGCCCTATGCTTATTTATCGTCGGCTTACTGTAAAGTTGGGGCACTCCACCGACGCCAGGGGAGCTCCTGCACCAGGGAATTTTGCTGAACTAAAGATTCCAAGCAGTAAGGGTTCGTTTTACGTGCAGTAGTGACATTGAATACTCTATGCAGTACCATGGCATCTTTATGATGGTAGGCATTCTGGCCTCTACGCTTCCCTCTCATCCAAAAAGAAGAGAATCTCTGAAACGAGCCGCCTTAATTTTCTTCAGGATTTACTTATTTTTAGAAACATGCCCTAATTCGAATTCTGAATGCATGGAATTTATGCAACTAATAAAGGAGCACTGCTGGTGAAGTTCAAGGTTCAAAGTCACATTTGTAGCAACATTAGTTAGGTTCTACATGTTGCAAATAACAATGGCACCTACAAAACGTCACTATTACAGCTACAACGTGTACTTGAAATGAGTGCTAGTGGGGGACATCATGCTCTGCAGTGTGCAAAATCCAAAAAAAAAAAAACAAATACAAAGAAACTGGAACTGTTGAAAATAAACAAACAACAGGCCATCCTAGTGCACTGAATGCAAGGGAGAAACGGCAAGTCGTTCACAGTGCCCTAAAAAATCCACAAGGGTCAGCACAAATGACTGTGGCAAGCATTGCATCAGCATCAGGGAAGATAGTTACCCTACAAACTGTTAATATGTGCTTCATGATGCAAGGGTTAAAGGATGCTGACCAAGACGAAAAACCACTTATTATTGAAGCGAATTGATAAAAACGCTCATGAATATAAAGATAAACCAATAGAATTCTGCGAAAATGTCATATGTAGTGATGAAAGCAAATGTGAAATTTTCAAGCCCCAAAGTGTTCTGTTTGGAGGAGAAAGGGTACTGCTTTGGACCCCCAAAATATACTAAAACAGTGAAGCATGGAGGTGGTGGGGTTATGGTTTGGGGCTGTATAGCATACAGTGAAGTAAGGAACCTGCATTTTACTGAAAGGCATATGACAGCTAGGTCATATATAGATGTGTAGGCCCATATTATAAAAACCAGTGCAAATCATTTAGGACTACACGACACCTTCATTTTCAATAGGGCAATGATCCTAAACACTGTGCAGCTTTAACAAAAGAGTGGCTCCTTCACAATGCTCCTCATCAGTTGAAAACACCCTCTCAGTCCCCAGGCGTTAATCATATAGAACACATTTGGTTTGTTTTCGACCAAAATGTAAGAAATCAGACCATTACTGGCAAACAAACCCTGAAGTCTGCCTTGGAGGAATTTCCTCACATATCACAAAATGTTTGGTGGAATCAATGCCCAGACGTTTAGAAGCTGTTGTGAAGGAGAATGGACTACACACAAAATATGAATTTGTCATTGGAGTTGAAATATCTGCTATATTTATAGGTCTTGAGTTAGTACTTCCTTTTTTCACTGAACATATGGATTTCTTTCAATTTCCAGAAAATGCTTACTTTTCCCCCACATTTTGTTATTGTTACAGTGCATACACTACCCTATCAAAAGTCATGTGACAACCCTTATTTGCATGAAAATGTTTTTGTGATTGTTTCTATTAAAGTGGTGGTGTCCCATGACTTTTGATAGGGTAGTGTATATTATTGCAAGGCTTGTTGTTATATGCAGTCGAATCCCGTTATATCAAACGTCAGGGAACCATGAAAAATCCTTCAAAATATCCGAGTTTCGATATAGCCAACTCCGGAAATTATATAGTCAAAATTTACTTTTCGCAAATGTAAATGTCCCGCTATTATACTATCTACAAGTTCAATTTTAGGATAAAATATTAAGATCATCATCGTCATCATCATACCATTATCATGCCTGTGGCAGGGTCGGGTCTGTGAGTTCTTGGTCGCCATCCACCCCCCACACACTACCTAAAATATTATGATCAACAAATTTAAAAAAATAAGATCACAACATAAAGAAGTTCTATTCTGATTCACTACACTGCAAGCTGCCTTATTTGGCAGTGAAGAGACTAACTCTCATTCCTACAAATGAATCCATAAAACTCCTAAAACCCTAAACTATAATTGTTGTGTCCCCTACAATACTTGCAATGGTGGCCTTTCCTTTTCTCCACTTTATCCTCTCGAAAGGTATTCCAATGCCAAACAGCCCTAGTCAAAGAAGACCAGTAGCATGAGTGTCTGTGCCCTTATCTCCCTCAATTTATATGTATGATCCTTTCTCACTTCATACTCAGTCAGGGGCACACTTCCAACCAGAGGGGGAGCGGCGAGTTGCGTTGGACACACCAGTTCTCGTCTGATCACTGAAGTTAAACAACGCAAGCCCAGTTAGTACTGACATGGGTGGTCGCTCGGGAAAGCTGGGTACTGCTAATACCCAATAATCGTCGCATTAGTGTAGTGTCTGTGCAGACTATGCACTAGAACTATGCAGTGGACGGGTCTCTAATGACCTTGTAGTTGACGGGACCTTAAACACCAAGAAACCCGAAAAAAAATCCAACCAGAGGGGTACATTTGTACATCAGAGTCTTCATGTGTGGGCTGCCAATTCGATTGTAGTGACGAGATAAAAACCTTTTAGTTCTAAGGGTTTCGTGGGTCGACAAAGTTTGAAGACCTTGGTCTAGATCAGTGGTTCTCAATCTTTTTGAAGTCGGGGAACACTAAACTGACATTTTACTAGCATGGAACACTTACAATTCAACATAAACTTTAAAGCAGGTTGTACACCTTCTACACTTGGTATTTACTACATCATCATCATATCCTTATTCCACCTGTGGCAGGGTCGGGTCTGTAGGTTCTAGCCTTCCACTCTTGTCTATCTCTCCCCCAGTTCCCTGTCCAACCCACACACTGTCACATCCTTACAGACAACCTGTTCCCACATCTGCTTTGGTCTCCCCCTACCCTTGGTGCTACCGACCACCTGCATTCCTGGAATTAACCTAACGAGCTCCTCTTCCCCTCTTCGCATGATGTGTCCATACCACCTCAGCCTATTCTCCATCATTTTTTCGGCGATGTCCACCACCCCAGGTTACCTCTAATATGCTCATTCCTAATTCTGTCAGCTCTTGATACGCCAAACATGTGCCGCAGCATTCACATTTGGGCTACTCGCATTCTAATTATGTAGCTTGTCCTCATTGCCCAGCACTCTGATCCATATAGCATAGCTGTCCACTGTACTGTAGAACTTCCCTTTCAACTAGATTGGGATCCTCCTATCACACAGGACTCCCCTTGACTGTCTCCACTTCAGTGACCCCCTCCCCCATTGATTCTGCGGGTCACATCAGAGTATCTCTCCATTGCTTTATTTGTGCATTAAATATTTTGTGGAACACAAAGTGGTTTTACACGCTTTGAGAACCACTGGTATAAATGGAGTGAGACACGCTCTATAATCCCTGTCGACCAAAGTCAAATACAGTAAAACCTCGCTATAACGAATTTGTAGGGGAATGCAATCTCATTATTTATAGCCAGGAATTCGTTACAACCAGGAAAGCTGTTTTTAACCCTAGATAGCTAACTTGTAGTCTGTGATACTACCCCAAATATCAAGAAATTGTGGTTTTGGTAGTTCTGCAAAACATTAGGTTTGTAATCTTTGTGTACCTTCGTATTTCCCCTCAATGAAACATTTCTGCATGCTTTTCTTACTATTTGAATGCCCGTTTATTTAGATTTCTTGCAGTTGGTATTCCCCCAGAATACTGGTTAGCTGTAATGACTGCCCTTAAGTATTGAAGGGCAGTCAATTCTTGAATAATGCAGGTTATTAGGTGTTGGAAACAGAGAAATTCATGCAGGAAGTAGATAGGCAAGTAGACTGGGATTTGGAAGAGACAGCTAATGCAATGTAGGCTAGGTTAGCCAGAAAAATTTGAAAATGTGGGGAAGCCATTTTAGGTGAGGCTAGAGTAGAAGGTACACTCCAGGGCAGGCAGATATAGTGGTGGAATAATGCAATAGAGGCAGACACCAAACAATAAAAGGCTGCATTCCATAAGTGGATGGATACAGGGGACTATGATTATAAAATATGCTACATGCAGACCAAGGACATGGCTAGGAGGATCATTGCGTTGGTCATACACCAGAAGTATGAGGTCCTCTATGATAGAGACAAAGGATGGAATGAAGGAAGAATGTAGACTGGTCAAGACCAGGGATAGGGCGATTAAAGATTTACCCTGAGCCATAACAGTGAAGGATAGAAAAGGTAGAGTCCTGTTTCATCCTTCTGAGGTAAAGGAGTGGGGGAGTATTTCTCCAGTCTCTCTAATTCCTGCAGAGGGAGAGGATATGGTAATGGCGGGGTGAATGAGGGATCATGCGGGAGATAGGCAAGTGTGTAGAGCTAGAACCTGCCACAGGCAGGATACGAGTATGTTGGCGATGATGATGATGATGATGGTGAGGAAATGAACGTTTCTAATATCATCAGCCATTTGTGCATTACGTGGTGACCATTGAGTAGAAGTTTGTGTTAAATCCATAAATAAAAATTATTTATAAGGTCCATCATTCCTTATATCCAACCAAATTACACAAACTTTTATAACTTTTCATCATTATTACCAGGAAATTCGTTATATCCAATTCATTATATCCAAACTTTTTACAATACAAACTCCTATCCTTTTGCCAGGACCTTGGAAACCATTCGTAACATCCAGGAATTCTTTACATCCAAGATCGTTATAGCGGGGTTTTACTGTACGTACTATATTTATGATAATTTGATATATCCCACACACTTCTGATCAGAGGGACTGAATATCACCTTCAATATAACCGAGATTTCGAAATAAACGAGTTTCAATATATGAGGGCATCTTTCATATTGATTAACATTGTGTCAGGCGGGACCGGCGCTTAAACTTCGATATAGGCAGAATCTCCATATACGCCAGTTCGATATACCGACGTTCTACTGAATCCATTTTACTTTCTTTTCAATTAAATATTCTGAAATCACAGAATATCATAGTGCTTCCATACTTTTGCCTACTGTATGTGGGAGGTTGGTTCGTTGAAGATTTAAGGGCCCTTCAACTACTAGATCACTAGAGCGTCCACTGAATAGTTTTAATGCAGAGACTGCACAGACACTACACTAATGCGGCGATTTCGGGTCTTAGCAGTACGCAGTTTCCCAAGCGGCCACCCATGCCAGTACTACGTGGGGTTGGGTTGCATAACTTCAATGATCAGACGAAACTGGTGTTTCCAATGCAGTAAGCTGCTCCCTCTGGGACTGGAGGGCCAGAATCCGCAAACCCGACCCTGTCACACGCAGGATATGGGTATGATAATGTCTGTGCAGTCCCTTATTAGAACTACGCAGTGGACAAGGCTCTCATGACCATTGTCGCCGACTGGCCGTTAAACACCAACAAAACAAATCAAATGCATTAGGAAATACTAAAGGGTTTCAAGTGAAGGATGGGGTGTACCAAGAGTTGGCACTAAGTCCATACATTTTCAATCTGGTTATTAATGACGTGCTGACTAGAGGGATAGGCACCCCAGCACATAGCATTCGCAAACGCCAATGACAAACTTGGTGACCTTTAAATTTGCTACATCAATGGATAGGGGAGTCGGCCAAGCAGTCGTAACGGGCCGGTCCCTGTGGAGGCTGCTTGTGGGTGAGGGGGATTGTAGGAGTGGGAGAATTTGTAGCACCCAGTGTTCGCAACCAACCACCCATGTCGGTACTAAATGGGGTAGCGTTGCTTAACTTCACTGATTTGGTGAGAACTGGTGTGTCCAACGCAATTCAGCCGCTCAAGTGACCTGAAAGTAAAGATGAAGTAAGCCGCATGCAGCTTTATGCAGGGACGGAATTGGAATTAAGGATGACCTACTCAGTGGGGGCGACTTACAGACAGAGGTACACGAGTTTAAGAATCCTGGAGTAATGGGAATAGGGAACTAATTCAGATGGGACCCATAGCGTCAATGGAAGCAGGAAAGAAGAGTCTTGTGTGACGGAGGGTGCCAATAAAGCTGCAGGGCAAGTTCTACTGTGCTTTTACTTAAGTTCTAATTAAGGCCAGCTATGCCTCATGGATCAGAAGATTGTGGCAGTGCAGAAGAGTGGGGTAGTGCAGAAGAGCCATGAAAACAAAATTGGAGTAACAGAAATGCGCATGCTGGGGACGGGGATTTCCTTCAGGTAACAGTTGCCTCTTCTAAACTGAGGTTACTGAGCTTTCAGTGTTCAACGAAGTGCCCTAGGAGAACAGCCCAAACCTGGCAACCCTAGTTATAATCCAAGGATGCAAAGCAATTGGCAGTGTCATTGCTTAAATCACGTGTATTGCAAGTGAAATTATCACAATTGGTTTTAAAAGGTTACTATATGACAAAAGATTTACAAAATCGCCCTCCCTGAAAAGATCAAATGGGGAAGTGACTAATGTTCCCACTTCCTGTTAAGTGTCGGTCACTTGCCTAATACTAAAATCAAATTCAGGCATCTCGAGAGGAGGAAGATTTGGCAAAGGCCTTGCACCAACAGGACTCAGATCAGCACCAACGGGTAGCACCACAAACGGTGAATCAGTCTCATTTAAGACATTGCAGTCCTTCTTTGCTGCATCCGTTGTCTGTTGGGCGTTTAATTTTAATTTCAACTTTTGCACTTCGGCCTTAAGTCTTGAGTTCTCTTCCACATGCTTGTCAAGTTCTGTAATGAGTTCTTTGACCAATTTCCTCAGTGCATTGTTGTTGATCTGCAACTCTTCTATGATGGTCTTGTCATCTTTGGGGATTTTGATGGCAGACTGACTGACAGCATCTGACAAATGTTGCGGGGCAATGAGACCTCGGAGTAAGGAGTCATTGTCTTCAATACTTTTATGAATAGCCTCTTGGATATGAGTTGTATTTGCTGGGGGTGATGATGGCACGCCATTAATTGAAAAAGAAAGTTCTTCACTTGGATGACTCATTGCATAACTCTTTCCACATAATTCCTGCCTGTACCTAAATGGGCAAGAAAGAACCATTAAATCTGATCCATAACCAAACATTATACACTAACCACTACAAACTGCGAGTCTGGCCCTCCACCACCGCCTATTCCCCACCAGGTCTCGTCACGCACTGTATTGATCTGGACACACCATTCTCGTCTGATCACTGAAGTTAAACAACGCAACACCAGCTAGTGCTAACATGGGCGGCCGCTTTGAAATACTGGGTACCGCTAATACCCAAAAATTGTCTCAGCAGTCTCTGCATTAGAACTACGCAGTGGACGGGGCTCTAACGACCTTGTCGTTGAAGGGCCCTAAAACACCAACGAACCAACCAGAACCAAATGGACACACCAATTCCCATCTAATCATAGAAGTTAAGCAATGCAACCCCAGCTGGTACTAGTTTTTGTTTTGATGGCGTCTTAGGGCCCTTCAACAATAAAAATAAAGCTCATTACAACCCCGTCCACTGCGTAATTCTACTGCAGAGCCTGCACACACACACACACACACTACGCTGTTAAGGCGATGTTGGGTATTAGCAGGCCCCAGGTTTCCCAAGTGGTCACCCTTGCTAGTACAGTAGAATCTCGTTATATCGAACCTCAGGGGACCGTGAAAAATACTTCGATATATCCGAGTTTCGATATATCCAATTCCGGAAATTATATAGTCCAAATTTACATTTTCACAAATGTATATGTCCCGCTATTATACTTCCTACAATTTCAATTTTAGGATAAAATATTAAGATCATCCTCATCACCATACCCTTATCATGCCTGTGGCAGGCACAGTTTTTTAACATTGTTAAGATCAACAATGTTAAAAAACAATAAGATCACAACATAAAGAAGTTCTATTCTAACTCACTACACTCCAAGCAGCCTTATTTGGCAGTGGAGAGACTAACTCTCATTCCTACAAATGATTCGGTAAAACTCCTAAAACCCTAAACTATAATTGTTGTGTCCCCCTACAATACTTGCAATGGCGGCCTTACCTTTCAGGAAGCCCTCCACTTTATCCTCTCGAAAGGTATTCCATTGCCAAATGATCCTTGTCAAAAAAGACCAGTAGTATGAGTCTCTCTGTGCCCTTATCTCCCTCAATTTATACGTATGATCCTTTCTCACCTAATACTCAGCCAGGGACAAACTTCCAAACAGAGGGGTACATTTGTACATCAGAGCCTTCATGTGGGGGCTGCCAATTCAATTGCAGTGGCGAAATAAAAACCTTTTAGTTCTAAGGGTTTCGTGAGTCGACAACGTTTGAAGACCTTGTCTAGATGGAGTGAGACCCGCTCTATAGTCCCTGTCAGCCAAAGTCAAATACTATATTTATGCAGGCCTGTGTTTATGATACTTCGATATATCCCATAGGCTTCTGATCAGAGGGACTGAAAATCACCTTCGATATAACCGAGATTTCGAAATAAACGAGTTTCGATATATCAGGGCATCTTTCGTATTGATTAACATTGTGTCTGGCGGGGCCGGCGCTTAAACTTCGATATAAGCAGAATTTCGATATAAGCGAGTTCGATATACCGAAGTTCTACTGTACTAGCTGGGATTGCGTTGCTTAACTTCAATGATAAGACGAATTTGGTTTGTTGGTGTTTTAAGGTCCTTGAACTACAAGGTTACTACAAGGCCGTCCACTGCGTAGTTCTAATGCAGAGATTACACAGACACTCCGCTAATGCGACGATTTTAGGGTATTAGCGGTACCCAGTTTTCCCGAGCAGCCACCCATGTCGGTACTAGCTGGGGTTGCGTTGCTTAACTTTAGTGATCAGACGAGAACTCGTGCGTCTAACGCAATACCGCCGCTCAGCTATTACCAGCCTAGATGACCACATTGGAACACTGGATACTGCTAATACTCCAAAACCATCATAACATTGTAGTGTCTGTGCAGACTCTGCATGTTGTGGACGGGGTTCTAATGACCTTTGTAGTTGACTGTCCATAATCCCGAATGTTTCCAATAACCTACATCCCTGTAATGGTCCGAACAAACTCCTCTTCAATGTGCATAATTCTGCCTCCATCATTTCTACAACGCCCCTTACTCCCAAACTCCCCTCAAATACCCATTCCTAATTCAATGTTTTTGACACCACACACATGTGCATATTTGCTACTCTCATTCTACAATCATAGCTGCTCCGCACTGTCCCCGCCCTCCAACGCTCAGATCTACCATGTGATCAAATTTGACCCGGACTGGTCCATTTAAACCACCCCTAGTAAAGTGAATGGGTAATTTTTTTTCTCTAGGTTAGTACAACCTTCTTTGACATTCATATGAAGTTTGAGCAGGATTCATCAATTAGTGTGTGTTTGGCAGCCATTGTTTATGGTGCAAGAAGTTTGTCTGGCGATCTTTTTACAATGGAACAAAATTGAAAAATGAGTTTGACTATTCATTCAATCATCTGTAATTCCATTGGAAACACAAAATTTCAAGCAATCACCCTAAAATCACAGATCAACCACCATATTTGCCAGATTTGGCTCCCTGTGACTTTTTCCTATTTCCAAAACTCAAATCTCCGCTCTGGGGAACACGCCATGAGTCGATGGAGGCCATGAAAAAAAATCGCCAAAGGAACTAAAGGTCCTTTCAGCCGAGGCCTAAAAGAAGTGTATGGAAAATTGGATTAACCGTTGGCATGCTTGTATTGGCTCAAAAGGAGCCTATTTTGAGGGCGATAATAAAGATTTGTATTAAAATACATAAAATCGTTGCTTTTATTAACCAGTCCGGGTCAAATTTGATCAGATGGTATATAGCATATCCCCGACCTTAACCACTGCCCTGCAGAACATCCCCTTTCAGATTTATAGGTACCCTCTGATCACATAGGGCTCCATTTGTTCGCCTCTACTTCAACCACCCTTCATTGATCCTATGGGTCGCATCTCAATCTATTTCCCCACTACTCTATAACAATAACTCCAAAATACTTGACTACTTCCTTCCTGATTTATCCCCATGCCAACGTTTGCGAGATCGCACCAGCCCAAGTTTGGAATCAACCCTGGTGTATGGTGTCATCTGTGCTGTGGGAACCACATGATCTATATTCGTAGTAACTGTCGTCTCTTCACTGAAGAGAGCGATTGTTACTGTTAACTATTAAAGATTCGCCGCTGCACTGATTTGGGACGGCCAGTCACCTAACCAAACAACTAAAAGAAAGATGACAACGATTTATTGATCATTAAATTATCATCATACTCTTATCCCGCCTGTGGCAAGGATGGGTCTTTACCTTTTCGCCCCTTCGTCACCAGTTCGCCCCTAGAGAGCACGTCACCACTACACTTTCTTGTCCTTCGCAATTGAAAGAGAAAAAAGCTCTGGTCTTCATGTTTATCTTTAGCCTTCCCTTTTCTATCACTCCTCTAATATCGTTTAGGCCCTTCTCTTATTTGTTCTCTGGAGTCACTAAGAGGCCCATCCTCCTACTCCCGTCAGCAGCTTGTCCATAACAAGAATGAAAAGGTATGGACGTAGTGCTGAACCTTAGTGAACCCCAAACTTCACTGGGAAGCCCCATTGATAATTACATCAAGCTGTAAAAAAACAACTACTAGCCCTCTTCCCGCCTATGGCAGGGTCGGGTATCATTACATCAAAGTGTAGAATTCAAAAATGTGTACATTACCGAATCACTGCTTGCTTGCGTAGAAGACTCTCACACTGTAACTGCAAAGACTCTAGTGCCCTTTCGGCTGTTGAAAGCTTCATTGCATCGTTTAATAACTCTAAAATTAAAAAAAAACCTCATGTTAGCAATTTTAACCCACATGACGTCATCATGACCGTTCTCAAACCTATGGTAGGACGTGGTGCAAATTTTGTCCCATCAGAAAACACCAGAACGGAATGTTTAACAAGCTGGCTACCAACCTAATACCGCAACTCCTATGCTTGCTTATTCTCCACCTATTTCTAATCATTGGGACCCTTTCCGGAAGCAGTAAATTGCGTTGGACATACCAGTTCTCGTCTGATCACTCAAGTTAAGCAAGGCAACCCCAGAGCTAATACTAGCATGAGGGACCACCTGGGAACACTAGGTACTAGTAATAGCCAAAATCGTCATAACTGCATAGTGTCTGCCCAGACACTGCATTAGAAATAGGCAGGGGGCGCGGCTATTTTGACCGTTGCAGTTGAAGGGCCCTAAAAATCAATGAAACCAAACATAAGAGCAAAGCAATTACTAACCCTTTCCTCGCATATGGCCAGGCCGGTACCCATCTTCATCCCTGAGGAAGGGTAACCTGTTGGACGGTAGGCTTTGCGCAGCCGGCTGCCGACCAAAGCTGAAAAATCTTTTCTTTTCCCGATCACCGCCCACTAGCCCCAAATCTAATCCCAGGGCGGGCATAGTGTACATATGTATAGCAACCATTAACCCTATTCCCGCTTATGGCTGGGTCGGGTACTCATCTTGTCACGCAGAATGGACACACGGATGATATATTGGGCAACAGTGTTTTTTCACAGCCGGTTGCCGACAAAAGCTTAAACTCCTCTGCTTATTTATCGCCGGGGGGGGGGGACGCGAGCTCCTACACCTGGAAATTTTGCCTCATTTACCCGTTGCATAGTAGGTAGGGTTCTGTTACGTGCCAATCCCATCGTACACCACACGGGACCTCGGTTCTACTTCTCATTCGAAAAAGGCGCACTCAAGGCATTCTCTCTCGCCCGAAAGAAGCCAACCCACCTCGTTCCAGTATCGAAACTAGAACCGCTGACACAGTTACCGAGCACGCTAACCATTACGCTACCGAGGCGGAATAGTTTACATATATACGGTATGTCGCAATAAAATATTTCACCCACCATGGAATTTTCGTGGTTCGATGGTGGCGCAAACCGCACTTTGTAATATGCTTATTTATCATCGGTCTACTGTTCGCTGGGGCACTTAATCGAACTCCTACACCTGAGAACCACATATCATATACCACACGGGGCCACACCTTTACCACCCATCCAACGACAGAAGGCGCACTCGGGTTTGTTGTTTGTTTGTTTGTTGGAGTTTAAGGTCCCGTCAACTACAAGGTCATTAGAGACCCGTCCACTGCATAGCTCTAATGCATATACTGCACAGACACCACACTAATGTGACGATTATTGGGTATTAGCAGTACCCAGCTTTCCCGAGCGACCACCCATGTCAGTACTAACTGGGCTTGCGTTGCTTAACTTCAGTGATCAGACGAGAACTGGTGTGTCCAACGCAACTCGCCGCTCGCACCGCGCACTCGGGACCTCTCTACCACCTGAAGGAAGGCAATCCACCCAGATCTAGTACGTTACCTCCTTTTCTACCGAGGCCGGGCTTGGCAACTATAATCAGAATCAGAGAAAGCAACTTCTAACACTTTTTCCGCCTATGACAGGATTCGGTACTCATCTTGTCCCTCTGAATGGGCACAAGGGTGATGTGTATACTGGACGGTGTTTTTGCACAGCTGGCTGGCTGCCGAGACCAAAGCTTTAACCCCGAAGCTTATTGATCGTCTCTCCAATGTTAGTTGGGGCATCACCAAGCTCCTACACCTGGAGGCTCTACACCACACAGGACTTCGGTTTTACTTGTCATTGAAGGAACGCACACTCGGGACTTCTCTCTCGCCCAAAAGAAGCCAATCCAAATCGATCCACTATCGAAACTGGATTTGGTTTGTTGGCGTTTTAGGGCTATTCCACTACAAGATCATTAGACCCCCGTCCACTGCATAGTTCTGATAGAGACTGCACAGACACCACAATAATGCGACGATTTTTGGGTATTAGCAATACCCAGTGTTCCCCAGCTGTCACCAATGGTAGTGCTATCTGTTTTTGTTTGTTTCGTTGGTGTTTTAGGGCTCTTCAACTACAAGGTTATTAGAGCCATTCCACTGCGTAGTTCTGATGCAGAGACTGCACAGACACATTAATGCAACGATTTTTGGGATGTAGCGGTACCCAGTTTTCCCATGCGGCCGCCCATGTCAGGCTAACTGGGGTTATGTTGCTTAACGTCAGTGATCCGACGAGAATTGGTGTACCCAACGCAATAAGCGGCTCCCATCAAACCTGGAACCACTGGTATACCAAAGAACCAAATCGCCACCGAGGCAGGTCTGAGAATTCCATTGAGGAACTCTATAAATCGTTTTACAAGGTCGCTTGCCTTTAGGGCGGTGGTTTTCAATCTGTGTTCCACGGAACACTGGTATTCCGTGAAACCACTTCAAGTGTTCCACCAAAAAAATTAAATGCAGAAATAAAAGTGTTGGAAAAATTCGATACAATTTAAAATAATGTTTGGATGGGATTGTAATCAACAAACGCAACTGACATAGGTGCTTGTTCGATTTATAGTTACCATATTTATTCTAATAGACTGCACGCCGTTTATTTTTTTCGAAGGCTTTTTTGTTGCACCGCTTATTGGAGGGCGCTATTTATATTTCAGTACCTTTAATAAGGTACTGAAATTCCAGTGGGTTCCACAGGCTTGGCTGGGGTACCCCCAGTCAGAGCATGTTCAGTGAACCCACAGACCCGACCCTGCCACAGGCGGGATAAGGGTATGATGATGAGGATGAATTCAGTACCATTAATAAACAGTGCGCCGTTTATTTGAGGACACTGTTAATGAGAATAAATACAGCATATAAAGTGGTAGTAAGTACTAAGGGTAGAAAGTGCACAAGCTGCTTTAAAGTTTATGATGAATTGCAAGCGTTCCTTGCAAGTAAAATGTCAGAGTTTAGTGTTCACTGGCTTCAAAAAATTGAGAACCACTGCTTTAGGGCTACAACCCATGACTGTCCTTTTCTGATGTCCTAAAATGACCTGAGGAACTCCACGTAAAGGTTCACTGAATTTCTGTCTATTTCCATTTAACCCTTTAAATGACCTGAGCAATGGTTTTAACTCACCAACAGTTTTCTGATAGCATTCTAATGCTTCAGTCAACTTCTGACGCTTGAGGAATAGGTCAGCTTTACGCTCATAACGGTGTGCCTATAAGAAAAGACAATATCATTTATTAAAAATCGAAATATGAATTTCAATTTTCGAAACCAGCAATCGTCATCATACCCCTATCCCGCCTGTGGCAGGGGCGGGTCTACAGGTTCTAGCCCTCCACTCCCGCCTATCTTCTACCAGGTCAGGGAGTAGTTAATTTTTACACCAAAACACTTGGTAGAATAAAGGAATTGAAGCAGGATAAGATGGTGAAACAGACACACAGTGATAACCTATGAGAACACACATTCATTGGACAACTGTTTTAGCAGTAACGACTGAAACAGGGATCTCTTAGGCTAGCCTCACACTGGAGACGACTACGTGCGACTCCGACTACGCACGACTTAGTCGGACGACTTGAGTGCTCACAATACGCACGACTTGCGTCAGCAAAACCCCACTCATGCCCGCAGCACTGAAAAGATGCGCAAAAGAAACTTAAAAAACAACAGATACTGCGCAAGTCGCACAAAGTCGAACGAAAATTCCCAACCAGTTGGGATCTAGTCGCAAGTCGGAAGTGTGTGCACGTAGTCGGACGACTGAGTCGCAGCCAAAGTGAGAGGATGCATAGGGAAACAAGGAATGGGATCGTACGCACGACTAAAAGTCGCTCGTAGTCGGCTCCAGTGTGAGGCTACCCTTAAGGTGTCTGTCTGCAAGACGATTGACATTTGGGGGCAAAACAATCGAAAACGGAAGACCACACAGAATAGGGTAGGTCGTTCCAAATATGGAAGTGATTGAAGGGAAAAAAAATTTAACTAGGAATTTTGAAAAGCGTCTGGAGGTTTCAAAAGTATAGGCGTCGGGTTTTCCTGGCATCAATGGAGGATATGAAGAAGGAATAAGCAGGGTGGGAGGGATTAGTCAAGGAGCAAAGGGTTACTGCAAGCATGCAGAGGTTAAACCACTGTACAATTCCATTGAAGTGTAGAAAATTATATTGGCAACGTCTGATCACTGAAGTTAAACAATGCAACCGAAGCTAGTACTAACGCAGGTGGCTGCTTGGGAAAACTGGGTACCGCTAATACCCAAAAATCATCGCATTCCCGTAGCGTCTGGGCAGTCTCTGCATTAGAACTATGCAGTGGACGGGGATCTAATGACCTTGTAGTTGGTAGGTTCTTTGTTGTTTTAGGGACCTTCAACTACAAGGTCATTTGAGCCCCGCCCGCTGCGTAGGTCTAATGCAGAGTCTGCACAGACACTACACTAATGCGGCGATTTTTGGGTATCGGCGGTACCCAATTTTCCCAAGTGGCCACTCATGTCAGTACAAGTTGGGGTTGGGTTGCTTAACTTCAGTGGACAAACGAGAAGTGGTGTGTCCAACGCAATAAGCCGCTCCCCAAATGACCTTCTAGATGAAGAGCCTTAAAACACCAACAAACAGACTCACCAAGTCACCCCCCACCCCCACACACTACCATATCCTTATGGACAACCTGCTTCGGTCTCCACCTGCCCTGGTAACTTCCAACCACCTGCATTCCTGTAATGCAGTGTTTTTCAACCGGGGTTCTACTGAACCTAAGGGTTCCGTGAGGTCCGCCCAAGGGTTCCGCCAATAGCAAAGTAAAATATAAAAATAATGAAAACACAAGAAGCGTGAACGACTTTCGTCTGTCGAAGATGAACTTCGGGTGTCTCTCTCAAACAGTAGGCTACGAATTCAACTGCTTATGCTAACACATACCTGTATCAATTAATGTTTTTTTTCTGTCACTGTATGGTGTTCCACGAAAGGTCTAAATGTTCCAAGGGGTTCCGCGAGAAGTCTAAATGTTCCAAGGGGTTCCGCGAGAAGTCTAAATGCTCCAAAGGGTTCCGTTCCAATAAAAAGGTTGAAAAACACTGCTGTAATGTAACTGAAGAGGTCCTCCTCCCCTCCTAATGTACTCTCATCTTTTCAGCGATGTCCCCCACCCCCAGGCTACCTCTAATATACTCATTCCTAAAGTGGATGTTTGGTATGGCAAGAGTGGGAGGCAATCCTCGGGGTAGGCAGTCATGGTGGTGGAATGAGGAGGTGGAAGCAGCCATCAAACATAAAAAGGTGGCAGGACATGGGAGAACAGGGATCAAAGACCGCCTATATTCAAGCAAGGAAAAATGCTAGGAGGACAATTGCCCTGGCCAAACACCACAAGTATGAGGAACTGTACAATGAGTTAGGGACAAAAGAAGGTGAGAAAAACATTTTTAGACTAGCCAGGACCAGGGATCAAACAACTAAGGACATTACCAGGGCCATAACGGTCAAGGATAGCAGTGGTAAAGTCCTTTTCCAACCAGCAGAAATAACCAAGAGGTGGGAGGAGTACTATCATGGCCTCTTAAATGCTGCCAACCAGGAAAGGATGATTGAGACACCCAGGCACCTTAGAGGTAGTCGACAGGGTGACAGAGGAAGAAATAGTTGGGGCCCTCCAAAAGATGAAAGGACGCAAAGCAGTAGGCCCAGATAAGATTCCCATGGAGGTTTGGCATACCCTGGTGGGCACAGGAGTAACATCGCTAACAAAGCTCTTCAATAAGATAGCAAGTGGAGATAGAATGCCATCAGCATGGAGGGAGAGCTGGATAGTTCCACTGTTCAAGGACAAAGGTGACGCCCAGGATTGTGGAAACTATAGAGGCATCAAGCTAATGAATCACTCTATGAAGCTGTGGGAAAGAGTCACTGAAGGCCGCCTCAGAAAATGCACTATGGTCTGGGGTAATCAATTTGGGTTTATGCCTGGTTGGTCCACAATGGAACCAATATTTATCCTAAGGCAGATGATAGAAAAGTATAGGGCAGCAAAGAAGGACCTACATGCAATATTCATTGACCTAGAGAAGGCTTATGATAGCGTTCCTAGACAGGTAGTATGGAAGGTGCTAAAACAGAAAAGGGGTAGATGAAGGTCACATTAGAATAGTGGAGGATATGTATGATGGCTCTATCGCTAGGGTGAGGACGGCTTGGGGTAACACAAAATGCTTCAACGTTCAGGTGGGCGTACACCAAGGGTCAGCACTTAGTCCATACTTATTTACTCTAGTCATGGATGAGGTGCTGACGGGAGTGGGGGAATGGGCCCCTTAGTGCTTGATATTTGCCGACGATGTGGGAAAGCTTGCAGAATCCAACGAGGAGGCCCAAAAGGGCCTAGAAGACATCCAGGTAGCAATGGGAAAGGGGGGCCTGAAGGTGAATATGAAAAAGACAGAATACCTAGCTTTTAACTGAAGTGGTCAGGGGCCAGAAGGCGAGATACGCACAGGAGATGAGGTGATACCAGCAGTGCAGGAGTTAAGATACTTAGGATCAGTGTTCCAGAGAAATGGGGAAATAGACTCGGATGTGTCTAGTAGGATTAAGGCAGATTGGCTGAAGTGGAGTCCTGTGTGACCGCCGGGTGCCTGCAAAGCTAAAAGGCAAAGTCTACAGAACTGTGGTTAGGAGAGCTACGCTGTAAGGCTCAGAGTGTTGGGCCGTGAGGAAGGACCATGAAAGGAGAATGCAGGTAGCTGAGATGCGAATGCTGCGCTTCATGAGTGGGGTGTCAAGAGCTGACAGGATCCGAAACGACTATGTTAGAGGTAGTCTTGGGGTGGGGGACATCGCGGAGATGAGGGAGAACAGATTGAGGCGGTATGGGCGTGTGATGCGAAGGGGGAGGAGGAACTGGTTAGGTCCATCATGGGAATGCAGGTGGTTGGGAGCGTCAGGGGGAGGGGAAGACCGAAGAGGACGTGGGAACAGGTAGTACAAAGGGACATGGGGGTGTGTGAGGTGGATGGGGCCCTGGTTGGGGATCGGCGGGGGTGGAGGATTGGAACTCGAAGACCCGACCCAGTTTCGTGCTGGAGAAGGGTGTGATGGTGATGATGATGATTGTGTGTGGGGGATGCTGGCCTACCCCACAATTTTCAAAACCAGCACATAAGCAGTAAAACTTACAGATTTATCAACGGTTACTTGTGAGTTCCAAAATCATGCTCATTCCAAACCCTTTTCAACATCAGCCCACTTGCTCCATTTTTTTGTTGCGTTAGTGTCTGTTAGGCCCTTCAACTACAAAGGCCATTAGAGCCCCATCCACCTAACAGTTGTAATGCAGAGCATGCACAAACACTACGCTGTTACAACCACTGTTGGGCTTTTTTTCAGTCCCCAGTGTTCGGTCACCCATGCCAGTACTAGATGGGGTTGCGTTGCTTAACTTCAGTTTGTTTTGTTGGTGCTTTAGAGCCCTCCAACTACGTCATTACAGCCCCGTCCACCTTACAGTTCTAATGCAGATATTGCACAAACACTACACTAATACGACGATTTCCCAAGCCGCGCGACCCATGCCAGTACTAGCTGGGGTTGCATTGTTTAACTTCAGCGATCAGACGAGTTTTTTTGTTGTTTGTTGGAGTTTAAGGTCCCGTCAACTACAAGGTCATTAGAGACCCGTCCAATGTATAGTTCTAATGCATGGACTGCACAGACACTACACTAATGCGACGATTATTGGATATTAGCAGTACCCAGCTTTCCCGAGCGACCACCCATGTCAGTACTAACTGGGCTTGCGTTGCTTAACTTCAGTGATCAGACGAGAACTGGTGTGTCCAACGCAACTCGCCGCTCCCGATCAGACGAGAACTGGTGTCCAACGCAATACAGTCCCTCTCCGTGTGCTCCACCGGAAACATGAACACACAGCGAACTAATGCGCAGTAATTTTACTTGGTCGGCTGAACAACTACTGTCGCAACCATATGTTTACTTATAGCCGCCCTAGCGTTCATTTGGGCACTCCACCAACGCAAAACTGATCTACTCGTGGCACAATAGAAGAAAATGGGACTCGTTTCAGTGCAGTGGTTACATTGTACACATCGCAAGGTAGGGCACTGGCTTTACTTCATATTTGAAAGAAGGCACACTCCGGACCTCTCTCGCCAGAAAGAAATAAAAATCCTTCTCGATCCAGTGTCGAACATGAAACAACTGACCCAGTGGACGAGATTTTACCTCTGCGCCATCGAGCAGGGCATCAATTGTTTTGTTTGGTTGCGTTTTAGGGCCCTTCAACTACGAGGTCATTAGAGCCCTGTCTACTGCGTAGTTCTAATGCAGACACTGCACTAATGCAACAATTTTTGGTTATTAGCTGTACCCAGTTTTCCCAAGAGGTCACCCATGTCAGTACTAGGTGGTGTTGCACCGATCAGACGAGAACTGGTGTGTCCAATGCAATTTGCCGCTCGAGCAGGGCCTCAAATCGACTACACAAAGACAGAGTGGTTTGCTGCTCCTGATAGGCAAAGTTGGTTTCATCGACTCCAGGAGGTGTCTCAATTAAACCTGTCTACATTCAGTGGCGGTTTTAGGCACGTGCAAACGGTGCAAATGCACGGCGCCTCGCTTTTGCAAGTTGCAAATTTTTGGAAAGGGCCTCACACTTTCAATTTGCACAGGGCCTCGCGTATGCTAGAACAGCTACTGTCTACATTCCATACATCATGGCGCTGGACTATAGCCTCACTGGCCCCACTTTTGAATCTCAACCGAGTGGCTTCCTTCAGGTTAGAGAGGAAGAAAGAGAAAAATGAGACAGAAGAGGAGAAGGAAGGAGAGAGACAAAGGAGGGGAGAGAAAGAGATAGAAAGGAGGGGGGAGAGAGGCAGAAAGGAAGGGAGAAGGAAGGGAGATGGAAGGAGAGGCAGAAGGGAAGGGAGAAGGAAGGAGAGACAGAAAGGAAGGGAGAAGGAAGGAGAGACAGAAAGGAAGGGAGAAGGAAGGAGAGACAGAAAGGAAGGGAGAAGGAAGGAGAGACAGAAAGGAGGGGAGAGAAAGAGAGACAGAAAGGAGGGGAGAGAAAGAGAGAGACAGAAAGGAGGGGAGAGAGAGAGAGACAGAAAGGAGGGGAGAGAAAGAGAGACAGAAAGGAGGGTAGAGAAAGAGAGACAGAAAGGAGGAGAGAAAGAGAGACAGAAAGGAGAGAGAAACAGACAGAAAGGAGGAGAAAGAGACAGAAAGGAGGGGAGAGAAAGAGATTGAAAGGAGGGGAGAAAAAGAGACCAAGAGAGGAGGAAAGAAAAAGCGACAGAGAAGGGAAGAGAAAAAAAAGACGGACAGATGGAGTTGTAGTGAAGGGGAGAGAACGGGACAAACGGTTCACTGTGGTTCTCCACCGATGCCAGGGGGGCGAACTCCTCCGTAAGGGAATTTTCGCCTCATCTACCTGTTGCATAGTAGAAAGGGTTCTTTTACGTACAAACGACATCGTGCACCACACACGGAGTCACAGCTTTACTTCCCATCTGAAGGAATGAGCTTCCAGGAATTCCCTTTCACCCGAAAGACGTCAACCTACCTCGATCCAGTTATTTTGTTTCGTTGGTGTTTTAGGGCCCTTCAGATGCACAGGTCATTACAGCCCCGTCCACTGCGTAGTTGTAATCAGGCCTGGTTGTAATGCAGAGTCAGCACAGACACTATGCTATTACGACGATTTTGCGGTATTAGCGGTACCCAATGTTCCCAAGCGGCCAGCCATGTTAGGATTAACTGGAGTTGCGTTGCTTCATTTCAGTCATCAGACGAGAACCGCTAGCCCGCTAGCCAACTTTTTCGGTATTAGCAAGACCCAGTGTCCCCAAGTGATCACCCATACCTCGTTCCAGGATCGAACCTGAAACCACCTTCGCAGTAATTAAGCACACTAATTCCTGCGCCAACGATACGGGACTGTTGACCCCGTTTGGGGCAGGTGAAACGGGGGATAAAGACGTGGAAAGTGCCACGTAGGACGTACTACAAATCACCCTGAGAAGACCAATTGATGGCAGTATATTGACGGTAGTACGTGGGGAAAGGCCAAATGTGATCCGACGACCGAAATGAATTCCATCGAAATATCCTATTTATTGGCCTAACACGTCGTCACAAAAATTGCACACATCGCACCATTATTGACCTACTTTTCTGGTACGTTCAAGCATTTGCCAAAATTACGTTGCAATTTGGCAATCGGTAATACTGTGATGCCCCCCACGCAAATAGATAACAGAAGACCACCAAAGTTTTCGGCGTTAGAAATATAACAACCCTTTAACTTCACAGTAGAAATTTCGGGGCAGAGTTTGTGCTGATCGAAGTGAAGAAAATAATGTCGTCATAACAGATAAAATTACAAGGGTTAAACGACTTCAATATTGGTAACAAAATATCAAATTACCTGATTCAAGCTGGAAGTTTCCATCAGCATCGCAAAGAATTACCGCAAAACCCCAGTGACAGGGGCCATTTTCGATCAAATCATGCCAAATTGTATCCAAATTTCAAAAACAACACGCACACCCTCAACAATATGTCTTTCTGGTCGATCCTCGTGGCGGAAGTCGCTCACAAAGTCAGAGCGGCGTTGTACTGTTCATTAGCAGACGACTTCATTCTTCAACTCATCGTCTGCTTTCTTTATTTTTACCTCTCCGCTTAGCAGCCCATAACAAAATATTTTCAAGGCCAGGGGGCAGTATCGGGACAAACCCACCCTCACTTTTCAGAGGCATAACAACAGAGAGAAAGATCTTTCCCCGAGTCCCACATCTTGGACGCCAAATTGATATTACATAGTTAGGAATGAATTTCAAATAATGCCACAAAATGCAGGTTTGTTTGTTCAAAAGTCACTCCTAACCCTTTTTCTCCCTACGGCAGGGTTGGGTACCCATATTGGGCATCAATAAGGCACGTATCACTCTCCCAAAAAGTAGTCCCTGGGTTTCTATGCATAAAAATCCATAAAACCATAATCGATACTGAACTCAAACACACTCAACACCTGAACTCCACCTCACAACACACTGAACTCCACCTTCAACTCACACGTTACTGCACCACTGAGGTGATATCAGGTTTCCATGTTCTAAAGCTCAACAATTTTTGGGAAAGTCCCCAAAATCTCCAGCTATGCCACTTGTCCCACTGAAATCTGAAATGCACAGTTGATTTAATACTGTAACCCACTTGCTTATTTAATGTCCTTCCTTGGGGCACTGAGGACATGGTGGGAGTCTTCCTACTCCTGCAAATTTTGTCAGTCATCATGATATCCTAACCCAGGCTGCAGCAGGGTTGTCGGTGGGTTCTAGCCCTCCACTCCCACAACGTTGCCATCCACCCCACACAACTAATATATCATCACAAACAACCTGCTCTCACATCTGCATTGGTCTTCCCTTGCCCTGGGTGGTTCCACCACCTGCATTCCTATAAAGGACCTAATGAGATCCTCCTCCCCTCTTCACATCACATGTCTATACAACCTCAATACTTCATTACTTTATACATACATTTCACTTCCATTAAAAGGGTTAATTGATGCACAGTTGTGATATTGTGCACAATACACAGGGTAAGGTTTACTTCCACTTCAGTGGAAGGCTGTTAGTCCCCAAGATCAATCTTACAGTTATGGACTCAAGTCAAGTACTGTATATGTATGCATCAAGACAGATGAACACAGAGAGGCCCTTAGGTATTGAGAAGCAGCTTAATCGTTGCATTAATGTAGTGTCTGTGCAGTCTATGCATTAGAACTATGCAGTGGATGGGTCTCTAATGAACTTGTAGTTGAAAAGGCCCTAAAACACCAATGGACAAACCAAAAAATCCTTAGGTATAGGCAGGAGTCCTCATCCCTCAGCATGGTATCCAGCTCCATGTGACTCAACTAAACTTTGAAAATTTTTAGTTGGGTGCCATCATTTGTCCCAAGAGAGAACAGGCATTGGGAAGTTCTCCTTCCACTGGTGATATCATATGCACCCTATGGGATATCAGATTTACTTGTGGCAACTTCTCTCACAGAAACCTTAACTATGGATTCAGGAGTAATGCACAAAAACCCAAGACAAAGGGGCTATTTCTGTTGTTACATCAGGTGTTGCCATGGTTACAATAACATGGGACTGTTGAGCTTGAGTACTGGGAGTTTTGTTGATCTGTGGAAAGGGATTTTAGATGCAGTGGTGACATTGCACACCACACAGGAAAAAATCTGTACCTCTCATCTGACAAAAAGCACACTGGTGGACTATCTCACCAACAACAAGCCACAAGCCTCAGCCACCACTGAACCCCTGATGTGCTAGTCCTCACCAGTCTCACCTGATGCACTAGTCTTTGCCCTGCATTTTCACATAGAATTGCTGCCAAAAATCGAATTCTTGGTTAATATAATGGTTGCTGAGCACATGGGGTACAATAATCACCAACACTGATGACCCTCTCATGCAACGCCCCTGCAGCTATCCCTTCAACACCATCCCCTTATCAAGCCTGTGACAGTGTCTGGTCTACCAGTTACAGGGGTGGATCCAGAGGCAGATCAAGGGGGAGCACATCAAAAAAAGTGTGCCCCAAATATTTTTAAATATTCAAAATCCTTTAGCATAATTCTAGCTAGCAATTACAATAGGTCTTCTACTGCCCCTTAAAGAATGTCCTGTCTTCAGTGCTTCAGCCAACTGCAAATTGGTCTGTAACTGTTGGACCACCAGTATAGATTGGGAACAGGAATTCAAAAATGCCTCATTAGTTGCAAAGTTGAATCATGCATCAGATGAAATATGCACCCCATTAAGGCGCTGAGGTGGGAGCAATTGCTACATTGCTCCACCCTGGATCAACCCCTGACCAGTTACATGTCCTACACTCCCACCTACGTCCCTCAAGGTCCCCACCCATGTCTCATGCTACCATATCCTTATGCACAACCAGCTCCCTCATCTGCTCCACATGACTCCAATAACCTGTAAAGGACCTAGAGTTCTTAGCCCATACCACTTCAACCTATTCTCACTTACGTTTTCCACAATGTACCCCATCCCAAGCTACCACTAACCAACCATGCCTAGTTGTTTGTTTGTTGGTGTTTTAGGGCCCTTCAACTACAAGGTCATTAGAGCCCCGTCCACTGTGTAGTTCTGATTCAGAAACTGTACAAACACTACATTAATGTGACGATTTTTGGGTATTAGCAGTGCCCCGTTTTCCCAAGCGGCCACCCATTTCAGTAGTAGCTGGGGTTGTGTTGCTTAAGTTCAGTGATCAGACTAGAACTGGTGTGTCCAATGCAATTCGCCACTCCCAACCAATGCTTAATTCGACCTGCTCTCAACACCCAATGCATGTAACACAGCATTTGCAATTTTGCCGGTTGCATTCCATTTACAGGGCTCATCCTCACTGCACAACACCATGATCCACATAGCATAGCCCCAGCCAATTTACTGCCCTCAAAAATTCCCTTTCAACAATCATTGGGGAGCTTCAATCAAACAGGTTTTCACTCACCTAACTCCACTCAATCACCCCATGTTGATCTCATGGATTGCATCCCAATCTACTTCTCTGCTGCCCTGAAACACTTATCCTAGATACTTAACCTCTTGCACCATCATCACATTCCATTTACAGGGTTCTTCTGCACTCTACAACACTTTGATCCAATTAGGAAAGCCACAGTCTAACTAATGCCTTGTAAAACTTTCCTTTCAACCTTATTGTGGAATTCTGATCCTACAAGACTCCACTTCAACTGCCTCACACTGAACTTATGTGTCCCATCAGAATCTATATCTCCATTGCTCTGGAACACATATCCTTGGTACATAACCTTTTGCACCTTCATCACCACCTCACCCCCAATTGGCTGTATTGCCTTTCACACACCGTTTCTAGTCTGATCACAGAAGTTAAGCAATGCAGGCTGTGCAGCCCAAACTAGTACTGGCATGGGTGACCGCTTGGGAACACTGTGTGCTGCTAATACCCAAATGATCATAAAAGAATAGTGTCTATGCAAACTCAGCATTAGGACTTTGCAGTGGACAGGGCTCTAATGACCACAGTAGCTGAAGGGCTCTAAAACCCCAATGAAACAAACAACCCAAAAGAAGCTAACCCACCTTGAAGCAGTATTGAACCTACTAGAAACACTGATGGAGTAATCAAACATGCTACCTACCAACTGCACCAACAAGCAAAGGCAAGCATCTCATAACCCAGAGTATGTGGAGTCAGGGGGGCTGGTGGGGGATAGGCTGGAGTGGAGGATGACGACCCACAGACCCGACCCCACCACAGGTGTGTAAAGAGTGAGATGATGATGACTACCAATTGCATAGTAGAGAGAGTTCTTTTATGAGGAAACGCAAACCCAGCTAGCTCTAACATGGGTGGCCACTAGGGATAACTGGGTACTGCTCATACCCAATAATGCTTGCATTAATGTAGTGTCTATGCAGTCTCTGCACTAGGACTAATCAGTGGACGGGGCTCTCATGAAATTGTGGTTGGAGGGTCCTAAAACACCTAAGAAACAAAAAAACTACACATGCCAAGGGTATTAAATTACATCAGAACCAAATACCGTAATTATTCTAATAAAAGACGTGCCATTTATTTAGCCAGACAAGTTGATTTCATTAATTTTGATTTTTGCTGACGCCATTCTCGAATCTGAATTTATTGGCAAAATGAAATTGAGAAAAATAACACAGGCCTGCAAAAAATACTTTTTAAAAATTGTTTTACTTTTGACAACTGATTTTTATATTATTAGGTGTGCTGATTCCAAAAACGCAATTCATTTTTCTTCTATCATGTAAGGTTTTCTCAAAACATTTTCATAGTTTGGAAGAAATAACGGAAATTGCAGTATTTTGATGTTTCGATTTTCATTTTATCACTCCACAAATACATACTTTACATTTATATTATAGGTTTAGTAATGATTGAATACATAATGATCTAATTTCCCTCTTGCGGAGTTACTTGAGATTACTTTTTAACCCTTACGTCAATATCCAGAAAGTTCCGTATTGTTCAATAACAAGGGTACCCCTATTGAATGAAATGGAATTGAGACAAACACCCGTTTTGACATGCAGGTATTTCTAAAGCCATCATATTTCTTGATGCATGACGACCCATGGATGGTCTTTATCTATTGTTTTATTATAATCTTTTAACAATAAGCAGCCAGCCTTTCTATTCGATATCAACCCCAAAATCCACTGTGTAGAACATTTGAAGACACCTGTTTCATGCATTTGCTGTCCCACACAACAGTAATCTCTTATGCTTTATCATCATATCCTTATCCCACCTGTGGCAAGGGTGGGTCAGTGGGTTCAAGACAGTGGCGGACCCAGGAGAGGGAGCAATGCAGCAATTTCTCCCCCCTCAGTGCCCCAATGGGGCACATATTTCAACTGATGCATGATTCACCTTTGTATCTGATGAGGCATTTTCACACTGCTATCCCCATTTCTATACTGCCAGTTCAACAGTTGCAGTGCAGTCCACAGTTGGCTAAACCACTGAAGAGAGGGCACTGCCTGAGGGGCAGTAGAGCCCCTGTTGAATGCTAGCTAGATTTATAACAATGGATTCTGAATATTTAAAAATATTTGGAGTGCACTTATTTGAAGTGCTTCCCCCTGATCCACCCCTGGATCTGCCACTGGGTCTTGCTTACCACTACTACCTACCTCCAAACTAATCCCAAGTTTGTTTTGGTTTTCCACCATGCTTCATCTTTCCTCTTCACATTACATGACCACACCACACACATCCATTCATCATCATACCCTTCCCCTGCCTGTGGCTGGGTCGTGTGTGAGTTGCATCTCTCAACTCCCATTTATCTCCCACCAGGTCCCCGCCCACCCCACACACCACCATTTCCTTATGTACAACCTCCACGAACCACACAGTGGTTTGAAATGCAAATTTAGAGGGACATTTAAGAAAAAACTCATGTCAGCAAATTACAAAATAATTGCCATTTTCTTGTGACTAAATCATCTCCTGTCTTAAATGAACAACAATCAATTGAATTTCTTTTCATTTAAAAGCACTAAAAGTTTACAAAGTCCACATTTATGAAGATGTTGCATATTTCACTTCATCCGTGATTCAGGTCGTTGTGTTTTGTGCTCTCATGCAGGCATTTTACAAATTTGGAATTCTTTTTGCTGCATTATGGACACTGAAGCTTCAGGTTACTATAAGCCTTCCAAATTGTGTTTTTAAGTTAACAGGGGTCAAGATATGATCACATGTAGTTCAAGAAGACAACAACTGATTTTTTAATAATTCTTTGGGACTTGTCATTGTGGGAAAAAAATAGGACCCTTTCTTCCATTCTGGAAATGATTTAGGATCATTCTGTGGTCTGTTACCTTTGTTTTGACACCCATCCTAAAGTGCTCAGACCCGCGGAAGTTATTTATTTTTAACCTTCCGTCGACAAGGTGACGAATTCTGGCACACACTACAAGGTGGGGTCTGTAATGACCCCAAAAAGACTTTGATTTTCAAGGCTTAAATATTCAGATTAAGGGCATTATTATGGATATTAAATTAAATACCATCCATATAAAGCTTTAGCAATGAAAATAATTTGGAAACATGCTGTAAAAATTCTATATTACCCAAGAAGACAAGACATCATCATCACCATACCCTTATCCCACCCATGACAGGGTCACGTCTGCAGGGTCTAGACCTCCACTCCTGCTTATCTCCGACTAGGTTTCCATCCACCCCAGACACTACCAAATCCTTATGGACATCCTGCTCCCATTTCTGCCTTAGTAACCAGTGTTTCTGACCAGCCAACCATGTTGGTATTAACTTGGGTTGCATTGCTTAACCAGAAATAAAATATGCTAATTACTTAGGAGACCTGCCAACTTCCCTAGATAGGTAAAGAAGACATCGGAGAACAGGTACTGAAAGGTTGGATAAGATTGGAGAAAGTGGTACATGTGTAGACACAATTTTGTAGGTCTGGGGTCTGCCAAGACCACACCTTGTGGACAGAAGGTTAATTTTTATTACAATGAGGTATCAAGGAAGGTGTGACACGAAAGGAGTTATTTGATTTTCTCTTCACTGAACATCTCCTTTTTCGTGCTAATACTGTCTTTGCAAGAAATGAAATAAGACATAACATTGAATCCAGGGTACCAAATTTACCAGAAGATGATTTGAAAAATAAAATCTCCCTATTTTCCAACAAGGTTCTGACAGTGACAAAGAGTATGTGGATTCATCAGGCAGTGAATCAGATCTTTGATGTTGTGTAAGGTTCCCCAACTTCAATGTACTAATTTGAAACTTGAAAAAACATTGTATACAGAATAATAAAATATATTTTGTTCAAAAATTTACAACTACACTTCATGTTAAGCTTACTTCATTGCACTATTACACATGTCCCGCTAAAACATGATTTCAGACCACTGTGAACTGGTGCAATAGTGTGTTGTCTGATCTGTCCAACACCAGCTGCCTAGACAGTGACAAATGTTTCTTTCCAGGGGCGGATCCAATGGGGTGAGTAATGCAGCAATTGCTACACCTCAGTGCCTCAATGGGGTGCAACTGATGAGGCATTTTTACATTGCTATCCACATATCTATACTGCAAGTCCAACAGTTGCAATCAAATCTGTAGTTGGCTAAACCACTGAAGATAGGACATTGTGCAAGGGGCAGGAGATGGCCTATTGTACTTGCTAGCTAGATTTATAGTAACGGATTCTGAATATTTAAAAATACTGTAATTGGGGTGTACTTTTTTGAAGTGCTCCCCCTTGATCTGCTGCTGGATCCACCACTGCCCCATTCCTTAATGAATGGCCAACAACCCTATCATCCTTCACCCACCTATTTCATGAGCCAAACTTTACTATCCAAGGGACATTTAGACAATAGTCCATCATAAATAATAGCCTACTATTTCTTGGATTGTATTTACCATATATGGACCATCTAACATTAATAAGTTCATGAATACATATGAATACATGATGACATGAATGATTTATAAAAATTGAATTTTTTATTAAACTGCACGTGATAGAACATTTTAATTATTTTTTAGTAATCAGCATCCTTAAAACTGTAAAAAACAATAATTGTTTTGAAGACAATTTTTTTCATCACAGACCTGTGTAATCATCTGTTTCATCACAGACCTGTGTATCAACGGTTCATTTAAAATTTAAATCCTTACCCTACATTTAGATAACTGTAGAGGTTTAGCCTCAGGACAATTACCATCATTCTCAGCTGCAGAAATTCCCAAAATTTTTAAATGCTTAAGTATACTTTCTCTTTGAAACTTTTCTTTCAACAATATCTGCACTAAAGCTTAGTTAACACGAGCAAACAACTTGCACAAGTACTACCGATGGTAACTTGTGCAAGCATTTACATGAGTAGCAAAAATGTGTACAAGTAGTGTCTGAAGAGCACTTGACACCAAGTTATTGCTAGCGGCAAGTTGCGTAGGACACACCAGTTCTCGTCTGATCACTGAAGTTAAGCAACGCAAGCCCAGTTAGTACTGACATAGGTGGTGGTCGCTCAGGAAAGCTGAGTACTGCTAATACCCAATAATCGTTCCATTAGTGTCGTGTCGGTGCAGTATATGCATTAGAACTATACAGTGGACGGGTCTCTAATGACCTCGTAGTTGACGGGACCTTAAACTCCAACAAACAACAAAGTTATTGCACTGATGTTTACACCATATACAGTGGTACCCCGCTTAATGAACGGCTCGTATAACGAATGCTCCCTATAACGAACACCACAATTTTCACAATTTTTCGTGGCAACCCGGAACGAATTACACAATATAACATAGAGATCTATGGGAAATTGTGTTCCGCACAACGAACACCCCTCATAACGAACGTATCGCTGGAACGAATTACGTTCGTTAAGCGGGGTACCACTGTAGTGGAGGGAGCGGCAAATTGCGTTGGACACACTAGTTCTCGTCTGATCACTGAAGTTAAGCAACGCAACACCAGTTAGTACTGACATGGGTGGCCGCTTAGGAAAACTGGGTACCGCTAGTATCCAAAAATCGTCGCATTAGTGTAGGGCCTGTGCAGTCCCTGCAATCACTGAAGTTAAGCAACGCAACACCAGTTAGTACTGACATGGGCGGCCGCTTAGGAAAACTGGGTACCGCTAGTATCCAAAAATCGTCGCATTAGTGTAGGGCCTGTGCAGTCCCTGCATCAGAACTACACAATGGACGGGACTCTAATGACCTTGTAGTTGAAGGGCCCTAAAACACCAATAAAGAAAGAAGAAACCATATAGTGGATAGTGTGATTGCTTGCTTGCAATGCTCAGAAACAGAAAAATATCATTATAAACAATTTTAATGCGGTGGTTAAAGCAAATGAATGTTTTGCACTTTATGCACTGCATATGGCATTTCCTGTACTTCGTATGGCCATTTAAACTTTACACAGTTGCTACACAGGGGTACAGGAGTACCCCATCCATCCTTATTCAAATAATGAAAAGCAATTAACCACCAATCTGTGCATTATTAGGAAGTTCAACCTATCATGTGAAAATACTGTGAATCGCATGGCGCCAGGGTCACCCACAGAACAGAGAGGAGAAAGAAAAACCCTGGGGTACACCAGTACCTGTTCGGGCATGAGCCTGATTCCTTATTGCATTATAGTTATTGTGCAATAGGTCAGACACCATGCAATATTAAAACTGACAAAGCATTAATTTACCTGCCAAAATTTATATTTTCGTTGTAAAATGTGGTGTTGGAACAGTGGGGTAGGCCAGCATCCCCCCCATAGACAACCAGCCAATATTCCTGCAGGTTCCATTCGCCTGGCTGGGGTGTTCCCAGTCATAGCATGTTCAATGGAACCAACCCTGACACAGGCTGGATAAGGGTGTGATGATGAGGATACCAGTACCCCTGTGTAGCATTAAAGGGTTAATCATTAAAAACATTCAAGTTAACCGTTTATTAGAATAATTGTGGTACCTGGTAAATCAGTGATCATAATTGGGGACACAAATTTAAAGGGTATAGATAGATGGGCACTACCAGTTGGGCTAGATAGAGGTTGTGTTAGTGTTGCTTCTCTCCCTGACGCTAGATTGGTGGACATAAAGGATAGGATTTATAGTACTGTACTGTATTATGAAAAGTAAAACAGAAGAATACCTGTTTATCTTGCAGTTAGGGCCCAATGATATGACTCACAACATACCTGCAGCAACAGTTCTGGAAATAGCTAAGGAAGTCAAAAGTATCAGACAAAAGGTAAAGCTCTGCCCACTCATTGAAAGAAGGGACAGTGGCAGAGTAGCCATGGCTAAGGCCTGATGAACAAATAACAGGATGTTTCTTGAAGGACAAAAGATTGGAGTGAAGCTACTTGAATATAGCGGATGTCTCACAATCTTCACAACAGGCTTACAAGGGATAAATTGTATTTCAATAAGAGAGCTGCCACTAGGGTTGGGAGAAAAATTCAGGTGTTTATAATTGATTTTTTAGGGAAGACAGATGGTCATGGCACTCCAGGTTAAGGCACAACATATATAACAAGGGGCCACTAGACTGCAATAGTGTAGTGGGACAGGAAAGTAGCAGTAACTGATCAATTGCCATTGCTTGTTATGAATTGTAGAAGCATGGTCAATAAAGTAGCTGAGTTTAATGCCCTTGCTGCTACATGGGATGCTGATATAGTTATTAGCCTCTGAATCATGGTTAAAGGAAGATATAAGCTCAAATGAGATGTGCAGCCACGTTGCGTTGGACACACCAGTTCCCATGAGATCACTGAAGTTAAGCAACACAAGCCCACGTCAATACCAACTTGGGTGGTTGGTAAAGAACTGCAAATGAACCTTCTCCTTCGTCGCGGGTAGCCTCCTAAGAGTTCGTCCTGTTACAGCTGCCTAGCTTACTCTCCAACCCCCAAAAACTAATCCAGTAGAAATCCAGGTACACAGTGCATAGAAAAGACAGGGAAGCAGGGAGAGGAGGAAGTGTGTTTGTAGCTATACAAATCCTTGAGAAGTGCTAGGGAAACAAGAGTACGAGGGTGACTGTAAGATGCTGTGTTGTAGTGTTTCTGGCCCAGAAGGGGGAGGGCCTTATGTCATTGCCTACTACCATTCACCAGGAAATGATCCAAATCCATTGTTGAGATTGGCACAGTGCTGGGGGATCCTCAATCATAGAAAGAAGGCCCCAACAGTTATTCTAGGTGGGGTCTTCAATCTTCCAGGGGGTGAGGTGGGACTGCATGCAATCTGTTTCAAATTCCAATCTTGCAGGTGTCCTTAATTACTTCTTGGACCAGCTCCATTGTACTGGATTAGAGCAGATTGAGATCCACTGCCAATGTGGCCTATCAAAGCTGCTTGCAGTGTGTTCAATTAGAATACCATACGGGACCTTGGTTTTACTTCTTATCTGAGAGAAGGAGCACTCGGGGCCTCTCTCTTACCTGAATGAAGTCAACCCACCTAGTGCCAGTATTGAGCCTAGACCCACTGACGCAAGAGCGGCGAGTTGCGTTGGATACACCAGTTCTCGTCTGATCACTGAAGTTAAGCAACGCAAGCCCAGTTAGTACTGACATGGGTGGTCGCTCGGGAAAGCTGGGGGCTGCTAATACCCAATAATCGTCGCATTAGTGTAGTGTCTGTGCAGTCTATGCATTAGAACTATGCAGCGGACGGGTCTCTAATGACCTTGTAGTTGACGGGACCTTAAACACCAACAAACAACAACAACAACCCACTGACGCAGTTATCAAGCGTGCCACCTACTGCACCACCGAGGCAGGTAAAAATGTAAATGATGCAAAATAGAATTTTTAATCACATATGAAACCGCTTACAAAATCTTTTTTTCCACAAAAAAGGGGTGGTTAAAAACATTTCTTATCAATAACTGGCTGCTTCTACTCACTAAAAGAATAATTTGGCATTAAAATAGGTGGCTATAGTGATTAAAACAGCTGAAATCGGAGAACACTGCCAAAGGCAGTTTTTTTCTGATTCACAAAATGATTTCAGAAAAATCTGCCAAAAGCGGCGTTTTCTGATTCACAAAATGATTTCAGAAAAAAAAGATTATGAAATTAAAACACCAAGTACATACTACAACTGCACAAGACAGCCCGGTACCTTCCCTGGAATTTTACATCATTTAGAAATTGGTTGCGTTTCTTTAATCAGCCACTGTAAGACATCATTCTGCCCTTGTTCTTTCAGGGCAGTTCCAACAACTTCCAAAGTCTGCTGATGATAATTATTCAGCCAGTCAACCTGCAATTTCATAGAATGCAAATATTTATGCATAAACACTGTGAGAGAATCAAATGCAGGGTCAGGGGATGGTAATGCCTGATATATCATGGAACATGGGGGAACAGGTGTGAAGGGGTAAACTGAGGTGGCATGAGCATGTTATAAGATGCAGGAAGGGCCAAAAGGTGAACATGATGACAGAGAGCATATGACTGTCGACAGGGAAATAATAGTCACAATTCAACATGGGTTAGGTGGTTTAAGGGCCTATGATCAGCATTTCAGAGCAATGGGGATTTGTTTCATTCCGGGTTTTTGGCAATTCAGGGCCCTTCAACTACAAGGCCATTACAGTCCCATCCACTGCATAGTGGCAATGCAGAGACTTCAGACACTCAGAGCAGTACTCAGATTTCCCAAGCGACCACCCACGTCAGTACTACATGGGATTGCATCGCTTAACTTCAGTAATCAGAAGAGAACTGGTGTGTCCAACGCAAAAAGCTGCACCCCGAGCAATGGGGAAATATATTCAGATGTGACCCAGAGGATCAATGAAGTGCGGATAAATTAGAAACGTTTGTAAGGATACAATATTTCCCATAATAATCCTCTGTCCAAAATTTAATTAAAAGTGAAATTTCATAGTCACTCCACAGGTCTTGCTTACTACCGCTATGTTTTTCTAGCAAGAATTCGCATTGCATTCCGGGAGTGGCAAAAAATTGCGTTGCACTGTGGGAGTTTCAAATTAGATTGTACTTTCAATCTAAATTAAAAAAAGTAGCTTGAGTCGATCTAGTATGAAAGTGCCCAATCTAGATCGAATTTAAACTGCACTGTTCGCACAAGCATTTTCAATCTGGAATGAAATTTCAAACCAGGTTGAAAACGCTAGTGTGAATGTAGTATTATGAACAACCTGTTCCCACGTCTGTTTTGGTCTTCCCATACCCCAGATGCCACCGATCACCTTCATTCCTCAAAAGCATCTAATGAGTTCCTCTTCCCCTCCTCTCATAACATGTCCATACCACCTCAGTCTATTCTCCCACATTTTTTGGTGATATCCACCACCCCCAGGCTACCTCTAATATATGCATTCCTCAAGCTATCAGCTCTCGACACGCCACTCGTGTAGCGTGGCCTGGCTCATAATTTTAATTTTTGAGACATATGTATTCTGATGACGACTGAATCAATTTAATGCGTTTTTCTGTACTGTAATATGTCGCGTATTCTATTGAAGAATGTACGAGAGTAATGTGTCTAAAGCTGCATATTAACCAGCCTTATACTATTACGAACGTAATTATTACTGTAAAATAATTCTTGCTGATTAAACGATCGATGGAGTTTTACCCACGGTCGTTTTGTGCGTAATCCACAGAACCAGGCCTTAGAATGCAAGTGCATAGTGTCATGGTTCGTATCTCAAATCTAGGTTCATAGGTGAAGTCAAAATGGGATACGAAAAAGTTCGTATCTTGGAAAGTTGGTAGGTAGAGAGGTTTGTAAGTTAAAGTACCACTGTATCCCTAAGAAATGGATTGACAGAAGACGTGTGGCAGATTTGAAATATTGCAGAGTGACACCCCCTAAATGTTTGTACCCAATCTTGGACTCAACTCCAAATTAGAGTGATGGTGTGCAACATCATGCAACTTACCTCTTCAGCAGTTAGAAGTCCAGGATCAATCAGTTTTGTTTGAATTGGTACCAGAGTTAATGGTTCCAGGGTCAAAAATCGTTTTCCACTGTTAGTGAACTGTAATAATCAAACATTTCAATATTATGACTTTTTTTTTACCTCTTTTAATACGCACATCCCCTGTGATACAGACGGGCCACAGAAAACTAAATGTAAACAAACACAAGGATGGAACTGATGATTACTTACACGAATTTCACATTAGCCAACGACTCTCGAGTCCTACTACCTCTTAGTTGCTTCCTAGGACATACAAATACCTCGTGGCCCTTACATTCCAACCCGGTTAACCGACTGAGAATAGGACAGGTGCAGAGATGGCGTGCTAACATGGTCTCGTCAGTGCACCATATGGTCCCCAAGTCAGCATTCCTGTTAATTGTGGAAGTGGCTATATTGCGTTGCACACACCAGTTCTCCTCTGATCACTGAAGAGAAGCAATGCTGCTGCCGCCGCTGGTAGTACTGGCATGAGTAACCACTCGGGAACACCGAGGACCGGTAATACCCAATATCGTCTTAACAGGGTAGTGTCAGTGCTGACTCTGCATTAGAACTATGCAGTGGATAGGGCTCTAATGACTTTTGTAGTTGAAGGGTCCTAAAACACCAACGAATGAATCAAAAAAGGGCATTTCGCCGACTCCAGTAAGCTAGTTGGTGTTTTTGGGCCCACAACTACTTCGGTTATTAGAGTCCAGAAAAGTCATCCATTCCCTGGTTTGGATGTAAAATGCCGTCCACTATGGTGGCATTTAATAAGAAGACAAAGGGTCGATATACAAGAATAATCAAACAAAAAGACAAAAGGCAGAGGGAAAAGGCCAAACATAAAAAGTTAAACGACAATAGCCAACAAACAGTTTAAAACTTGTGAAAGAGCCAGACTCTTCCACAAACTCAAAAGTTTTCTCAACTACCGGGGTGGGGTCCGTTCCCAAAGGAGACTGAGAGCTCCAGACTGACTCCCAATCGTAAACACAGTGACTTTCACAGCGAATAAAGCTATGTGCCACTGTCAGAGGCTCCCAACAGGTGTCACACCATTGTTCCTTTTCACCCCGCAGTAAGTGGGAGTGGATGAAGAAGGTGTGACCGATACTCATCCAAGCAAGAGCAGCCTCCTCAACTGACGACATGCGGAAGCCCAAATTACTGGGTCGTACTTAATCGTGCAGTTTACAAGTGGTTTCCACAGACCACTGGGAATGCCACATGCCATGAACGGCGCCAGTGATTTACACATTCCCTGCCTGGCACCTACATGAAGACGACTTCCCTCCACTGGTTAGAAATTACGAGAATGATGGCATATGGCTTAATGATGGCATATTTACTATAAAGGGTGTGCGGCAGCTGGAGAGACGAAAAGGAGTCCGTTGCAATGACAAATGGCCGGATTGTAAGGATGAGTCGCAGTGCCCTATGCAGAGCAGCGAGCTCTGCAGTTGAAACACAAGCGACGCCAGGAAGGCGACCCCCTATACGCTGGCCGGTTGTCAAAACAGATAAACCCACATTGCTGCCAGCCTTTCCCGGAAAGGGGGGGGGGGCCGAGCACCAACACCTAGAAATTTTGTCTCCTTTACTCGTTGCATAGCAGAAAGGCGTGTTTTACGTGTGATTGCCATCGTACACCACACGGAACCTCGGTTTTACCTCTCATCCAAAGGAAGGCGCACTCAGGGTTTCTCCCAACCCACCTCGATCCAGTATCGAACGTTGAACCATGGACGCCATCAATAGAGCATGGTACCTAATGTGCCCCTAGGCAGGTCTAACAACAGTCAAAAATAAAAGCAATGGACACAAGGGTGATCTATTGGACAGTGCTTTTTCTGCAGTTGGCTGCCGACCAAGGCTGCAACCCCAATGCTTATTTATCGTTGGTCGGCTGTTTGTTGCGGCACTCCATTTACTCCAGTGGGACGAACGCCAATACGTGGAAATTCTGTCTCATTTACCCATTGCACAGTAGAGAGGGTTCTTTCACGTGTGTCATCATACACTACACGGAACCTTGGTTTACCTCTCATCTGAAGGAAGGCGCAGTCAGGGCTTCACTCTTGTCCGAAAGTAGCCAACCCACCTCAATACAGTATTGCCCGACTGAGGCAGGTCTGATAACAATTCATTTGGTTAGGTTGTGGGGCACGTGCAATTTAATTTCGACTGCTTATAGGGCGAGTAGTTCTTCACGAACCACTGTAGAAATCTTTTGAGTGTATTGAAAGGGCCGCATGTCAAACATGTCACATGCCAGGTGCAGGAGATTTCCCGAGTAGAAGATTCTCGACGTTATGAAAAGGTTGAGAACCACAGCATACTAGTCACTGCATGCAAACAGGCTCATTACAAAGCACGTTAAACAGCTTGTCACCTACAAGCCTACAAAACTGATATCAGACTCTAGTGGCGTAACTTCAGTTGTGGCACCAGGAGCAAAAGACATTTGGAGCGCTCCCCCTCCCCAGTTGCTTGTCCTGAGCAGACATGGTGCAAGTATGTAGGCACTATTTATTTGCTGTGAAGTCGACTGATTTCCAGCAAGGAGGACAAGGCGCCCCCAAGGTGGCGCTTTGTCCGACGCCCGGGGCAATTTGACCCCATTGCCCCTCAAGTTACGCCAAGGATTGAATCTGTATTCCCCAAGGAATATTAGTCACGCTTTGACTATATTTTAGCACAATGAGGAAATTATACCTTTGTTGAAGCTTCCTTCACCAACATCACATTCTCAATTCTACAACCAAATTTCCCTTGCTCATAATATCCAGGCTCTAAAGATGTCAACAAGAAATGACATTTCAGTATCCTAAAAAATGTCCGATTATGGAAAGCAGAAAAAAATTCTAGGATACCGTTAGTTAAAATCATGTTTTCCTGTATTCCTGGATCTTCAGGCTTTGGAAGCATTCCAATCCCAGTTGGACCTATTTAACAAAAGAAACACAAACTGGCAAATCTGTCACAAAGGCGGATAATGGAACAGACAGGGAGCGGCTTATTGCGTTGGACACACCAGTTCTAGTCTAATCACTGAAGTTAAGCAACGCAACCCCAGATAGTACTAACATGAGTGGCCGCTTGGGAAAACTGGGTACCGCTAATACTCAAATATCATCGCATTAGCAGTGTCAGTGCAGTCTCTGCATTAGAACTACACAGTGGACGGGGCTCTAATGACCTTGTAGTTAAAGGGCCCTAAAACGCCAACAAAACTAAAAAATGTAACAGGCGCACAGGCTCACTTGGGGTCTCCGAGAAATAGCAGCTTCATAACTTATCTTGGGAAATTGAATGGATCCAAAGGAGGGCAGCAAGTATTCTACTCTTCAAGTTTTCTCACAGGAAGAGTGTGAATGGCATGAATCATGTAATTATGGTGGGACACACTAAGCCAAAGGCGAGTATCTCACTGCATTAGTGTTTGTATCAGACTACTGCTGATGGGTGCAATGGACCTCTGGTTGGAAATATATCCCAGGCTGAGTATAAGGGGAGAATGGATCATTCATATAAATAGAAGGAGATAAGGCACAGAGAGACTCAGGAAGGCCACCATTGCAAGTATTGTATGGAAAGGCCACCATTGCAAGTATTGTATGGAAAGGCTACCAATGCAAGTATTGTATGGAAAGGCCACCAATGCAAGTATTGTATGGAAAGGTCACCAATGCAAGTATTGTATGGAAAGGTCACCAATGCAAGTATTGTATGGATTCTGAATTCATTTAATGGGTTGTGGAGTTAGCCAAGCAGCCATAACAGAATGAACACTTAGGAGGCTGCTTGCAGAAGATGAAGAGGTAGGTAGTGGACGTACGAGAGAGGAACTTTGCAGCACCCAACGTTCTTTTCCAACCACCTATGTTGGTAATAACGTGGGCTTGCGCTGCTTAACTTCAGTGATCTCACGAGAACTGGTGTGTCCAACACAACGTGGCTGCACACGACATAACAATTATAGCTTTGGGTTTTATGAGCCTTACGGTATCAAATGTAGGATTTAAGTTACTCTCTCCACTGACAAATTGGCCAAATAAGGCTGCCTTCAGTGTAGCAAATTAGAGTAACAGTAACAAAAGTCTATAAATAACGATTTATTATTAAGGGAATGACTGACGGAGCAGTAAATAGAACAAGGACCCGCTAATCTAGATGCCCCCTTCCCTCCCAAGATCTCCATCTACTACTGGTCTATCAACACTCTCCAATGACTGCAATAGCAGATTCCCTGATGCAATTCCGAAAATGCTCTTCCTCTGATAGAAAACTACTTACAGCAATACATTTCAAGTATTAGCTTTACAAATACTGTAAAATCTCATGTAGAGTCTGCATCACCCATGTACAGTACATAGTCACCATTAGCGATGTATATGTTACATATACAGGGTGAATTTTAATAAAACCGACAAACTGCAGTGACGGATTTCTTAATGGCAATAGAGAGGGGGGAAGGTCCTATGAAAATGTGTCCCTAGATGGCATCTAACAAATATTCTCTGACTACTTGCAGTGCGTTTATTGTGTTGCGGATTGTGTGATTGAAGCAGCATACTGTAAGAGAGCAGAATGGTCCAGTAGTCATTCCATGAATAAGCCAAGATGGTGTTTGTATATGGCCGAGCAGATGGAAACGGTCGACAGGCAGCACAGCTACACCAAAACAAGTACCCTCACAGACACCAACCACATGACACAACTTTTCAAGCCATTTTTTGGGTGTGTGTGATCATGGGTCCTTTAAGACACACAAACGTGCAGGAAGACGGCAGACTGTGTGTACACCAGATTTGGAGGAACCGGTTCTACAGCATATTGATACGAACCCTAGTACATGCTCCAGGTAAGTGGCCCGCCAACATGGTGTAAGCCAAAGTATGATTATGTGAATCCTGCATGAGAACCACTATTATCACTCACCTGTAAGGAGTGCAAGGATCATCATTAGCAGATTTCCCTCTGTGGGAAGGATTTTGTCAATGGCTTTTGCACCACACCATCACAATTATGGGATTTCTGTCTTCAGTCCTCTTTACCAATGAAGCAACCTTTACCACAAATGGCATCAATCTGCATAATCGTCATCTGGGGACTACAGAAAATCCTCAGGGAATGGTTGAAGTTTCTCCACAGCATTGGTTCAACATCAATGTTTGGGCAGGGATTTTGGCGACCACAGACTTACACCAGTTATTCTTCTACAATACCTCAATAGAGGAACATACTTGGACTTCCTTCAGAATACTCTGACTGGTTTGTTTAAGAATACGCCTTCGGCAATAAGACAGGTTATGTGGTTTCTGCATGATGAACCATCACACTTCCACATTGCAATTCACCAACACCTCAACAACATTGTCCCCAGATGTTTGATAGGATGTGGAGGCCCCGTTGCATGGCCTGTTTGATCACTGGACTTAAACCCCCTGGATTTTTACCTCTGGGGGCATCTGAAAAGCATTGTGTATGTTGAAACAGTTTCTGATGTGCAGACCATTCAACAGCAAGTTCACCTCACCTGTGACGCTATTTGGACAGAGGCTGAAACGTGCGAAAAAGTGAGGCAATCCATGATATGTATGAATGCATGCATTGCATCCCATGGAGGCCACTTTGAACATCTGTTGTGATGTGGATGCGATTCAGCTATGTACTGTGTCCCTGGACGATTTGTTGTCGTTGCACATACACAATATATTTCCAGATACATTTTCATAGGACCCTTTTCCCCCTGTTCATAGTAATCCACCTTAGCAGATTGTCGGTTTTACACAAATGCACCCTGTATAGTCCGCACTTTAAAATTCCCACTATAACCAGTGGCGTGACTTGTAGGGGCAATGGGGTTAAATGAATTTGAACATCAAATGTCAGATTGTTCTGACGATGAATTTGAAATGTGAAAGATTTTATATTAGAATATCACATAAATAAGAACGTACTGCATAAAATCGTGTTGTTCAATGTAATGAAATGTTCAGAATATGAGAAGCAGTTTTCCTTGAGAACCCTTGGTTTCATTTATAGTCCACACTCATATATAGCCCACCCTCACATACAGTCCACACTAAATGACCCTATGTTTCGTGTATAGTCCACAGACACCGTGAGATTTTACAGTACATGATGTCCAACAACCTGCACTCTCATCCCCCATTCCACCTACAGCAGGGCCGGGGACTTATTTGTCCCATGATATCAGGAAAATGCCAGTAACCTGTAGGACGTACTTTAACTAACATTGCAGGCTACAGACCCAATGACATACCCACAGCCCATGTCCTCACTGGCAGAAACTCGTTTTTCTTATCGATGCCAGAAAGGCAGTGGGATCCTACACCCGAGAATATCAATGATCTGCACGTATATATCATCCCTGGTTGAACGGGGTCTTTTACTTGTAGGTGGCACGTACTCTCTCCCAAATTTATTAGGGAGACATCCTCTCTCCCAGAAGAAGTCACTTCATGCACTCACCTTCATGGACGTTCAGGTATGCACCAACGCCATGACCTGTGCCATGTTGGTAATCCAGGCCTACACTCCACAGTGCAATGCGAGCAAGGGTATCCAGCATTACACCTGTTAAGAGAATAAAAGTCGTATTAACAGCCTGTTGCGAATGGCGAAAACAATCTGCATCAAGGAGACGCTGAGGGCCTATGCGTCCCAGTGGGATTTGTTTATTTTGTTGGTGTTTTAGGGCCCCTCAACTACAAGGTCATTAGAGCCCCATCCACTGCATAGTTCTAGTGCAGAGACGGCACAGACACTACGCTAATGCAACGATTATTGGGTGTTAGCAGTACCAAGACCACCTAGAAAACAAGGCCGGCGCGCTCATGTGTGACGTCATCAGAAGAAGGCTGACGTTTCAAAGAACTTTTACTATCCCAATTACAATTCAAGTTATCTATAAATTAAGTTATATACAAACTTTTTTTAAGTTATATGCAACTATTTGAGATGTATAAATATGTTATGTTTTATGTTTCAAAAGTCTGCATTTTCCGTTTTCTTTTATTATGACAAATTTAATTATTTCTCAAAAATTACAATAATCATTCAAAAAAATACACGTTGATATTAAAATTAATTTTCTACATATATCCTGAACTAAATGACAATTTAAACTGATGTCAGGAACCAAAAATAACTCCTCATGTAAAATTAAATTAAACGTTATTTTATAACCTACACCTCTTTGAATTTTCTGAGTTAGAAATTGAATTTCACATTCAGAACAGTTTTTTTAATACAATAAAATAATTTGAATGCCAACTAGTATTTGGATGGGCCATCAGAGAGATTTATTTGAGAGTTGCATTCCAATTAATTGGAGTACAAACTAGAATAATTTTACTGTAAGTCTTTCTATTATAGTCTTACTCCAAAAACAGTCACAATGCCAAGCTATTAGTAAGGTTTCAGCTACCACATTAATTAATTAGTGAAATGTGAAAATAGTTCAAAATACTTTGATTTAAATATATTGCGTTTTGAATTTGGAATAAATACTAATAGAGTCTAAATAAACACTACTTTACTTAGGGTATAACAATATTTCTCTTACCTTGGTATTACATTTTGGAATAAACTCCTTCTATGGGATAGCTTTTAATCCACTGTTTTTGTAGATTTTCATTTTTGGGAAAGTTAAATATATCTTAGTTCCCAGTGCATCCATTTTTTTGTATTATCAATAAAATATTAAAATTCACTGAAATTAAGTTACTACTGGTAACTGCACAAAAACATAGCACCACGTGTTTAATCATTTGTCTCATAAGCATTCTTTAAATGACGTCACACACCTATGACATCAGAGCGTGCAGGCCTTGTTTTCTAGGTGGTCTTGGCAGTACCCAGATTTCCCAAGCAGCCACCCCCGATAATATGTTATGGCAAATGCGTTCGGGAGTTGGCCGAACCTTGTGGAGGCTGCTCCTGGGTGAGGGATGTAGGAGGGAACAGCCAACGTTCCCAACCAACCACCCAGGTCAGTACTACCTTGGGTTGCGTTGTTTAACTTCAATAATCAGACGAGAACTGGTGTGTTCAAAGCAATAAGCCGCTTCCGTCCCAGTGGGAGAAAAATGGGTACTCGACCATTCTGTAAGTGGGGAAAAGGATTAGCAGTTTCTTGATTTCCAAGAGCCACCTCCTACACTTGGGAATTTTGCCAATCTAAACAAAATTTTTATTCCATGTATAAAGGGATCTGTGTGGTGCAGAGGTGACATCCCACAAGCTACAAGGAGCCACGGTTTTACTTCTCATTAATCTTTGAGCAACTCCTAACACTATTTCCCACCTAGGGTAGGATCGGGTCCCTTTGAATGGATATAAGGGTGATAAATATTGGACGATGTTTTTCCACAGCCTGCTGCCGACCAAAGCTGTAACCCCAATGCTTATTTATTGTCAGTCTATCATTCTTTTGGGCACTATGCCGAGCTCCTCCATAATGTGTCTAATCAGGATTTCTCTTTCCTCTTCTCAAAAGAAATCATCCACATCCTGCAACAGCGAACCTGCATTCACGTACTTAAAGTCAAGAACGCTACCCCCCAAGACACTGAAAAGGGGTAGAGCCTCAAGAGGTACAATGGCCAGGATGGAATGGGACTTGTTGCGGGCTTCGTGGCAGTGGTTGTGGCATTAGAAAAAAAGTCTAAAAATTGTGCGCCTGGTTTTAGACGCAAATCTACTGAGAAATTGTTTAAAATTTTTAGCCAATAGCTCGTCATATATAACGTGTAAGACAGGCATTTGTCGAAATTTAACAAAGCAATTCCAACCTCCTTTCCCACCTATTGAAGAGTCGTGTACCCATCTTTGCCCCTCTGGATAAACACATGGGCGATCTATTGGAGGGCATTTTTATGTAGCCCAGCTGTCGAACAAAGCTGCAGTCCATTTGCTTATTTATCGTCTGCCTACTAATCTTTGGGGCACTCCACCTACGCCAGGGTGTGAGCAGTGAGCAGCTTATTGCGTTGGACACACCACCTCTCGTCTGATCATTGAAGTTAAGCAAAGCAACCCCAGCTAGTACTAACATGGGTGGCCGCTTGAGAAAACTGGATACCGCTAATACCCAAAAATTGTCGCATACTATAGTGTAGTGCCTGTGCAGTCTCTGCCTTAGAACTACACAGTGTGTGGGGCTCTAATGACCTTGCAGTTGAAGGGCACTAAAACACAAACAAAAAGAACGAAGGGTGCAAGCAGCCAATTCACCTCGATCCATTGACACAATAATCAAGCACCTTTGCCACTAAGGTGGGTTGCATTCGGAAATAAATTCTCAATTTCTCTACATATTTTGATGTTGCCCTGCTTTCTAGAGGCCTTAAATTAACATCACAGGCTGACAACTTCAACACGAATTTTAACTGCATTTCTCCCTTTTTACATTCGCCCCTTCCCTCTTGAAATGACCATAGGCCAACATATCAAATCCCTTACCTTTCAAAAGTCTTGGAAATAACACAGTGGCTAAAGCAATATGCCCTTTTAAAACTCTGGTAAAGCACTCAATTTCATAAGGTGAAGGTTTGCCAAAGTGAAACGTTCTGGTAACATCCGTCGTTCCATCTCTAGAAATACAGCATAGAATTTCACTTAGAAATTAAAACTATTATCAAAGGTTTAAGTACTAAAATCAATTACACACCGCAACAACTTACAAGGCCCTAAGTTCAACTACAACAGTCATTAGAGTTCTAATGCAAAGTCTGCACAGACACCACACTGTTTTGATGATTTCGAGTATAGCAGTACCAAGTAGTTGCAAACCTAGACTTAGTGTCACCAGGTGCAGCAAATCCTGGTGTCACCCCTACCACTTACCCCTACATACACAATTTACATTACCTCACCCGACCTACCAAAATTTCAAATGCTTTTAGATTAGCGTTTGTTTCAGACACATATCTATATCATTATAGTGTAACTTTTAAAGTAACCAATGGCGATCATGTCGGCTAGACCAAAGAGCTCTTCATAAAATGGTCACTGCAAACCGTCACACATCGCTTGATGAACTGACAAGATCATTCATAGAGTCGACGGCAATAACTGTGAGCACCCTGACTGTTCGCAGAGAACTGTATGCAATGGGTTGTTATGGCAGAGCGGCAGCCCACAAGCCTCACATCAGCACCAGCAATGCAGCGAGGAGATTGCAATGGTGCAAAGAGCGACGACATTGGACTCTGAATTAACGGCGAATGGTTGAATGGAGTGATGAGTCCCACTACACCATCTGGCAATCAAACGTTACCTGCCAAGCTGTGTTGTACCCATGGTGAAGTTCGGTGGAGGGTCAGTGAATGTGTGGGAGTGCTTCTCATGGTATTGGTTGAGTGCAATCGTTTCTGTGGACGGACATCTAAATGCATAGCGTTACCTGGAAATTCTGAACAATGCAGCACTCCCATCTCTCTGGCAGCACTTTGGCAATGACCCTTTTCTGTTTCAGCACGATAATACACCTTGCCATAAAGCACGGGCTGTAGGCACATGGTTTGATGAAATGGGGGCTCGAGAACTTGACTGTCCTGCACAGAGTCCCAATCTGAACCCCATCGAACATCTGTGGGATGTGTTGGAACGTTGATTGCGCACTTGTGCAGAACGCCCAACATCTGTGACTGAACTGTCAGTTACACTTATGGCAGAATGGCATAAATTATCTGTTGCAACATATCAAAACCTTGTGGACAGTATGCCCCAGAAAGTAGACGCTGTGATAGCAGCAAAAGGTGGACCAACAGGATATTAAAATATGTATATTTGTGAGTGTTTCTATTAAAGTGGTGGTGTCCCATGACTAATGATAGGGTAGTGTAGTTGATGGAGGGGGACATTCATTTAGCTAAAACAGTTCAGAAATTTCAGCAGTAGTTTTTTTCGGGAAAATGCAGTTACATATCTTTCAACAGACATGGATATTTTTAACTATCACATCACAAAGATGTAAAAAAATGCAAAATTTTGATATATCATATCCCTATACAGTATCTAAAATTAAAAATAAGCATTCAAAAATGCATTAAAACGAGGATTTGTTAATGGCCTGTGGCTACAGGATTTTGTCTCAGGTATGCAGGTCGCTCTCAGCATCAAGTCAGAGTCGCTTTAAGCCTGGTTCCCTGGTGCATGGCAGCAACAAGACAAATGCCTTTATATGACAACTGTGAAAACATGACCAACAAGTCGCATTCTGACAGAAATAACTAACATGTTATTTTAATGCATATTTCTTTGCAGTTTAAGTGACAGTGATGGGAAGAAAAAAGCTTTGGGTGCTTTGAGAAAGGCAAAATTTGTGGTTTACATGAGGAAGATTTGCCATTCAGATGTTTTGTTTTTTTTTGTTGTTTGTTGGAGTTTAAGGTTCCGTCAACTACGAGGTCATTAGAGACCCGTCCACTGTATAGTTCTAATGCATATTCTGCACAGACACTACACTAATGCGACGATTATTGGGTATTAGCAGTACCCAGCTTTCCCGAGCGACCACCCATGTCAGTACTAACTGGGCTTGCGTTGCTTAACTTCAGTGATCAGACGAGAACTGGTGTGTCCAACGCAACTCGCCGCTCCCTGTCATTCAGAGCTATTGCAACAAACATTGGACGAAACCCTTATATGTTGTAAACAGCTTTTTGAAACACAGAAATGAGTATGGGACAAAAAAAATCACTAGGTCAACTACATAAACTTACTCCAAGACAGGAAAGAATTGTCATTAAGAAGCTCAGTAGAGGTGAATCATCGCTTTCAACAATATCTAAGGACACAACCATTAATGTTCACAAGTCTACTCTGTCTAGAGCAGTCTGTCAAAGCTCCTGCCTAAAGTATTCTGAAGAGGAAGAGACAGCCCAAACTTGCATGCCTCAACAAGCAGAAATGATTGGCTTGGGCACATGCTCACATGACATGGAATGAAGAATGGAAGAGAGTGATGGGCCAGATGGTTGCAGCTACTATTGGCATGACATGCAGATGGAAGATGAAGTCTCCTCAAAAAGACACCAGGGTGGAGAGTCATTAGTGGTATGGGCTAACGAGTTAGTTGTCAAGGAAAAACAAATCTGGTCTTTCCAACAGGTTATTTAAATGTGGATTATCAGGACATGATGGAGATCATCCTTTGCCTTTTAGTAAAGGGATTGGAGGCCCATTCTGGATTTTTCAACAAAACAATGCCTCTATTCAAGTAGTAAAATCCACATGGACATGGCTTTTGGATAATGGGGTTCAAGTAATGGAATGACCAGCCAATTCGCCAGACATGAACCATATGGAAAACATGTGGGGAATTCTATCCAGATGTGTTTACAGTAAAAGAAAACAGACAGCAACATTGCAGAGTTATAGGCATCTATTGCAGCTTGGGAGGCTTTGGAGTAGATTCAGCCTACAGTATTTAAAAATGTTGTGCAATCAATGCCAGATTGCATTTTCCACTTAATGCTGTTCACAATTTCTGAACAATCTTTAGTAGTAATTTCATATAAATTAAACATGCTTACCATAAAATCTCACATAGTGCCCGTGGATTATACGCGAAACATAGGGTCATTTAGTGTGGACTATATGCGAGGGCGGACTATATATCACTGCGGACTCTAAATGAAACAAAGGGTTCTCTATGAAAACTGCTCCTCATTTTCTGAACACTTTATTACACTTAACAACACGACTTTACACAGTATCTTCTTATTTATATGATAATGCAATATAAAATCTTCCACATTTCAATTTCATCGTCAGAGCAATCTGACATTTCATGGTAAAATTCATTTCATCCCATTGCCCCTACAATTTGCGCCTCTGGCTAAAGTAGGAATTTTAAAGTGCGGACTATATTTGAAACATACCCATCGCTAATGCAGACTATAGACGGGTGGGGACTATATTTGAGATGCAGACTTTACGTGAGATTTTACGGTATTTTATTTAAAGTTATGTTACATTGATCTAGTGTGGGTTGCTTTCAGTGTTCCTGGACTTTGTTGGTGGTGGTATCTTTTTGCAACACACCTCAGTGTCGCATGCCACAGAACCAGGCTTAAGTCATTTATAAATTGTATTCATATCTTATTTAAATTACCCATTGTGGTAATTTTCAATATGCAGTTAATATAAGGCTGTTGGATTTTCACAACAATTTCACAAATTTTCTAACAACTGCACAAATCTTTGGCGCTAAATGGAAGTGAAAAATGCTTGAATTGTCCCCATCTTTTCCTACCGAGTCCAAAGTTTAGGACTTTTCAAAGCAACACAATAACTAACTACTAGCCTAACCCCAACCTCCAATCGTGTGATATCCAATTGTATTACCACTGTTTTAAATTATCACCTCCCATCTGCAACAAACCAGTTTGAATAAATCCACTAGCTGTACTGTGTCTCTCACAACATCTGCATTCATTGAAACTGGAATTAAATATTGTCATAGGAAAAGTTTGGACCCGAGACTGTGCAATAGTGTCACCCCCTGATATAGTGCAACTCGGTGCAGTCCACACCCCCCTCGGTACGCCACCAGTACCCAGTGTTCCCAAGCAGTCACCCTTGCCAGCACCATCTCGGGTTGCATTGCTTAACTCAGTGACCAGATGAGAACTGGTGTGGCCAACGCAATACAGCCGCTCCCACATAAATTGAAATAGAATTAAGGCTGCTTAAAGGTTTGGCCCCATTACTAAGTGCTAAGACTACCCACTGACTGCCAGCAAGTTATCTCAATCACAGTTTCACTTAGAAAACAAAACTTAACAGATGCATCTGTTAATACCCGTCGCGGTGGCGTAGTGGTTAGCACGCTCAGCAACTACGCCAGTAGTTCTAGGTTCGATACTGGACCGTGGTGGGTCGGCTTCTTTCGGGCGAGAGCGAAGCTGCGAGTGTGCCTTCTTTCGGATGAGAAGTAAAACCGAGGTCCCGTGTGGGTGTACGATGGCACTTGCACGTAAAAGAACCCTCTCTACTACGCAACGAGTAGATGAGGCAAAATTTCCAGGTGTAGGAGCTCGCCCCCTGGCGCCGGTAGCATTCCTCAACGAACACTAGACTGACGATAAACAAGCGTAGCGGTGCAGCTTTGGCCAGCAACCGGCTGCAGAAAAAAACTATGACCAATATATCACCCTGTATTCCATTCAGAGGGACAAATGGGTACCCGACCCTGCCATAGGCGGGAAAAGGGTTAGGAGTTGCTTTTTTTTAACAGATGCATCTCTACTAAAATTAAACACTGCCCCAATTTACAAGAACCTAATTTCAAATGGAATTAAGGTATCTTAAAGGTATGGACCCCTAAGTGAAATGACTGTACACTGACTGCCTACAAGTTGGGCCACTTAAAACTACAGTCGGTAGTTGGCTTACATTTTGCCACTCCTTTGAGGATGTAATAAAAATTCAGAGAACCCCAGTGAAAATGCTGCTTTTAAAATCAACTATTAACCCTTTACCTGGCCATGGTTGAGTCGGGCACCCAGTTTTGGGCCATCTATTGGGCAGTATTTTGATGCAACTGGCTGCCAATCTAATGCTGCAACCCCTAAACTTATTTATCGTCGCCCTACTATTCGTTGGGCATCCCACCTACATCGAGGGGTGAGCCCTAATATTTGGGAATTTCCGGGATCTACTCGCCACAGAGAACCCTGGCCACCCAGGGCCATGGCTTTACTTTCCACCTGCAGTGGCAAAAGGCCCACTGGTTTTCAATCTCTGTCAACCAAAAGAATCCAAACCAGCTTTTGTTTGTTTTGTTGGTGTTTCATTCAACTACAATGGTCATTAGAGCCCCGTCCACTGCATAGTCCTAATGCAGACACTCTGCTGATGCAACGATTGTGGCAATTCAACAGAGAAAGGTCCCTTCAGCAGCCAGCTGTGGACAAAGACCGTCCAACATATCATCCTCGTGTCCATTCAGAGGAAGATGGGTACCCGACCCTGCCACAGACAGGAAATGGGTTGAGTTTTCTTATCTTAGTTTTTTTAATATACTTACAAATATTGCCCACCGGAATCACACAGATACATTTCATTGACATTGATGGGTCGATCCGTTTCGTCACAGGGCGCATAATGTATAATTGCGCCATTTGATCCTGAACTAGATATAGTTTTGAAACTATCGCCAATATAATCTGTCTGTCTTCTGCAATACAGACATAAAATAAACGTTAAAACATAAAACACCAGATGATAGTACAGAAAGACATCTAAACATTTTTTAACGTTGCAGTGCTGTTCAATGTTCTACAAAAGTGAGAATGCTCAGTGATAAATTATTTTTCCATTAATACAATGGAACCTCACTTAAGGCATAATTTGTTCCCGTATCTCACTCAATGTGCCGTTTGTTTCGTTCGTGTTTTAGGGTCCTTCAACTATACAGTCATTAGAGCCCCGTCCACTGCAATGCAAAGTCAGCACTTTTTGGGTATTAGCAGTACCCTGTGCTCCCAAGCGGTCAGCCATGCTGATACTCGCTGGGGTTGCATTGCTTAACTTAAGTGATCAGAAGTGAAGTGGTGTGTCTAAAGAAAAACAGCCACTCCTCCCATAATGTGAAACATCGCTAAGTGCAATAATCTTTTTCCGAATGTGAAAATGTGAATGTGAATGTGAAATGGGATAATGCACTCCACTGCAAAAGAATACTCCTTCTTTGTGCGAATAGTGCAAATCATTAAAATATGCTGATTGTATGAGCTTGCTAGGTCAGCACGCTCACACCCAGTTCTCAGGTATCACTACGGTGATTTTACTTCTCTTAGTGCTGCCTTCTTGCAGCATTTTCTTTGAAGAGAAATGTGTAAGCATGCTTCAACTTTCCACAAAAAACAATAATGTGTCTGAATGCAATTTCCACAATCGACAGTAATACACTAGCTAAACAAGCACTACATACAGGCTGATGGCAGAGAAGCAGAACCCTGCATATGACGTCACGTTGTCTCCCGTCACTGAAGCCTAGTTCAGTGGCATGCTCCACAAGTGATGATAGTGCACACACAGACAACTCAATTGTGACGCCAACCACTGACACTGAAGCCTGGTATACATACTACGTTTTTTCATTAGAGTTGCATGATCATGTCAGAGTTGTCGAACAAAATGTTACATCCAGACAGCAAGTTGGACGTCGTGCATGAACTGAAGAGGTTGGAAAACCCTCTCAAAAGACTGATGGGCTAGAGCAGTGATTCTCAACCGTTTTTTCGCCACGGTACACTTTTACTAATTTCAAAATTTTGCGGCACACTAACAACGACACATTTCAGGGCACACAAACTCCAAAGAAAATATATAAGTTGTAACCTAACCCTATGCAAAAACTTGCCTCGGTGGCGCTCAGTAACTGTGTCAGTAGTTTTTGGTTCAATACTGTACCGAGGTGGGTTCGTTTTTTTTCGGGCGAGAGAGAAGCCCTGAGTGCACCATCTTTCGGGTGAGAAGTAAAACCGCAGGCCCGTGTGGTGTACGATGGCATCTGCACGTGGAAGAACCCTCTCTATTATAGAACGGGTAAAGGCCCGAAATTTCCAGGTGCAGGAGCTCGCCTCCTGTCTTCGGTGGAATGTCCAAACGAACAGTAAAAAGACGATAAATAGCATAGGAGTTGCAGCTTTGGTTGGCAACCGGCTGTGGGGAAACACTGCCTAATATATCGCCCTTGTGTCCAGTCAGAGGGACAAGATGGGTACCCGACCTCGCGGCACATTCTCGTGAATCTCGCGGCACACTAAAGTGCCGCGGCACAGTGGTTGAGAATCACTGGGCTAGAGCTTTGTGTACATGAAAGTTGGTCAAACTTTGCTTCCCTGTCGTTTGCTTTTGGCGACCCTGTTGGCTATAAATGATATTTTCATGGCATTTATAGGTGAAAGGAAATGGCGGCAGACACGGGGCACTGATGTCACGAATTTTTCCACTGAGTTCATAGACCCCCACCAAAGCTTATCTTGCCTCTGGCAAGTAAAATTAAAGTATTTTAACTGCAACAGAGACAAGAAAAACCATGTAAACACTCATGGGGGCTGACAGCCATCCTTATGGCAGTGTATTGCTTCTCTATTTTGGGAGTTACCAGCGTTAACAATATAAAGTACATGTGCAGATCCAAACGCAAACAATTACGACATTCTTCTGGTTCCTGCTGTAGCTCTCGGGTAACATTCACATGGGCAATGTCCCTCTCTTCAGTAACCATTCCCGGGAACACCATGAACGACGTGCAGACTATTTTTTTTTTAAATTTTTGGGTACATAGTGCGATTGTTGTCAGTAACAGTTCTTCCTCGATGGTGGTCTCAGAACGACTGAGCAAACGTTTGAGTGAAAGTTTGAGCTGTGCAGCCATACGATTCGTGTCAATCTAGTTGGTCAGTCTTTGAAGATTGTGCAAGACTGATGGTAAAATCTTACGTGTATACCAGGCTTATGACAAATAATGCCTGTGGTAATTCAGTGGTAGGTGGCAAATGGGACACGTGCTTAATGATTTTGAAAATGCCTGCTAGGTGACTTACAGAGCACATATGCGTAGCAGCGAATTTTTAAATAAGGAAAGGATGACGTCTGCAATGCAATCACATGCTTGTGCCAGTGCCGTGCAATGAAAGCAGTTTACTGCCTCTCACTCCACTCACACACCTACATCACCCATTTGTGTGGCGTTTCAACTGCTCACGCACTACTGTTGCTTATGGCATGTGCCAGTGAACCAAGGTTTAATTTTGCAAAAGCATTGCTCATTAAGGGAATCCTTTTTTACAATTTGTTTTTCTCGTTATGTGAAACTTTCGTTATGGGAGGTGTTCATTAAGAGAGGTTTGACTGTACACCTACATTTATGAATTTCTCTTTTGGCCCACAAAGTTAACAAAATATCGAATATCTGACCATTTACAAAAGAAAAAGTTCATCGACGAATGAACATACTTGCGAAAATCTTGTAATACTTTGGCTCCAGATATCTCCGTTACGTTTCCTTTAGGAACCTCATTTTCGAGCCAAAAGAAATACTGACAAAGTGCCACCGCATCACGAATCTTTGAATTGCAGTAAAAACGGGTGAAAATACTGAACAGTACTAGTAATTGCAAAATAATCGTCCAGAAGGCGAATGTTAGCTTACGCTACAATTTTTCATTCCTTCAACTTCAACTGAATTTTTCACAGCTTTTAAGAGTTGAATTGGACTTGTTTCAGCAACCAGCTTCATCTAAAAAAAACAAGAAATTAGTTTTACAACCAAAACACGAACCAATAAGCATGCAAAAAAACAGTTCTTACACTAGGTATTAAATTATATAAACCATAACTTGACTTTTCACTTATCTGAAAAACACAAATTCAAATGTAATTTATAAATGACCTGTGACAATATAAGAAAAATTATTTTTTTCTACGTCACCCATATTTTTCCTGCGACTTCTTTTGCCAACTTCTCAAGTATAGGTTTAATACTTTCGTAAGGATAATAAACGATCCTTTCATCAAGTTTGCCACTGCCTTCCAAGTGTTCCCTGACTTCTTTGGCCACTTTGTTTGGCTCCACAAAAAAGCTAATATCCATTAATGAAATTATCATTAAGGAACAAACTTTACAATAACATAGAAACACCTTTTCTTACTGAATAGCATCCATTGCAACAATGACGTAGGAAAAAAATACAGGATTATATAAAATATCTGACCCTCTCAAATTAAGAAGCCCTAGAAGAGAAAGGTATCTATTAAGAAACCTCTAGTTTGTCAATCGCAATTTCAGGTCTTTGAAGATAAAAGCAAGAGAACGCATAGTTGGCTAACAAACAATATACAGTGAAACTTCTCTAATCGGTCCACTCCTGGAGATTTACAAAAGTGGACCCATCAGAGGGGTGGACCTATTAGGGGGGGTTAACCAAAATACCAGGGAATTTTCCATTCTTTAAAACAAGTGAACCTTTGCATATGATAGTGTCCCTAGACAGGTAGTATGGAGCGTTTTAAGACAAAAAGGGGTTGATAAAGGCCATATTAGGATAGTGCAGGATATGTAGGCCTACAGTACAGTACATCGCTAGTATGAGGACAGCATGGGAAAATACTGAATGCTTAAACGTGCAGGTTGGTGTGCATCAAGGGTCAGCACTTAGCCCGTATGTAGTCACTCTAGTAATGGATGAGCTGCTGACGGGAATAGGGGAATGTACCCCTTAGTGCCTGGTATTCGCTGATAATGTGGGAAGGCTTGAGGAGTCCAAAGATGCACAAAAGGGCCTACAAGACATTAAAACTGCAATGGAAAGAGGGGGGCCTAAAGGTGAACATAAAGAAGACACAGTAGGCCTACCTAGCTTTCAATTGGAGTGGCCAGGGGCACAGAGGAGATTTGCTGTGGGGATGAGGTGATACCAGTGGTGCAAGTGTTTCGTTATTTAGGATCCGTTTTTCAGAGCAATGGGGAGATAGACTCTCGACGTGACACATAGGATTAATGCAGGATGACTGAAGTGGAGGCAGGCGAGTGGAGTCCTGTGCAACCACCAGGTCCCAATAAAGTTGAAAGGCAAAGTTTACAGAATGGTAGTTTGGCCCACTATGCTACGTGGTTCAGAGTGCTGGGCAGCTAGGAAGAAACATGAAGAGAGAATGCAAGTGGGAAACATCACAGAGAAGATGAGAATCAGCTGAGGTGGTATGGGCATGTGATGAGCAGGGGGTAGGAGGAACTTATTAGGTCCATTATGGGACTGTGGGTTGGTGGGAGTACCAGGGGTAGGGGAAGACCAAAACGGACGTAGGAGCAGGTAGTTCAAAGGGACATGGAGTGTGGGGTGGAAGGTGACTTGGAGGGGGATTGGCAGGAGTGGTGGTTAAGAACCCACAGACCAGACCCTGTTGCAGGTGGGATAAGAGTGAGATGATAATGATAAAAAGTGGACTTTGTGGGGGTGGAGCAATTACAGAGGTTCGCTGATAGAGTGGTTCCACTGTATAGCAAACTCACAGTGAAATGATTCCCTTTCATACCGTAGAATTTTAGTTTAAATTTGGACCCATTAAAAGGGTTGAGGAACAGTGTGGACAGTGGACCTTGGACCGGTGTCAGGGGTGGACCTATTAGAGGGGTAAAAAGTACTGCACATCTATGAGAACATTTTCCGTGCTTTAAAAAAGTGGACCTTTCTATGAGGTGGACCGATAGAGAGGTTTCACTGTACAAATAAATCAAATTAAAAGATCAGTTTCTATAATAGTGCCCTCGCTACACAGCTCGCAATGTGAACCCCACAATGCAAAACCAAAGCAACTCCTAACCAATTTCCCGCCTATGGCACGGCAGGGTACCCATATTGTCGCTCTAAATGGAAACAAGGGCGATACATTGGTCATTGCTTTTCTGCAGCCGGTTGCCGACTAAAGCTACAACCCCTGGTGGGCTCCTACACCTGGAAATTTTGCCTCATTACCGAGGAGAGGGTTCTTTTACGTGCAAATGACATCGTACACCACACAGGACCTTGGTTTTACTTTTTATGCGAAAGAAGGCGCACTCGGGACCTCTCTCTCACCCCAATGAAGCCAGCCCACCTCGGCCCAGTATCGAACCTAGAACTACACAGGTGGGTGAACCCCACACACTGCCTGTAATAAAAAAACAATAAGCTCCTAATGAAGGACTTACTGTTTCAGCAGTTCAAAATATGATACTGTACCATAGAAACCTTGTCCTAGTTATATCTTCACATCCAAAATCGTAAAAAAAAAAATTGATGGCTCCCATTTGAAATTTTGAAGTGGACTTCAACGTCCCCTCATAAGGTGGTCACAAAGTATTCACGGTATTCAACAAAGAAAAAGCAACTCCTAACCCTTTTCCTGTCTATGGCCGGATCGGGTACCCATCTTGTCCCTCTGAATGGACACAACGATGATATATTGAGTGGTGCTCTCCGCAACTGACTGCCGATCAAATCTGGAACTCCTATGCTTATTTATCGTCAGTCAACTGTTCGTTAGGGGCGTAACATTTAACAGATTACTAAAATGAGTCAGTGTGTGATAGCGTCTTGTGAACCTCAAAGAGCCAAAGTATTAAACAAGTTTTGAGACGTACAGGCAATTTCATCCAATGCAGTTACTACTAACAGGTCAGCTTTCTTCTCTGTCATTTTGTTGCGCACATTACAAACTTTTTCCTGCCACATGCTCCCTGCAGTTAAGAATCAAAAGTTAACATAAAAGTTTAATGCCACCTTAGCTAATATCCAGATGCAGATTACGAAAAAAAAAAGGTCACCAGCATATTTTGTTGCTAGGGGAACAATCGGATTCACTGGGCGCAATGGTTTGTTGTCCCAAATTAAGTCCACTAAATTTTTCGCCACAGGAATTAATGAATTTCCTGAGGACTCGAGAGCTGTTGCAAGTGGTGTCCATGACTCTAGGTAAAAAAGAAAAAAAATACTTTGATTAAATAAAGAACACGAATGTCTTGGTAACCTATAGATAAAAAGCCATTGGTCAAATAATGAATTAAATAATAATATACAAGGCTAAAAGACCAGAAACTAGATGATAATGCAAACATGATAAACACCTAAGTCTTATTTTTACAAGACTTTAAGACAGCACCTAAAAGCAACTCCTAACGCTTTTCCCGCCTATGGCAGGGTCGCGTACCCATCTTATCCCTCTGAAAGGACACAAGGGGATCTATTGGACAGTGCTTTTCCACAGCCGGTTTCAGACCAAAGCTGCAACCCCCATATTTATTTCATGTCTGTCTACTGTCGAGCTCCTACACCTGTAAATGTTGCGTCATCTATCAGTTGATTAGTAGAGAGGGCTCCTTTACGTGCAAATATACATCACACGGGACCTCGGTTTTACTTCTAATCCGAAAGAAAGCACCCTCGGTGACTCTCTCTCGCCCAAAAGAACCAGGACATCCAGATCCAGTTTCGAACCTAGAACTACTGACGCAGTTACCGAGCGTGCTATCCAATGCGCCACCATGGCTAACAGTTGATTTTACAAGACTTACAAATTGGAAAAATACTTTCATCCTCTCTCTTTTTACAAGATTTGTTTTCCTTTAACAAGATCGATCCAAACACTAAGAAAACAAACTTTAGTCACAATTTCACTTGCAAGTAAAGTCCCCAAATTGTATGACCTCGATTACAGATCAGTTAATCAGCAGACAATTAATCCTTAGCCTAACCAACAATTTCTATGAAGGATGTCGCCACAGTTAGTTGCAATTTTAATTTAAGATCTTGAAATGTTTTCATCTTATTTTGACTTCACAGCCGGCCCTTGGGTTAGGCAAATATGAATGTTTTAACATTTCAATGAAGGTGAACACATGTGTGGCAAACATACAAGCCCATTACAAAATGCACAAAAATGACCAAGGAGGCAGAAGTTTGAAGAAGTTTTGAATTTTGTCTGCATTTCATCACTATTTAATTTACTGACCTGTAGAAATTAAATAGGCATCCACGCCCACCTTAGACCCAGAAGGAAGGACTGAATTCAGCCATGCACCTGGCGTCTTTGACGTTGGCAGTCCTATAAGAGAAATGAATTGTGAGAACTATTCCACAACAGTTGCAAATGGGGTTGGGCTTAAGTCTACGACAGACCAGGCAAGAGATCAGTAGCACCAAAATTTGATGGACATCAACAATGTTCACATCTCCTCAGAAACATGGCTCACAAGAAAAACTGCTCACATTTTATCAACGCCAGTGGTTTTCAACATTTTTTTATCTGACAGTAAACTTGTCAACAAATTATAAGGTGAATTAATAATAATATTTTGGCCAATTTCGGAATTAGGCTATCACAATTAGATAGTTATACAGTAGAAAAGGGTTACAGGTAGTTGATGGCATCCACAATGGAAAAAAATTACGAATTGACGAAAATGTTGCATTAATGGATGCAGTACATCAAAATAGTGGTCTTGTTTTATAGTCGTGGCCTCTAAAAAAACCCACCTAGAAATGGCACATAAAAAAACCCACTGTCTAACTTGGCTCTTATTAAATAAAGTGTTGCTGTTTTGCATGCACTGTAAGCTACTTGTGTGTAGCTAAAATAAAGCAACATTTAACCTAGAGTGACCAACATTATCAAAAAAAAATTTTTTTCATTTTCTGCAAAAATACACCATAATCGTTTGTTTTCTTGCACGATTTCAAGGCAGTACCACACTTAAATGGAAAAGTGGCATCCACTTTCCATATGGCCAAGTGTTAGGCCATACCTGCTCTACTTAAAAAATAAATATTTCACTGTTACCTACAGCCAACATTTTACAGTAATCCTTTAAAGCCAAACATTAAAAAAAAAAAACCCATCTCCAAACCATTTCCAAATTTGAAATAATGTAGAATAAAGAGTTTGCAATGAGCACATGCAGCAAGTTTTTCAAAACGCAACCTGGTATTTATAAAAATTGTATTTTAAAAGTGTGTACCTCAAAAAAATTTTGCCAAGAAAATTCTACATTGGCCGCTTAACCCTAGAGAGATAATGCTCCCCTTTGCTGTTACATTACAGGTAAAGGGTAGTCGGCGAGGCTACCAAAGTAAATTCCAATATTTTATTGAAATACAGTGCTGTAACTTTAAAACTCAATTGCATATTTATTAATGAATATACTGCAACGCAAAATACCCAATTTATTTTAAATGTTCACATTCAAGACACATTTCTCCTTGCTGATTACCACAGATTGCTCTGGAGCATCAGTGGCATGAATATTGCATCACCCATTTAATTTTTGAAGGGCAGAAGGAACAAACCCGACGATTTCATGTAGCAGATGTGTTTGCACCCTCCATTGCTTGACTTTTGGTTAGAGGGTCTTTGGTCTCCCCCTGCCCAAGGCGCTTGACGACCACCTGCATTCCTGAAATTGACTTAATGAACTCCTCCTCATCTCTTCTCATTATGTGACCACCCCCAAGCTACCATTAATATACTCATTTCTAATTCTATCAACTGTTGACACCCCGCTCATGTACCACAGCATTTGCATCTCAGCTTGTTGCATTCTACTGAAGTGGCTCTCTTCCCTGCCTAACACTCGGGTACTGCAGCCAAATTTTCCATTGGAAAATTGCTACACTGTCCCCATAATAGTGCTGCACCTCGAATTACTGGTGTCATGCAGAGCTACGCTACTACAGCAACTTTACAAATGTGGATGGCAAAGGTAGTCTGTGAGACTACCAGCTACCAAAAAAATATAGATTGCAATTAATTTATAAGGAAATCATTGCATGGATCGTTAATAATTAGAAAAGAATGAAGGTACTGAAAATTTCAGGGACATTGCATGCTTAGAAACCAATCATCAGCGATTTTTGTAAGATGCAGGTAGCCTGTCAGACTACCATTTACCATTCTAGGGTTAATTAAGCAAAGCATTCTGCATGGATGAAAATGAGCCACTTCCCCAGGCATCATTCAGATTTTTAGACTTTAGAGGAGATGGTCGTCCAGCATCCCTATGGAATTTGTTCCTGCAGAGAACATTTTCTGTGGTCCAATTCCAATTAACTTGCAGCTTCGTATGTAATTTCAATTGAACCTAATGTGTACAAGGAGATCTTATCCATCTGGGCGTTATGGCAAATGCACGTTAATGCATTTATAATAACTTGAGTTTTAATGCAATTTTGACGTTGTGTGAATAAATTTTTGTTTTAAACTCAAAGTTTTCTTGAAAACCAGTAGCAGTCGTTTCAAGATTCATGTCACTTAATAAGAAAAATATGTTAACCACGTTTGAAACTTTAAAAAACACTAACTCAGAGACATGGGTTTTTTTTTAGGGACCATGGGTTTTTTTTAAAGTTTCAATTTTTTGCAAAATACCAAAAAAATGAATGACCAATGAATAGATAAAAGTACCGATATATCTGCACAACATGTAGCCACGATAAAAGAACGCAAAAAACTTTCGTAAACGGACACTTACAGAAAGATACAGGGCTAAAAGTGAAAAGTGGGTTTATTTTTTTAGAGGCCACGACTATACATTTATGACATTTTATACTTCATAAATAAAACATTTAGAAGCCAAAACGCAATACCTTCCTTAATTAGAATCCAGTTGCTATCTAGCTGTTGTTCTGCTTGTAGGAAATATCTGCCATCAGTCCACAGACTTGCAATGTTTTCTGTCACTATTGCCATTCCTGGAAACAAATAATGACTAGAAAATTATCAAATTCTTATACATTAGCTGAATCGGAACCACGTCACCACGTCCCCTTCCACGTCTCCTTTGGCCATCCTCTACCCCACATGCTTCCATTCCAGCGATAGACCTAACCACCTCCACATCCTCTCTTCTCCTGACATACCCAAACTGCCTCAACCTATTTCTTTGCATCTTACGTTGTAATGTCCCCCAACCGCAACACACACGCTTCTGCACTAACCAACATTGCTCTGTAGAACCTACTTTTTTACAACAATAAACACTCTGCCCTATTTTTGTTTCGTTGGTTTTAGGGTCCTTCAAATAAAACGTTCATAAGAGCCCCGTCCACTGCATAGTGATCAGCACTCCCAACATTCTGCCCCACAAAACTAATTCCTATCTACTGTCGAACAGTCTGCCCTGTAGAACTGACTCTTCTGCACCAACCTACGCTCTGCCTTGCAAAATCCACTCCTCTGCACTGATCCTCAATATGCTATAGAACTGACCCTTTAGCTTCAATGAGTCCCTCTAATCACACAAAGTAACTGAGAAAAAATTTTGTATAGTGGTTATATTATAAGACAAATTAATTCAAAAGAGTCTGGTGCATCTAACCAGCACTTCCAGTAAATCCGGAAATAAACGACCTCCGTTGATCACATTCTGCAATATATTCTCCCTGTAAAAATTGGGAAGAGAAAAAAATTAGCAGCACACAAGTACATACTACTAGTTATTCTATTATGAAACCAATTCAAAATTACTTCATACCTCCTATCATTGATACTTACTTGATGTGGATCTCCAGATGTAATCACATACGCATTGAGTGGTTCTGGCACAACAGAAATATTCTTCATCAAAGACCGCAGCTTTTCTAATAACCGAGTGGTATCTTTCTTTGGTATCATTTCCAAAAAAATCTGCAATTACCAAAGTTCATCAAAAGATTGGCTAAGTTTGCCATTCATTTTATTCCATTTCGCTTCAGATTCAATAGGCACCATTCTTTTATAGACTCCAACACTGAATTCACCGCCAAATCTCTTCAGAACTGTGGATTTCAAATCGAGATATCATTAACGCCAGATAAATGCACACTCATCAGCCATTCTCGAATAAAGTCGCGTTTCTCGTCTGTTTTCGTTTAGTCAAAAACTTCATTATACGTCTTATTGTAGTCTAAGATATGCTAGGGTGATAATTACAGTACGTTCTAAAACTACTAACCCTTCCCCATCCGATGGCAGGGTCGGATACCCATCGCCTGTCTCAACAGGACACAGTCGATCTGTTTGTGGATACTGTTATAAAGCCGAACGCCAATCTAACGCTGCGGGACCGGCTTACTGCGTTGGACACACTAGTTCTCGTATGATCACTGAAGTTAAGCAGCGCAACCACAGCAAGTACTACCATGGGTGGCCGATTGGGAAAACTGGGTACTACTAATACCCAAAAATGGTCGCATTAGTGTAATGCCTACGCAGTCCGCATTAGAACTACACAGTGGACGGGGCTCAAATGACCTTGTAGTTAAAGGGCCCTAAAACACCAACGAAACACAACACCTAACGCTGCAACCCTAATGGTCATTTACAGTACGCCTATTGGGGCACTCCTCCAGCGCCAGAGGGGGCGGGGGTGAGTTTCTACACCTAGAAATTTTCCCGATCCACTCGTTATATAACCCAGAGGGTTCTTTTAGCTGTAGGTTCCTCGATCCTGTATCGAACTTGGAACCCCTTTCGTAATAATGCAGCGCACCAAATTAAGCCACTGAACAGGGTGGTAAAATCTGTAATCACTGTCAGAAGACTTAAAAGCTCCGAGTTCAAGGTTGCGTCGCACAGCTTTTTGTTTGCAATAATTGTATTCAAATTTAGAGATGGACAAGACTTTGTTTCGGTACATTGGCTTTTCTGATGCTCAAATTTAAATACTCAACAAGAATCGAGCAAATATCACCCCATTATTTTGGCTCTTAATTGATTCACAGTAGTTGATATTATTCTTGATTGCTTGACTGACGTTTGGCTTTAATTTTTGGGAGGGGATGCATTTGACATCCCTGAGCCCAAGACTTTTTTTTGGCATCAACGTAAAGCAATTTACATACTATTGTTTAAGTCTGAATTCTTACCCCCTTCCAGACGTACGAGAAGAGTACAAAGATTGTGACATTTGATCGGCAGCCAACCACATAAAACCATGGTCTGATTATTCGCCCCCAGAATTTTCTTCCTCTCCCTATATCCCTACTTGGTCTCTATTGCTTCTTTCTTTTATTCTGCCTCCTTCTATAATACGTATTTTTTTTAAATTTACTACTTGTTCTTCACAAACTCGTAGGTGCAGATCTTCCGGTTGGCGAAAAATTAATTCTGAATGACAGTACCATTCACATTTCTACGCAGCAAGTTGATACAGAATAATTTCTGACCCTAGAAAATCAACTAAACCACTTTATTATAATCTTTTTGTCTACCATTTATCAACTATCATAAATTATTTCATCATTCTATCGTGATATAGACCATTACAATAAAATAAGTCCTTTACTTCTGCAAAACACTTCTTATCGATACTGAAATGTCAATCATTTAACGGTATACGTATAACTGACTGGATCACAGCATACAACTCAATTTCCTAATCTCTTTCGGACCTATGGCAAATTTGGATACTTGCTTGCCCTGTTAGTTCTGAAAACACACTGGTAAATTATTTCAATGGTATTTTGAAGTTGTTAATAGTGCCCCGAACCCTGCCTATTTTAACATCGGCCTATCCTCGTTAGAGGAAGGGTCTAATGCTAGTACTATAGTTAATAAAGAACTGTATTAATCGCTTTTAAACCTCTCACACTTGTGTCAAACAGTTGGAATTTAAGCATAGAACCAATATACTCGACAATATGATAATTTTCTCATGTCAAACACAAATAATATCATAAAACCCAAATATTTGAATGATCTTGTTTGACCACCACGGAGCAATATGAGCAGCGGATATTGAACAGCTTTAAATGTCATCTAAGACTTTCCGTAATATACTTACCAAATGTTATGTCTACGATCGAAAATTAGTTTGTCAAGTAAGACACCTGTTTCTAAATCGCCGATCAAACCAGAAAGAAAAACGGAGAAATTTGACAACGTCTGAAAATGCCACCAACTAAAAAGTTCTCGCATCAACTACGTTGTTGTCAACGTGCTTTGCTGCGCCATCTGGCGGCCAATTGTTGGCGAATTCTTCAACATCCCTGTACAGTCCTCAACTTACGCGATTAATTGGTTCCGGAGGTTTTCGCGTAAGTCGAGGAAAGCACTATATTTAGCGTTTTTGACAAAAAATATTTTAGTTTTAAACGTTAGGTGAAAGTCAAATAGCTCTATCTAGATAACCTAAGAAAATATTATTTATTGCACATAACAATCTGCATACATACTGTATTTATTATGAACTACTTCAAGTATTGGTCCAGTGTTAATTGTCTTTTAGTCCTGTGCGATAGGAGGCAGTGGCGGTTTTAGGCCTGTGCAAACTGTGCAAATGCACGGGGCCTCGCGCTTCAGGGGCCTCTCTTTTGCTAGTTGCAAATTTTTTGAAAGGGCCTCGCACTTTTAATTTGCTTTCAATTTGCACAGGGCCTCGCGTATGCTAGAACCGCTACTGATAGGAGGGTCCCAATGAAGCTTAAAGGGAAGTTCTACAGGGCAGTGGTTAGGCCAGCTATGCTATACGGATCAGAGTGTTGGGCAGTGAGGAAGTACCACGTCAATAGAATGCAAGTAGCCGAGATGCGATTTCTGCGGTAAATGAGTGGGGTGTCGAGAGCTGATAGAATTAGGAATAAGTGTATTAGAGGTACCGTTGGGGTGGTGGACATTATAGAAAGAAAGCGCACAACTGAGTTACCCCCACCACCACAGTGTCACACCTAAGGCTAGGAGCTCACTATAGCCCAGAGTGTTTGATGGCAGTCAGTGTGCTCAGCTCAGGCAATGAAAACCAATGGGTAGCAAGGCAGCTAATAGTGAAAACTGATTACCAATTAGAGTCAATCCAACCTAGGAAGGCATTCGAGGTTGGTTGATTTTCTTTAAAATGGCGGATATAGCTTTCTGATTCAAGAGGGGTAGGGAAAGTGATGGTGTGACCAAGGAGTCTAAAGGCTGCTTCACACTGGGCGAAGTAGCAAGTCAAGTAACACATGACTTACCTGCCACCAAGCGGGCAAGTAGCAAAAAAGTGATCACATGCAAGTCCATAAGTGAGTAGCTGTTAAGATGAACAGACTGCAGGGTTACTATAGAGACTGCATTTGAAAAGTAATAAATTCTGCAGCAGTAACCCTATACTTTTGATTTTCTCTTTTAATCTTCTCATTGAATCCAGTAATCTTCACCGATTGTCTCATGTTTTTATCTTTATAATTTGGTGATTTGAAATTCCACACATTCGGGGTCTAAATACCATGAAACAAATTCTGCAGTTGTATCCTCTCTTTCCAACGCGACATTTTTATATTAAAAACAACGAAATTTGTGAGGTGCACTGCAAAATAATTTGCAGCTGTCGATATCCACCAAAATGAACCGATTAAATGCCAAAATTTGAATCGAAAAAGCCCGATTCAAAGAAAAGCAATTCCGAAAAACGCAACGGTGAATTAAAAATATTTGACGGAATTTTTATAAAGCTGGGTGCCGACCAAAAGTTTGAAAGTCCCGCCAAAAAAATTGGAAACGAATCTATTCATTTTACTTGCCGTTTTTACTTCGCGACTTGCCATTTTTAGCCTGATCACACGTGGCAGGTTGCAAGTTGCTACTTGCTACTTAGCCCAGTGTGAAGCAGCCTTTATACAAGGAGTGACAGCTCCGCCCTTTTCGTGTCCTCATACCGAAAGAGCGCCACCTAGTAGATGGTTTGCTGAAACTACTTCTTTACATGTATTAGCTTGCATATTTAAAACTTTATAAATAATAATTAAAATGATTCAAAAGTAGTTATCAAGTGCCAGGTGTATATATATATATTATATCACCTTCATCATCATCTCACCCTCTTCACGCCTGTGGTGGGGTCGAGTCTGCGCGTTCTTATCCTCCACTCTCACCTGTCCCCTACCAAGTCCCTCTCCATCCTGCACGTCTCCATGCCCCTCTGCACCACCTGCTCCCACGTCCGTTTTGGTCTTCCCTTACCCCAGGTGCCCCCAATCACATGGAGACACATAATGGACCTAATACGTTCCTCCTCCTCTCTCCTCATCTACCATCCTACCATCTATCCATCCATCCTACAATCTATCTCCCATGATCCTACCATCTCAACCGCTTCTCCCTAATCTTCTCCGCGATGTCTCCCACCCCCAAGCTACCTCTAACGTAAACATTTCGGGAATATATATCACCTTAGGATATATCACCGGGATGGAGCAAAGGAGTAGTAGTAGTGTGTGCTGCTGTAAATTGCTCAAACTCCATGAAATCCACTCCAGGACTCCATATCATCATCTCACCCTTCTCCCGCCTGAGGCAGGGTCAGATCTGCAGGTTCTAATCCTCCACTACCACCTATCCCTCACCAAGCCCCCTTCCCCTCTGCATGCTTCCGTGTCCCTTTGCACCACCAGCTCCCACGTCCGTTTTGGCCTTCCTCTATCTCTGGTGCCCCCAATTACCAATGCCCCCAAGTCCCACAAATGGACCTAATAAGCCCCTCATCAAATTTCCATACCACCTCAACCAGTTGCCGCATCTCTTCCGTAGTGTCTCACCCCCAAGCTACCTCTAACGTAATGATTTCTAATTTGCCAGATCGTGACACCCCACTCATGTAGCATAGCATTCACATCTCAGCCACTTACATTTGCCATTCATGGTTCTTCCTAACTGCCAAACACTGAGCCAAACAGCATAGTGAGCCTGATGATGGCTCTGTAAACGTTACCCTTTGACTGTATTGGGACCCAGTGGTCGCACAGGACCCCACTTGCCTGTTTCCACTTCAGCTATCCTGCATTAATCCTATGGGCCTGCATTAATCCTATGGCACACTCTTGCACCACTGGAATTCCCTTTCCCCCACAACGAATCTCACCTCCTTGCCCCTGGCCGCTAAAATTCAAAGCTAGGTGCTCAGTCTTCTTCATGTTCACCTTAAGAAACTGAGCAATTTATTTATATGTTCAAATTAGCAGCAAGCAGTTGACATTAATTATTAAGAACAATCAAAGAAAGTGCATAATTGCATGTTTAAGATGCTTGAAATACATGTAGCATCTGTGTTGTAGCAAACCATCCACTTGGGGCGCCACTGTATAAAACTATAACACGAAAGTCAATGGGAAAGGGGCGGAGCTGGTACTCCTTATAGACTCCTTGGTGTGACATTGACAGCAAACTAACAAGGGGTATCGTCTATTGTTATAGTCATTTGACCATTGTCATTTGTTTTAAGAAACTTCTTTTTCAGTGAATAGCCTGGAAGTGGGGGACATTGGAGAAAAACTGTGGGAGAGTAGATTGAGTTGGTATGGACATGTAATAGGAAGAGGTGAGGAGGAACTCGTTAGGTCCGTTACAGGGATACAAGTGGTTGGAAGCATCCAGGGCAGGGGAAGACCACAACAGATGTGGGAGCAGATTGTCTATAAGGATATGGAAGTGTGTGGGGTTGTTGGAGGCCTGGTGGGAGATAGACAAGAGTGGAGGGCTAGGACCTGCAGAAGAGACCTTGCCACAGGTGAGATAAGGGGCTGGTGATGATTTGTTTGTTGGAGAGTTCAAACCTGATCACATATAAATCTTAATGAGCAACTCCTAACCCTTTTCCTGCCTATGGCAGGGTCAGGTACCCAACTTGTCCTTCTGAATGGACACAAGGGCGATATACTGGGTAGTGATTTTCTACAGCCAGTTGCCGACTAATGTTGCAACGCCTACTGTTCACCTGGGGCATTCCACAAGGAGCAGCTTATTGCATTGGCTCATCTGATCATGGAAGTCAAGCAATGCTAGTTAACCAAGGCCCATAAACAGAGCAGGGGTGGCCAGCCTTTTCAGCAGGCAGGCCAAATTTAAGAAATAATATTTCCTGCCAGCCCAGGAACCTAATTTTTTTTGTTGAATTCAAGTAAACAAACAAGCATGCTGCAGCTTTGACTACATTGTCACTTCCCAGTTTGTGAGGTGGTGGTCAAACGCTTGCCTGGTTGATGTTGACTCATGATGTAATGTTGTTTTGGTGATATGTAAAATGATTTTATCTTCACCTGACCTAGCTCCACCGGCCATAGCATGACACCCAGAGGGCCACATGCAGGCCGCAGCCCTCATGTTGGCTACCCCTGGTGTAGTCTCTGCATTAGAATACAGAGTGGGTGGGAATCTAATGACCTTGTAGCTGAAAAGCCCTGAAAAACCAACTAAGGGGGCAAGCTCCTACACCTAGGAATTTTGCCTGAACTGCATACTGCATCATAGAGAGCGTTCTTTTCCATGCAAATGCCATCAAACCACACAGGATCTTGGTTTTACTTCGTATCTGAAGAAAGGTGCCCTCAGGGCCTCCCTCTTGCCCTAAAGAAGTAAACCCACCTCACTGCAGTACGAACCTAGAACTACTGATACAGTTACTGAGTGTGCTACCCGCTAATAATTTACTGTGCATATGATCAGATTTTTATTCTATAGAGATCCCTTTAGCTGAAAATTAGTTTTCTAAAATCACTGTCAAAGGTCAAATGACCTTAAACAAAAGGCGATACCCCTTGCTAGTTTGTATTCAATGTTTTTAACACCTTCACTTCCCCTTTCCCTTTCCCCTTAATTAGAAGACTGTATCCCCTATTTTAATGAAAATCGACCAACCTCGAGTGACTTCCTGGGTTGGACGGACTGTACGTACATAGTACATAGACTGTCGTCAAACAGTCTTGACTATGCAGTGTGCGCCTAGCCTAAAAATTTTTTTTGTTTAAAAAAAATCGTGTAAGTCCGAAATCACATAAGTCGAAATCGCGTAAGTCGCTCATCATGAAACCCCATATGCCATCTGTGCCAGGCTTGGGTCTCTGGGTTCTCATCCTCCACTCCTACCTATCCCGCAACAGACTCCGCGCACCTGAAGCGCTTTTGTAAAACAGGGTCCTATGAGTACTTAGGTCTTCCCCGTCCTTGGGTGCCTCCGACGATCTGCATCCAGCTTATGGACCTAACCAACTCCTCCTCCTCTCTTCTAATCACATGCACATACCACCTCAGTCTACCCGAATCTTTTCTGCAATGTCCCCCACCATAATCTACCCCTACCATTCGTTCCTAAAATAATTAACACCATTTATCAGATGAAACCTTTATTATTATTCTTTATTACATAGGTACTTCATTCATAATACAACTTGCAACAGTGCAGTTGTTGTTGTTTGTTGGTTTTAGGGCCCTTCAACTACAAGGTCATTTGAGCCCCGTCCACTTCGTAGTTCTAATGCAGGAACTGCACAAACAGTACATTAATGAGACGATTTTGGGGTGTTAGTGGTACCGAGTGCTTCCAAGCGGCTACCCATGTCAGTACTATCTGGGAGTTGCGTTGCTTAATGTCAGAGAACTGGTGTGTCCTAGCAACAGTGTCGAGAAACAGGAAAAGATAGGTATTAATATGCATGTTTTTTATTCCTTTAAAATTTTCCCAACTTAAGGTCCTGAGCCAATGTGGGCATAAAAATGTAAATGTGTGTTTGTTCAAAACCACAAATCTCTGAAAGTTTTTGGCTGATTGCTTAGAAATTTTGACACAACGTTTCAACGTTATATAGACGTCACACCTGTGACAGGTAAAAACATGCAAATTTTTAAAACGCCATCTATTGGATGTCAAAGCAACATGCTATTCTAATTTATAAATATGTTTGCCTTTCAACTTTATTGGGACCTGGCGGTCGCACACGACTCCACTAGCCTGCCTTCACTTCAGCCATCCTGCATCCGCCATCCGCCATCATCCAGCCATCAGCCATCCTGCCTTCACTTCAGCCACCCAGCCATCCTATCTCCCCATTGCTCTGGAAAACTGATCCTAAGTAACGAAACCGTTGCACTGCTGGTATACCCTCACCCTCACAACGGATCTCACCCCTTTGCCCCTGGCCACTAAAATTGAAAGCTAGGTACTCTGTCTTATTTGTGTTTACTTTGAGACCCCCTCTTTCCATTGCTGTCTTAATGTCCTGTAGGCCCATTTGTGCATCCTCCTTGGACCCCTCAAGCTTTCCCACATCATCAGCGAATACTAGGCACTGAGGGGCCCATTCCCCTATCCCTGTCAGCAGCTCATCCATTACCAAAGTGAATAGATATGAACTAAGTGCTGACCCTTGATGCCCACCGACCTGCACATTGAAGCCTGCAGTGTTTCCCCCTCCTGTCCTCACCCTAGTAATGGCACCCTCATACATATCCTGCACTATCCTAATATGGCCTTAATCAACTCCCTCCCTCCTTAAAACGCTCCATAGCACTTGTCTAGGGACACTATCATAAGCCTTCTCCAGATCAATGAATACTGCATGGAGGTCCTTCCTTGCTGCTCTATGTTTCTCTATCATCTGGTGCAGAATAAAGATTGGTTCCATGGTGTACCTACCTGGCATAAACCCAAATTGGTTCCCCCGGACTTGAGTTTGATCTCTGAGGCGACATTCTATTACTTGCTCCCACAGCTTCATAGTATGGCTCATTAGCTTTATGCCTCTATAGTTTCCACAGTCCTGGGCATCACCTTTGCCCTTGAACAGTGGAACTATCCAACTTTCTCTCCATGCAGATGGCGCCCTGTCCCCATTTGCTAGCTTATTAAAAAGCTTCCCTAACCATGTAATGGCTGTTGTCCCCAAGGTTTGCCAAAATATCAGTGGGGATCTTATCTGGGCCTACTGCTTTGCGACCTTTAATTTTTTTGAAGGGCTGCAACTATTTCATCCTCACAAACCTTGTCCACTGCCTGGGTGGTGGTTGGGCTGTCTGCGACTGTTGGACAGGTAGCTGTGTTTAGGAGGCTGTGGTAGTATTCCTCCCACCTTTTAATTACCTCAGCTGGTTGGAACAGGACCCTGCCATTTGTATCCTTGACTGTTATAGCCCTGAATTCTCTCCTTCCCTTGTCCCCAACTTTTCATATAAGGCCTCATACTTCTGATACTTGGCCAGTGCAATGGTCCTCCTGGCATTTTTCTTTGCATGAACATAGTCTGTCTTGGAAACCTGATCCCCTAATTCCCTCCATCTATGAAAAGCTACCTTCTTTAGTTTGATGGCGGCTTCCACCTCCTCATTCCACCACCATGTCTGCCTACCCTGATATGTTCCTCCTACTCTACCCAAACCTAACATTGCCTCACCACATCTCCTAATCTTCCTAGCAACCCTCTCCCACATGGCACTGGCTGACCCATCCCAGTCCCAGTCGACCTGACTTGGAACCTCCTGTCGGAATTCATCTGCCTTGGTGGGCAATTTCCTACCCGTTTGTGCCCGGGGTAGAATAGGCACACTGCATACCTGCATGTCGTAAGAGGCAACTAAAAGGGGTGACTTTTTCTTGCCCCAGATAGGACAACATCACTGTTGTCTTTGTCTATGACGTGTTCTGGCCAGGACGATACCAACATCGTGGTTGTTTGAGTGTTCGGTCTGACTTGTTCTCGGTCGATGTAGGCGCCTCACTGAGGTGACCGTAAATAAACGCTTACACACATGTTTGCTGTGCATGGAGACCTGCACCCCTGGGAAAAGCAGATCCTGGTGATTGAGAAGGCATATGCCCTGCGATATCTCTCAGCCACTCCACACTGGTTAGGTGGCTGACAGACATCGAGGACTAAGGTTGCGACCTACAGTCACCAAAACATCACTTTGGCCACAGCTTCCAGGAAAAACGGGCAGCCAAGGCGGATACCTGGTCTTGATCAATCGGCCAGGGGCACATAAGTTGTTATGCCACCTAGGGTTACTGTAAGTGGACCGGCAGTCAACCCCGATGCCAATGGTCCAGTACTCGGGGATTATGCCACCCTAACAGTATCCTGTCCGAGTAGTCTCGACGACCTACGGGCAGCGAATTCTTATTATTAAATTATGACAACAATAAAACAGAGGCTGGAGGGCCTCTACAAATAAACCTACCCCTCCCCCTTCTTCTTCTAAAGTGACTTGCTTTAAGCCAGAAGATAGTGGGCTCGGTCCACCACCAAACAGAGTGGGCCAGCTGCCATTGAATTAATGGAGACAAACACTGCTCCAACTATGAGGCCGCGTTCCCCCAGCCACCTAACTGGATCAGGGAACGCACCTGTGGAATCTAATGCATCGGCACCTGCCCTTAACAACAGGCAACGACCTCTTAGTCTTAAGGTGCAGGGCTCCACCGCCAATGCAATGAATGTTCCTGCATCTAAGCTTTTAGGTGCAGTCAAACTAATATCCACACCTTCTTCCTACCCTCCCCAGTTTCTTTCCATATCCGGGCATAGCTGGTGATGTGACTTTGGTCAAGAAACTGCGCAATGGCACCTTGTTGGTGGAGGCATCTGCCCCTCACCAGATAGAAGCATTACTGAAACTGCGGAAGCTCGGTCACATCCCTGTTGTGGTCACACCCCATCGCACCTTAAACACCAGTAAAGGTGTGAGGCGGTGCCCTGATCTACGTGGGGAGTCAGAGGAGCAAATAGCGGAGGAGCTTAGGTAACAGGGTGTGGTGGCTTTCTCCCACACCTCGGTCCGACGGGATGGAGAATCCCGCCCATCTGACACCTTGGTGCTGGCTGGCCCAAGGTGCCGGAGTACATCATGGCCGGCTACCTCCACTTGCCTGTGCGTCCATTTATACCAAGCCCGCTTCGGGGTTTCAAGTGCCAACGATATGGTCATGGCCAGAATTCCTGTTCTGCCAAGGCCATGTGTGGCACTTGTGGGCAGGCTGCACCTTTCTGTATAAACTGTAAGGGGAACCACCCCGCCTCTTCTCGGGATTGCCCCACTTGGATGCAGGAACGCACGATCTAGGAGTTGCGTGTCCAAAAGGGTATTGGTTTTCCAGATGTGTGGTGGCTGCTAGACTTGCCAGGGACCTCCAGTCGTGGAGTGTCCTATGCAGGTGCAGTAAAGGCAGCTGTTGTGTCCTCTGTTTGTACCCAGATGGGCACGCTACCTCAGCTCCCCCCTCTCATCCATTTGTCGCCTTCTCGAGCCCGTGGGGTCTATGGGGTGCCGGTTTGTGCAAGCATTGGCTACCAGACGGACCCCGACCCCGTTTCTACGGCTTCCTCTGGCTCTACCACCGCCTCTGGCCCATGCATGGGCCCCCCACTAATGGCGGTGCCAGTTTCTTTGGGGGCCCCAGATGCCTCTCATCAAACAGAGGCATCTCCTTTGAAGGCCTCTCTCTCTGTCTCAGGCCAGCCAGCCTCCTCCACGGAAGGGGTGGTGGGTAAAACAGGCGGAAAAAAGCTAGGGACACCCCCCACTACTGCCATGGGGCGCATGTTCTTGGTTCATCCACCCAAAGTATCTGGCCAACGGCAGAGAGCATGGGGTGGTTTCATGCCCAAATTGGGACACGATTGGGATTCCTCCTTCGAGATGGAGGAGGACGACCCCATTAAAGGCATCCCTCCCTTTTCTGCAGTGGACGGAGAAAAGGGAGGAATAGAAATAAGCCACCTAAGCCCACGTGATGGTCGATTTCTTACAATGGAACGGTCGAGGTTTCTCCCACAAGAGAGACGAGATCACACTGTTGATCTCCAGGCACAACCCTGTCTGCATCTCCCGCCAGGAGATCCTGTGTCATGGTGATACCCCCATGTCAATACGGGGGTACACTACATATGCAGACACCCGGCAGCAAGGAAGCCACCCTGTGGGAGGGACGGCTATCCTTATCCGGAATGGGTGCATGCATGTGCCAGTGGCTTTGCAGACGCCTCTGCAAGCAATGGCGGTCTCATTGAAACTGGATGTGCCCACCACTCTATGTTCCCTCTATATGCCTCATGGGGATTGATATCCCATGGGCAGACCTCGATTCCCTGAGCACCCAGCTTCCAAGACCCTTCCTAATTATGGGTGATTATAATGCCCATAATCCTCAATGGGGCTCGAACAGTCACAACCCCCGAGGGCGACTTGTTGAACAATGGGTGTCACACAATGGCCTCATTGTTCTTAACATAGGTGCCCACACGCATATGATGACTGCCACTGGTGGTCTCTCATGTATAGACCTATCCATCTGCTCTCCTGGGTTGGCACCGGGTTTGCAGTGGGAGGTCTTGTCAGACCCTTGTGGAAGTGATCACTTCCCCATCAAGATTAGCAGTGGAGATTGGGCATTACCCCAACACCCACCATGGTGGTGTCTCCGTCAGGCGGATTGGGAGGAGTTCGCCCACCGTATCTACTTTCGCCCACTCTGTGACTTTGATGAGGACAATGACTTAGTGAGTCACTTCACAGAGGTGGTGGCCGGGGCGGCATTGGCATCCATCCCCCAGAGCTAGTGTAACCCACCATGAGCACGGGTACCATGGTGGATGGAGGATTGTAGGAATGCGATTCGGGCTCGCCAATGAGCCCTTCGCAGCTTCCAATCTCGTCCTACGGAGGCCATTCGTATTGGCTATTTCCGAGCCCGGGCATATGTACCACGGGTGATCAAGGAGGCCAAACGCTCCTCATGGAGTCAGTACGTCTCCTCACTTACCCGTCACACGCCCTCGAAGAAAGTGTGGGAAACGCTGAGGAAGATCCAAGGCAGATATTGACCATCATGTGGCCCCGGTCTCCTTGCACAAGGGAGACATGTTCTTCTGCCGTCTATGGTAGCTGAGGAACTGGCAAGGACGTTTTGCAGCTGTCTCCAGTTCCCAGCACTACATGGCAACATTTCTTCAAAAGAAGCAGGCTGAAGAACGCCATCCACTGAACTTCACTGGCGGTGTCACCGAGGAGTATAACAATCCATTTACCTCTTCGGAGCTGTGGGCAGCTTTAGCAAGAGCCAGGGATACTGCCCCTGGACCAGATAGCATCCACTATCAAATGCTACGACAGCTACCAGGGAAAGGCGTTAGAAACCTCCTTGAGGTATTGAATTACATTTGGCAGCAGCATGAAATCCCTGCAGGTTGGCGAGAGGCTGCTATAATCCCACTGCAAAAACCTGGGAAGGATAGTAGCCTTCCAAAAAATTACAGACCCATTTCATTGACGAGCTGTCTTTGCAGAACCATGGAACGCATGGTGAACTGGCGCCTAGTGTGGTATCTAGAACAGCACAACTTTCCCGCCAATGCCCAATGCGGCTTCCGTGCTGGCAGGTCTCCAGTGGATCATTTGATCTCCCTGGAGACCACAGTACGTGAGGCTTTTCTCCACAGACAGCACTTAGTGGCTGTCTTCTTTGATGTGGAGAAGGCATATGATACCACATGGCGCCATGGTATACTGGAGACCTTGCACCAGTGGGGGCTCAGGTGTAATCTGCCCCTCTTCCTCCATAGCTTTCTGTCCGACTGGACCTTCAGAGTGCGTGTGGGCAACACCTTCTCCTCAGCCTTTCTGCAGGAGAATGGTGTCCCACAGGGAAGCGTCTTGAGTGTGATGCTCTTTGCTGTTGCGTTGAATGGCCTACCATCCTCCATTCATCATCCGGTAAAGTCGTCCCTATTCGTGGACGACTTTTCTATTAGGTACCGGGCTGCCAAGATGCACAGCATTGAGCGCCAGCTGCAACTGGCAATAAACAGTGCCAACGAGTTTGCCACCTCTCGTGGCAAAGTGAGGGCTTACTTCTGTCATAAGTGAGGGCTTCACCTTGAGCCTCAGCTTACCCTGGATGGCCACCTCCTTAGAGTTGTAGAGGCGGCCTGGTTTCTTGGTCTTCTTTTCGACAGCTGCCTGACATGGGTCCTGCACTTGAAGGAGCTGAAGGCTAAGTGCCTTTGCTCCCTTAATATTCTGCGGTGCCTGCAGGGAACTGGTTTTGGGGCTGATCGAACAGTGATGCTTCGACTCTACAGATCACTCGTTCGTTCACGACTCGATTATGGCTGCGGCGTATATCGCCTGGACGCTCCTTCTACTCTCCAGATGCTGGACAGTGTTCATCACGCTGGCATCCGGTTGTCCATTGGGGCGTTCCGCACAAGTCCAGTACTCAGCCTTTATGCTCAAACTGGTGAACCACCATTGGCTGTGCAGCAGCAGTACTGCAGTAGACTTTCTTCGAGGGTGTGTGACGGGTAAGTGAGGAGACGTACTGACTCCATGAGGAGCGTTTGACCTCCTTGATCACCCGTCGTGCATATGCCAGGGCTCAGAGATAGTTGATATGATTGGCCTCGGTAGGACGAGATTGGAAGCTGCGAAGGGCTCGTCGGTGAGTCCGAATCACAATCCAACAATCCTCCGTCCACCATGGCACCCGTGCTTGTGGTGGGTTAGACAAACTCTGCAGGATGGATGCCAATGCCGCCCTGACCACCACCTCTGTGAAGTGACTCACTAGGTCATTGACCCCATCAAAATCACACAGTGGGTGAAAGTAGATAGGGTGGGCGAACTCCTCCCAGTCCACATGATGCAGACACCACCGTGGTGGGTGTTGGGGTAATGCCCCATCTCTACTCCTAATCTTGATGGGGAACACCTCCCACTGCAAACCTGTTGCCAACCCAGGAGAGCAGATGGATAGGTCTATACAGGAGAGACCACCAGTGGCAGTCACCATATGCGTAGAGGCACCTGTGTTAAGAACAATAAGGCCATTGTGTGACACCCATTGTTACACAAGTCGCCCTCGGGGATTGTTATTGTCCGAGCCCCATTCAGGATTATGGGCATTATAATCACCCATAATCAGGAAGGGTCTTGGAAGCTGGGCAATGAGCAAATCGAGGTCTGCCCATGGGATATCAATCCCAGGAGGCATATAGAGGGAACATAGATTGGTGGGCGCATCCAGTTGCAATGAGACCGCCACTGCTTGCAGAGGCGTCTGCAAAGCCACTGGCACATGGATGCACCCATTCCAGATAAGGATAGCCACCTCTCCCACAGGGTGGGTTTCTTGCTGCCGGGTGTCTGCATATGTAGTGTACCCCCGTATTGAAATGGGGGTATCACGCTGACACAGGATCTCCTGGAGGGAGATTCACACAGGGTGGTGCCTAGAGATCAGAAGTTTGATCCCGTCCCTCTTGTGGGAAAACCCTCGACAGTTTCATTGTAGGAAATTCACCATCACGGGGACTTAGGTGGCTTGCTTCTATTTCTCCGTTTTCTCCGTCCCACTGCAGAAAAGGGAGGGATGCCTTCTATTGGTTCATCCTCCTCCATTTCGAAGGAGGAATCCTCATCGTGCCCCAGTTCAGGCATGAAACCACCCCGTGCTCTCTGCCGTTGGCCAGAGAGCTTGGGTGGATGAACCAAGGACACGCGCCCCACGGCAGTAGTGGGAGGTGTCCCTAGCTTCTTTCCACCTGTATCACCCACAACCCCTTCCGTGGAGGAGGCTGGCTGGGCTGAGACAGAGAGGGAGGCCTTCAAAGGAGATGCCTCTCTTTGATGAGAGGCATCTGGGGCCTCCAAAGAAACAGGCACCGCCATTAGTGGGGGGCCGATGCATGGGTCAGAGGCGGTGGTGGAGCCAGAAAAGGCCGTGGAAACGGGGTCAGGTTCCGTCTGGCAGCCAATGCTTGCAAAGCCAGCACCCCATGGTCCCCACGGGCCCGAGAGGGCGTCAAACGGATGAGGGGGGGAGCTGAGGTAGGGTGTCCGGCTGGGTGCAGACAGATGTCACAGCAGCTGCCTTGGCAGAACCTGCATAGGATACCCCATGGCTGGGGGTCCCTGGCAAGGCTAGCAGCCGCCACACATCCTGATAGCTGATACCCTTCTGGACATGCAACTCCTGGATTGGACGTTCCTGCAGCCAAGTGGGGCAGTCCCGAGAAGAGGCGGGGTGGTTGCCCTTACAGTTAATACACAAAGGTGCAGTCTTACAAGACTCAGGAGAGTGGTCTCCCTGCCCACAAGTGCCACACATGGCCTTGGCAGAACAGGAATTCTGGCCATGGCCATATCATTGGCACTTGAAACACCAAAGCAGGCTCAGTATAAATGGATGCACAGGCTAGCGGAGGTAGCCGGCCATGATGTAATCTGGCACCTTGGGCCTACCAAAGGTCAGCACCAAGGTGTCAAATGGGCGGGATTCTCCATCCCGTCGGACCGAGGTGCGGTGGACAGCCACCACACCCTGGTCCCTAAGCTCCTCTGCTATTTGCTCTTCTGATTCCTCGCGTAGGTCAGGGCACCGCACAACACCTCTACTGTTTTTTAAGGTGCGATGGGGTTCGAACACAATGGGGATGTCACCGAGCTTCCGCATTCTTAGTAATGCTTCAGTCTGGTGAGGGGAAGATGCCTCCACCAACAAGGTGCCATTGCGCAGTTTCTTGACCGAGGTCACATCACCAGCAATGCCCTTGATGGCTTTGGCAATAAGGAAGGGCGACGCCTTCCCCAAGGCTGCACCTTCCTCTCCAGAGATGGAAAAAACTGGGGAGGATAGGAAGAAAGTGTAGTTGGTGGTTGGACTGCACCTAAAATCTTAGATGCAGGAACATCCTTTGCATCGGCGGTGGAACCCTGCACCTTAAGGCTAAGAGGTCGTTGCCTCTTGTTAAGGGCAGGTGCCGATGCCATAGACGCCACAGGTGCATTCCCTGTTCCAGTTGGTTTACTGGGGGAACATGGCCTCGTTGTTGGAGCAGAACATGTCTCCATCAGCTCAATGGCAGCTGGCCCACTCAGTTGGGTGGGACCGAGCCTGCCATCTTCTGGCTCAACACTAGTCAATAAGGAAGAAGGAGAAGGGGGAGGGGTGGGGTTATTTGATGAGACCCCCAGCCTCGGTTTTAGGGTTGCCATAATTTTTAATAATTATGTGTTCACTGCCCGCAGGTGTTACCCACCACGCGAAGCCCAACGAGGGGTCGCCGATTCGAGGTCGCTGAGATTCCTCAGGCAGTATACCATTAGGGTGGCATAATCCCCGAGTACCGGACCATTGGCATCAGGGTTGACTGCCGGTCCACTTACAGTCACACTAGGAGGCATAACCACTTATGTGCCCCTGGCCGATTGACCAAGACCGGGCTATTGCCTTGGCCTCCCGTTTTCCCTGGAAGCTGTGGCCAAAGTGATGTGTTGGGACTGTAGGCCACAGCCTTAATCCTCGATGTCTGTCAGCCAAGCCACAAGTGTGAGGTGTCTCAGAGACATTGCAGGACATGTGCCTCCTCAATCACCAGGATCCACTTTTCCCAGGGGTGCGTGTCTCCATGCACCGCAAACACGCGGGTAGGCGTTTGTTTACGGTCACCTCAGTGAGGAGCCTACATCGACCGAGATCAAGTCAGTCATCCAGTAAAGGATGCAAGGACAATGACAACCACCATGATGGTATCGTCCTGTCCAGGCCACAAGTAATGGCCAATGAGGATAGTGGTGTCATCCAATCAGGAGCAAGAAAAAGTCACCCATTTTAGTCGCCTCTTACGACATGCAGGTA
>JAAFCE010006949.1:1833368-1897043 GCA_013389805.1 Trigoniulus corallinus
TACACTTCCCTGAGGGACCCCTGACATGACTGGTTTCCACTGAGATGCAAAACCCTTGAAAATGACTCTTTGTTTTCTGTCAAGCAGATAGGACCTTATCCATTGAACAACATTTCTATGTATCCCTAAGTAGGACATTTTAGAGACCAGCTTATCATGGGGCACCATGACAAAGGCCTGTTCAAAGTCCAAGAATACAATATCAACCTGCTTTCTGCTATCTAAAGCCTTTTGAACATGATTCATCATGCAAGCCATTTGGGTGTCACATGACCTGCCTTTCCTAAACCCATGTTGGTTATTTCTAAGGATGCCCTTCCTTTCCAGATATCCCATTATAGAAGAGAATAAGATGTGCTCAAATATCTTGGATACCGCACTTGTTAATGAAACTGGTCTATAGCACTTAGGGTCAGTCATGTCCCCAGACTTGAAAATGGGCACCACATTTGCCAGTTTCCATGATGCTGGAACAATGCTTGTGGCTAATGACTTTTTAAAAATTTCTACCAAGTAACAGCTAATAATCCCAGAAAGCCGTTGCAGAATAAATGGTGAAACACCATCAGGGCCCATGGCCTTATATACTGGTAATTTACTCAGTAGCTGCTCAATTCCTGCCCTAGTGATAATAACCTCATCCATTCCTCCTGGCAAATCCCTAACAAATTCTTGCTGGGAGTTGTTTCTGCCGGTTGCAACGCATTCTGCGAATGTATTATTAAAACCGTTGGCAATCATGAGACTATCCTTGACTAAATTTCCTGACCCATCCTTAACCACTATATCCCTCCTTCCTACACCTCTTTATATATCCCCAGAATGCCTTTGGATTTTTCCTAAGCCTATCTCCCAAAATGTTCTCATGAAAGTTCTTGTAAGCTTCCTGCATGTACCCTTTAACCATTTTGCATGCCCCCTTATAGACCGCCTCACTATTGACGTCCCTCCCTCTCCTACGTGCATTCTTAGCCTTTCGCTGGTTTCGCAAAGCTACCTTCACCTCTTTAGTATACCATTCTGGAACAGAGTTTTTCCTTATAATCTTGGTGGGGACAGCTAGTTGTGTACCCTCTTCTAATAGGGCTAGGAATCTATTCCAAGATTCCTCAATGCCACCGGAATTAGCAATGGTGTAAAAATCATTTAATTCACATTCCAGATAAGACTTGAAATACTCCCAATTAGCCTTATTATATTGGTATGCCACCCTCCTTCCTGCCACCCATCTAGGTAACCGTTTCAATATCTCCACCTTAACCACTGCATGATCACTAATTCCTTCAATACACTCTACATTATTTATAGAGTTGGGCACATTTGTGAATACTAAATCTAAAATTTCCCCTTTCTCGTGTGTAGGCATGGTCACAATCTGTTCCAATGCATTACAGTACATTTGATCAAAAAAGAGATTTAGAGCCCCTGATAAACTTGAATTTGTATTGGGCTGCATACTACCCCAATCCAACCCTGGTAAATTGAAGTCCCCACCAAGAATTATCATTGGGACCTTTTTTTCTTTGATGCAGAAGCTCCAGCAATTGTGATAGTCTGATTAGTGGTTGAGGATCATCACCAGGAGGACGATAGAACCCGACAACATAAATCCCCCCACCACAAGATTATGTATGCTAATTTCTGACAGACTAAAACATCTTTGACTGGCTAATACAGTGGTCAGTGGATTTTATCAGTGTCATGGGCCTTAGACTGACTATTCTTCCTGACCAACCATACAGAATGCATATTTGGCGAAATTTTTGTTAACCAAATGCAAACTGCGTAACTTGGAAATCGCATGAAAAGAACCAACATAAAAAGAGAGCCAACTGCATATCTAATAGAGTGTGTAGTTAGTTTTTAATTTGGTTTTCCATTAAACCACATTGAGTTTTAAAATTCCTGTCAGTTTTTCTAATGATATGCTAATTTTGATGCTGATTGATAAAAAATTTTTTCTTCTTATTTTTAAGCTTTCTAAAAATTTTTTTTGCATATACTCGTATTTCTTTTCTATGCCCCAACACAAATTTTCAACCAACAAATTTATGCCAACAAAATTTTAAAATAAGTATTTTGGTTATGCAAGCTATTTTTGGGGGTGGGGTGGTGTGAGCACCCCACATACATATTTATGAAACTTTTAGTCACCTATGTATAGTCCGCACACCCAAAGAGTGCAGTTGGGAAAAATGAACTGCCCCAAGAATAGGGGAATAAGGTAATGAATGCACTTACAATGCCCATCACAGCTTGACCACACTTGACCAAGCTATGATGAGCATTGTAAAACTTGAAATGTATGGGCAATGGGTTAAAGGCCAAGGGGTGAAGGGCGCCTGGACAACTTATAAAGGCATTACATTTAAGGGGGGGCGGTGGCAAAGGACCCGATTGCCTAGGGCGGTGGTGACGAACTTTTTTTGAAGATGGGTCACAAAGTTAAAAAGAAAATGTTGGAAAAAAACGTTATCCATGGGTCAGGTGCAAGAAGGCACTATTTAATTTCATGAATAAAAATAAATTATTATTAATAATGAATAACGTTTATAAAGTTTAATAATGAACAAAGGGTCAGGTCTGCAGGTTCTAGCCCTCCACTCCCACCTATCTCCCACCAGGTCCCCATACACCCCACATACCATCTTATTCTTACAGACAACATGCTCCCACGTCTGCGTTTTTAAGGTAGCAAATGGAGAACAAAGCATCTCCTAACCCTTTTCCCGCTTATGGCAGGGTCGGGTACCCATCTTGTCACTCTGAATGGCTCCCTGTAGTGATCAGTGTTTTTCCACAGCCAGTTGCCGACCAAAACTGCTATCCATATGTTTATTTATTGGCGGGTCTACTTTTCGTTTTGGAATTCTGCTGAGGCATCCCTGGCAGGGGCGGATCTAGGTTGCTCGTGGCTTAGGGCTTCTTGAAGTTCAATAATGTCGCAATGGTAAAATTCAATGAATAATAGTATAAATAATCATTATTATTATTGTATTATTAATATTAACTATTTTTACGATATGATAAGTGCTCACTGTATATCAAAAAGTATTAAATGTTTATGATAATTCAATTTTTGTGGGGCCCATTGCTTAAGCCCTATTAGTCCCTAGGTAGATCCGCCCCTGGAAATGTTATATATACCCAGAGGCGTTCCAACAGTGTGCCATGTGTGCAATACACACAGGCGCCCTGGTGCTCTAAATCCTCAGTGGCACAGTGGGTAGCACGCTTGGTAACTGCGGCAGTAGTTCCAGGTTCAATAATGGACCGAGGTGGGTCGACCTCTTTTGGGAGAGAGAGGCCCCGGGTGCAACTTATTTCAGATCCTATCCCTGGCTACGGGCTATCAGGGGGCAGGATCTAAGAAGCAAGTAGAGCGCCAAGTAGAATGCCTGTGTGCATTGCACACATGGCACACTATGTTGGAACGCCTCTGGGTATATATAACATTTCCAGGTGCAGGAGTTCGCTCCCTGGCGTTGTGATGCCAAGGAGCGCCAGGGACGCGTCAGTGGAATTCCAAAACGAAAAGTTGACCCAACGATGGTGGATGGGGTGGATGGGGACCTGTTGGGGGATAGGTGGGAGTGGAGGGCTAGAACCCACAGACCTGACCCTTTATTTATTATTAAACTTTATAAACTTGATTCGCTATTAATAATAATTTATTTTTATTCATGAAATTAAATAGTGTTGCACCTGACCTATGGATAACTGTTTGTTTTTTTCCAACATTTGGTTTTTAACATTCTAACCTGTCTTCAATAAAAGGTTCGTCACCACCGCCCTAGGCAATCACGTCCTTCGTCACCGCCCCCATAAACATAATGCCTCTATAAGTTTCCCAGGCGCCCCTCACCCCTTTGGCCTTTTCCCATTGCCCATACATTTCAAATTTTGCAATGCTCAGCAAAGCTTGGTCAATTGTGGTCAAGCTGTGATGGGCATTGTAAATACAGTACCTTGTTCCCCTATTCTTGTGGCAGTCCATTTTTCCCAACTGCACTCTTTGGGTGCGTGGACTATACTTAAAGGTTTACAACGACGTTAAGCCAACTGGCAAACTTAACCTGCATATTATACTCCATATTGGTGTTGAGAGTTTTACATTAACTTTAATCTCGAAACTTGGGATGCGTATTATGCACCAGTGCATAAAGGCGGTAGGTTTATTCAATGATGCCTACATGCAGTTTTTCAGAAGCATTTTAAAACAGGGAGAAGCTAACAACCATAGCAGTGCCATAATGGAGGTATGAAGCGCCTGTGGCAAGTGTCTAACTTTCGCTTGCCCGAAACCCAATAATGACAAACATCTTATCAAACCCAGTTGCGTCCGTGGCGGCTGCCTTCTTCGCCACGCCCTCATTACCGCCCTGAACCATAGACATGTGTTTTGCTGGTCCACATGTTAACAAACGTCAGACAAGAACCGCATTGTGCTTCTAGTCCTCATCAGTCTTCAAAACTGTTATCATTAACCTTCAAGCGCTCGCGTTTTTTTGAAAGACATTCAAGCTCGCAAGGCGGCAAACTCGCCGCCTCTCATTTTTCTTTGCATATGGCAGTTTACTAGATGTTTATAGAAAGGACATGACAAATCTAGTTAATTAAATAGATATAAACGAAATTAAATGAGAAATTAAACTAGATGTGACCTAGTGTGACCCTGATTCTGGTACCTTGATACTGGGACCATGATACCTTAACCCTGATACTCAGACCCTGATACTCGAGCCCTGACACTGGGACCCTGATACTTGGACTCTGACCCTAGGACTATGATAGTGGGACCATGATAGTAGGACCCTGATTCTGGGACCCTGGTACTGGGACCTTGATACCTTCACTCTGATACTGAGAAAATGATACTGGGACCATGACAGTTGGACCCTGATACTTGGCCTGATACTGGGACCATGATAGTTGGACCCTGATACCAGGACTCCGGCAGTGGGCCCCTGCTAGTTGGACCACGATGGTCAAACCCCAATAGTGGGACCTTGATAGTCGGACCATGGATCTGCAGTGCTTTGTGCCATGGAGCCCCAAAAATCCTGCTATGGGGAACCACTTTCCTATGAACTTGCGAGGCAGCAGAATGGCCGTTTGTGTAATCCTCCACAACCACAGCTACTTTGAAAACGAATTGCTCCAAATTGACATGAGTTGGAAACAAATTTTAATTGCAAGTTGTGACCAAATCATTTTGATGGTCCCAATCATTTATTCAGTCCTGCTACAGTGGAACAAAATATTATTTAATTTGGCAGCCAAATTTGCCGCCCATGCGAGAGCGCTTGAAGGTTAATAATTCATTTTAGTAACTAGCTGTGCCCACCCATGCGTTGTTTTGGCTCAGAAAGAGAAAGTGCACGTTTCTCCATTATCATCATCTCACTCTGCTCCAGCCCGTGGCTGGGTCGGGTCTGTGGGGAGTGGCGAATTGTGTTGGACACACCACTTTTCATCTGATAAAGTTAAGCAGTGCAACCCCAGCTAGTACTGACATGGGTGGCTGCTTAGAAAGACTGGGTACCACTACTATCCAAAAATCGTCGCATGAGTGTAGTGTCTGTGCAGTTCCTGTATCATAACTACACTGTGGACGGGGCTCTAATGACCTTGTAGTTTAAGGGCCATAAAACACCAACAAACAAAGAAATAATGGACCTAATTAGTTCCTCCTCCCCTACTCATCACATGCCCATACCACCTCAACCTATTCTCACTCATTTTTTTCTGCAATGCATCCAGCCCCCAGACTACCTCTAACATGATCATTTTGGATCTCAGCTACTTGCATTCAATTTACGTGGCCATGTTCTCTTTCTCATCGCCCAACACTCTGAGCCATATAGCATAGCTGGCCTAACCATAGTTCTGTAAACTTTGTCTGTCTCCACTTTAGCCATTCTGCTTTGATCCTATGTGTCACTTGAGTATTTCACAGTTTCCCTGGAACACTGATCCTAAATATCTAAACTCCTACATGGCTGTTATCACCTCACTTCCAGAGCAAACCTCCCCCTCTGGACCCTGATCTCTCCTATCTGAAAGCCAGGTATTCTGTCTTTTCATTTTCATCTTCCGGCTATTCCCCCCCCCCCCCCCTTTTCCATTGCCATGGAAAGAAAAATTATTTGGAATGAAGTAAAGCACATTAATTGCAGTGAAAAAGAAGAAAGAAAGTTATAACAAATACATATAAATACAAATACGTACTTTGTATGCAAATAAAAAAATAATAATAATATAAAATTGCGAAACATTAAAAAAATAACACGAACAAAAAGTCAACAAAAAAATACTAATGAAGTTTTGCGATATATTCACAGATTAATTGACACACCACAATTGCAGTGAAAATAATAACCGTTAAAAAACGAAATGAAAAAAGGAAAAAGATAAACTATACTCACAAAATGAACGGGTAATTCTATAGTTTAGTGGTCCAAATGAAATGTTCGTTAGGTGGCGCACATTACCACCGATTGATGATAATTTCCTTGCCGATCATTGTTGAAGGTGATTTCCCGTTGCCACTGCTTCACAAGACATACATTTACACTTATTTCCAATTTGTAGGCTTTGTGATTTCACGTTATTGACATATGTATTCATGTTATTCAAAAACTATGTGACAATTCATAGAGTCCGATCATAGGCGATAATTGTCACAAGTGATTTCACGTTATTGATAGTTAATGAATATGATGGACACATGTGACAATTCGTACTAATGTTGCACTAACTTCACAACTTTACAAATGCCCTCAGAACAGCATTTGCTGAGCGCCATAGTGCATGATGTCTGACTGGCTAGGTGCCTGGGCCTGTTTATATGCATTTGGCTGCAGAGCAGCATGGTGCACGACGTCTGCCTGGCCTGCACCTGTTTCATGCAATTACCTGCAGAGAAGCATTTGCAGAGCACCATAGTGCACGACATCTGCCTGGCGACGTGCCTGGCCCTCTTTACGTGCAAATGCCTGCAAAGCAGCATTTTTCAGAGCAGAATGGTGCATGATGTCTGCCAGGCTGGCGATCGTTTGATGAATTTTACAACAAATTCGAATTGTTACATGTGCCCATCATATTCATTAACTATCAATAACATGAAATCATGTGTGACAATTATCGCCTATGATCGGACTCTACGAATTGTCTCATATGTGTTCATCTTATTCAAAAACTATCTCTATAACGTTAAATCACAAAGCCTGCAATTTGGAATTGTCAAATACAGTATGTATCCATTTTATTCAATAACGATCTCTCAATTAGTGCTGTATAATAAAATAAGTGTAAATGTATGTCTCATGAAGCGGTGGCAACGGGAAATCACCTGCAACAATGATCGGCAATGAAATTATCGTCAAGCGGTGGTAGTGTGTGCCACCTAACGAACATTTCATTTCGACCACTAAACTGTAGGATTACCATTGAACGCTATGGTAAATCACACAGCTGAATTCCAACACAATGTCACACAAAATAATGAAATCATCAAATCAAAGTGAAAATAAATTAAAATCTATTGAATTTCAACTAAACAATGCAATTGAAAACATTGAAATGGAAGAGTAAATGAAATGGTAAATGGAATATTGAAATAGAATATGAAAGTAGTAAATGGAATATTAAATTGCATATTTGTAAATTAGAATAGCATATGTTGCTTTGACGTCACACCTGTAACTTTAACTGTCACAGGTGTGACATCTGTATAATCATTATATAAAATCCTGGCTCTATTGGAATGAACCGTTGTGTCAAAATTTCGAAGCAATTGGTCAAGAACTTTCAGAGATTTGTGGTTTTGAACAAACGCATTTACATTTTTATTTATATAGATGTTAATTTATTTTGTAGGAAATTCATATAGTGAATAAGTATACAGCATTTACTATGGTTGTCGGGGTGAGCTGGAACAAATTAGTCGATGAGGCATTGTGCCTTGGATAACCACAGTTTTGTTAACAACAGCAACACTGGAACGGGTTACCATCATTAACCACGGGACCACTGTATTTCACCCTTGTTACCATTTGGAGGGACAACACGGGTACCCCAACCATAGTTGAATTGGGGACTTGACGGGGAATCGACTCATCATCATCATCATCATACCTTAATCCCGCCTGTGCTGTGGCAGGGTCGGGTCTATGGTTCTAGCCCTCCACTCTCGCCTATCTCCCACCAGGTCCCAGTCAACCCCACACACCACAATATCCCTATGCACAACCTGCTCCCATGGCTGCTTTGGTCTCTCCCTGTCCCAGGGGCTTCCGAATACCTGCATACCTGAAATGGAAATAAAGAGTTCCTCCTCTGTTCTTCTCATTTCAGCGATGTCAATCACCCCCAGGCTCCTCTAATATACTCGTTCCCAATTGTATCAGCTCTCAACATGCCGCTCATGTACCACAACAGAAGGGGAATCGACTACCATCGACAAATACTAAAGCACTGATTTCCAACCTTTCCCTTGGATCAACCCATTTTAAAGGAATGGGCTTAGTAGTTCATCGATCCCCTTACATTTCTCTCTATAATTTGCAAGTGATATAAGAAATACGACATCCGACCTTGGTGGTGCAGTGGGTAGCATGCTAGGTAACTGCATCAGTGGTTCTAAGTTCGATATTGCACAAAGGTGGGTTGGCTTCTTTTGGTCGGCAGAGATGCTTGAAGTGCTATTTCCTTCAGGTGTTAAGTAAAACTGAGGTCCTGCATGGTGTACGATGACATTTGCACGTAAGAGATCGAGATGCAGGAGCTCGCCCCTTGGGGAATTCCCCAAAGAAGCAGTAGACTAATAATAAATGAGTGCTGCTGTGCAGCGTAGACCAATAATAAATGAGTGCTACTGTGCAGCGAGGGGTGCAGCTGTGGTCGGCAACTGGCTGTGGAAAATCACTGTGAAATATATCACCCTTGTGTGCATTCAGAGGGACAAGATGAGTACCCGACCCTGCCATTGACGAGAAAAAGGTTAGGAGTTGCTTGTTGGTACTAGAATTAACAACAATGCATTCAAGTCCGTGTTACTTGTTTAGCTCTCGTCCCCTTGATCCTCACTGACCCCCTTTAAATTTCCATTGAACCCCAGGGGGGTCGATACTACCAATTTTCTCTCATCCCTTTTGTGATCATCCCCACCCCCAACCTACCTCTAATGTAATCATTTCAAATTCTGTTGGCTCATGACACCCCACTCACGTATCATAGCATTCACATCTCAGCCACTTTTCATGGTTCTTCCCAGCTGCCTAACACTGAGCCATACAGCATGGCGGGCCTGGCGACTATTCTGTAAACTTTGCCTTTCAACTTTATTGGGACACAGTGGCCACACAGGACTCCACTTCATCCATCCTGCATTAATCCTATGGGTCACGTCACATCACAGCCTATTTCCCCAGTTGCTCTGGAAAACGGACCCTAAATAATGGAACTCTTGCACCACTGGTATCATCTCGCCACCACAATGGATCTCACCCCTCCTTGTCCCTGGCCACTCCAATTGAAAGCTAGTCTATCAATAGAGTAATTCCATAAGAGATGGTGCACATTTTGCAATAATTAATACTAATCCTTTATTTCATGCTAAAATTGAGATAAATGTCTCAAAAATTTCATTAACATCGTTCTTTCATCAGGTAATATGCCATCTCTACCATAATCATTGGGGAGTTGACACATGGTGTGGGATAGATTGTGTACCCAAGGAAAGTCATGTTAATTGGTTCAGTACCATTACTTTAGTAACAAAAGCCACTTGTATAGACATGTTGTTTCAAACATTAAATTCAGATGAATTCTTCAGTCTGATGTAATTTCTACCACATATGTTACACAGACCTACATATTTATATAAAGAGCAGTTTTCATGTAACCATTTGTCACATTTTCCAAATTTTATCCAGTCCTCTCTCTTTTTGGTTGAAAAATAGTTTTCCAGCATTCAGTGCACCTGTTTTCATCTAATAATGAATCTTTGTATTTCCCTAAATTCCCTTTTTCTGCCAAGTTAGTTTCATTTCCCTGCAAGGTTCGACACCAATGTGGGCTATATCAAGTGTATGCATAATATTTTATTTCAAAGAAAAGATTTTAAAGTTAATGTTACTATAGGTTACATAAGTTATACGAGGTGTGTGAGAAAAGTAATGAGACTGATTTTTTTACTTAGCAAAATTTTTACTTTTTTCAAACATCATTATTATCTGCTTCAAAGTAGTTCCCTTTAGCAGCTATACACTGGTTGAGTCGTTGCTCCCACTCTTGGGAGCAGAGATGTAAGGCTTCAACTGTTAGGGCTTTTAATTGGTCACAGTCATTTGATCGTTTTCCAGAGTTTCAAAAATCCTTTGTGGTGCCAAAAAAGGATTGACAATGACCAATAATTCTGCAGTCATGTGATCACAGGTGATGAATCCTGGATATTTGAGTACAACAAAGTGGCAAAGAGAAAAGTGGCACACTCCACTGTTTTCCTCAACCTAAAAATGTCGAATGAGCAAATCAAGGATGAAAACAGTGCTGATTTGCTTCTTTGACAGTAGAGGTGCTGTGCATAAAGAATTTGTTCCTACAGGACAAACTATCAATCAAGTGTTTTACCAAGATGTCCTTGAAAGGCTCAGGAAAAAAGAGTGATTTGTGTGAGACCAGACATTGCAGACAAGTGGATGCTTCATCACAACAATGCCACATGTCCCACGGTCATTTCCATCAGGGAATTTTTGACCTCAAAACACATTCCTGTTGTTCCTTAACCCCATATTCACCTGATTTCAGTCCTTGTGACTTTTTTCTTTCCCCAAAATTGAAACATGTCTTAAAAGCATGTCATTTTGGAACTCTGGAGAACATTCAAAGACTGTGACAGACCAGTTAAATGCCCTACCAGTTGAAGGCTTCCATCACTGCTCCCAAGAGTGGGAACAATGACTGCTGGTGTATAGCTGCCAAAGGGAACTACTTTGAAGGAGATAATATTGATGTTTGATAAAAACGAAAACTTTGCTAAGTAAAAAAAAAATCAGTCTCATTACTTTTCTCACACACCTCGTATGATTACTATAAGTTAATCCTTAGCATGTAGTTTATCTAATACATTAGTAAATGTATATAAGAATTTATATAAAACTTATTAATTTCGAAATAGAAAAATATTAAGAGGGTTTATAATAAGTCCATTAGCTAAGTATATATGGATGCATTACAAGTAAAACTGCTTTTGCAAAAAAGAACTGAATAATAAAAGAGACTTTTCCTTTTCTTGTGGAAGTTGCAACTCTGCTGCCTTGAATTGTGCTGTCTGTCAGTACTCTCCTGGATGACTCTGAGCAGTTGTGTCTTTAGATGATCCTTGCATCTCTTTTGATACTTCTTCTTGAAGTAATAAACCAAAGTGAATCATCCTGACAGATGGGTTTGCAATTAAGAGGTGCTTCACCAAAGCTAAATATAGTTTTAAAGTAGCTGGAGTTTTCCATTGGCTACTAAGTTAAATTTAGTTCTTGAAATTTGTATCGTTTTTGGGAGACCAGTAGGTGGTGCACGGTGCTGGGCATGCAACCATTTGTGCTCAACAATTTTTTCTGTCTTGGTGAATTTGCCTGACAACCTGAGCTTTGCAACTGCCTTTTTGAAGGCAGGCATCTGCTTATGTAAAGTCCAGGTAGGGCTGTGGTGTTTGGGTGTTGTAAATGGTGAGGTGAGCTGGTGGTGAGGATGGCTTTTAAGCCTAACTCCACGCACGACTTTTGCCTCTCTGTGGGGCTTTGCTGCAGATGCCAGGCAGCAGCGAAGCGGGTGGTACCAGATGGCCAGAACAATAATATTTTATTAGTATACAGTCAAACCTCACTATAACACACCCTGGTTATAACACTTTTCGGCTTATAACACACACAAGGGAAAGTCCCAGCCAGCACTAATGCATAAGTATATAGAAATTGATTGGCTATAACACACTCTGATATTGCATATAACACACAACTGGTTTGGTCCCTACAGCACTTTCAACGTGTGAGAGACCTCGGATATAACAAACAGCTATAACATGTAACTAGACGGCATACCCCACAGCTTAAGTAAGGCTATATGGTGCAAGAGTTTTGCTATCTAGGATCAGTTTTCCAGACCAATGGGGAAATCGATTCTGACGTGGCCTATAGAGTTAATGCAGGATGGCTGAAGCGGAGACAGGCAAGTGGGGCCCTGTGTGACCGCCGGGTCCCAATAAATATGAAGGGCAAAATTTACAGAACTGTCATTAGGCCCACTATGCTATATGGCTCAGAGTGTTGGGCTGTTAGGAAGACCCATGAAATGCAAATGCAAGCAGCTGAGATGCCAATGCTATGCTACATGTGTGGGGTGTTATGATCTGACAGAATTAGAAACGACTACGTTAGAGGTATTGTAGCTTGCGGGACGGTGGCAGATATTGTGGAAAAGATGAGAGAAAAGCGTTCGAGGTGGTATGGGCATGTGATGAGGAGGGGAGAGGAGGAGCTTATTAGGTCCATTGTGGGACTGCAGGTAGTTGGGGGCACCAGAGGTAGAGGAAGACCAAAACGGACGTGAGTGCAGACGGTGCAAAGGGATATGGTGGCATGTGGGGTGGAAGGGGACTTGGTGGGGGATAGGCGGGAATGGAGGATTAGAACCCACAGACCAGACCCTGCCTCAGGCGGGAGAAGGGTGGGATGATGATGATGATAAAAGGATAAAATTCTCAGCAGTGTGGAATCTGGCAAAAAATTTGCAGCTGACTGCAAGTGTGTGCGTCTTGAAGTATACAAGTCTAGGTAGACTTTTTGAATACATCTATAAATTAGCATATTTTTGTTCAGTTAACATAGCTTTGGCATCATTTAGCATAGCTTCTGTTATAACGCACACTCGGTTATAACACACAGACACGAGCAGTCCCGAAGGTGTGTGTTATATCCGAGTTTGACTGTATATATAAAGTATACATTAGTATGTAGTATACATTATTATATTGTTAATATTCGTATTATATAATTTTTATTCACTCATCATCATCATCTCACCCTTCTCCCGCCCGAGGCAGGGTCGGGTCTGCGGGTTCTAATCCTCCACTCCCGTCTATCCCCCACCAAGTCCCCCTCCACCCCACACGCCTCCATGTCCCTTTGCACCACCTGCTCCCACATCCGTTTTGGTCGTCCTCTACCCCTACTGCCCCCAACTACCTGCAGTCCCACAATGGACCTAACAAGCTCCTCCTCTCCCCTCCTCATCACATGCCCATACCACCTCAAACGCCTTTCTCTCATCTTCTCTGCAATGTCCCCCACCCCCAAGCTACCTCTAACATAATTGTTTCGGATTCTGTCAGATCGTGACACCCCACACATGTATCGCAGCATTCGCATCTCTGCCACTTGCATTTGCCTTTCATGGTTCATCCTAACTGCCCAACACTCTGAGCCATACAGCATAGCGGGCCTAACGACAGTTCTGTAAACTTTGCCCTTCAACTTTACTGGGACCCTGCGGTCACACAGGACCCCACTTGCCTGTCTCCACTTCAACCATCCTGCATTAATCCGACGGGTCACGTCAGAATCAATCTCCCCATTACTCTGGAAAACTGATCCTAGATAGCGAAATTCCTGCACCACCGGGATCCCCTCTCCCCCACAACGTAACTCATCCTCTTGCCCCTGGCCACTAAAATTGAAAGCCAGGTACTCAGTCTTCCTCATGTTAACCTTAAGGCCCCCTCCTGCCATTGCTGTTTTAATGTCTTGTAGTCCCTTTTGTGCATCCTCCTTGGACTCCTCGAGCCTTCCCACATCATCTGCAAATACCAGGCACTGGGGGGCCCATTCCCCTATACCCGTCAGCAGCTCATCCATTACCAGAGTGAATAGGTATGGGCTAAGTGCTGACCCTTGATGCACACCAACCTGCACGTTGCAGCTTGCAGTGTTACCCCATGCTGTCCTCACCCTAGTGATGGAACCATCATACATATCCTGCACTATCCTAATGTGGCCTTCATCAACCCATTTCTTTCTTAGGACATTCCATACTACCTGTCTAGGGACACTATCATATGCCTTCTCCAGGTCAATGAATATTGCATGAAGGTCCTTTTTCTGCTCTATGCTTCTCTATCATCTGTCGTAGAATAAAGATTGGTTCCATGGTGGACCTACCGGGCATAAACCCAAATTGATTTCCCCGGACACTAGTTTGATCTCTGAGGCGACATTCTATGACATGCTCCCACAGCTTCATAGAATGGCTCATCAGCTTAATGCCCCTATAGTTTCCACAGTCCTGAGCATCACCTTTGCCCTTGAACAGTGGAATTATCCAACTTTCCCACCAGGCAGTTGGCATCCTGTCACCATTTGCTAACTTGTTGAAAAGCTTCCCTAGCCATGTAATGCCAGTTGTCCCCAAGGTGTGCCAAACATCCAGTGGGATCTTATCTGGGCCTACTGCTTTTTGACCTTTCATCTTTTGAAGGGCTCTTACTATTTCATCATCACTCACCCTGTCCACTGCCTGTGGAGTGCATGGATTGCTGTCTTCAACTCCTGCACATCTGGCTGCATTTAAGAGGCTGTGGTAGTACTCTGCCCACCTTTTGATTACCTCTGCTGGTTGGAACAGGACCCTACCATTGGAATCCTTTACTGTTAGGGCCCTGGTAACATCCTTACTAGTTCTATCCCTGTTCTTGGCCAGTCTAAAAACTGCATTCTCTCCCTCCCTTGTTCCCAGCGTTTCATATAGTGCCTCATACTTCTGGTACTTAGCTAGGGCAATGGTCCTCCTTGCATGTTTCCTTGCTTGAATGTAGTCTGTCTTGGAAACCTGATCCCATATTTCCCTCCATCTATGGAAAGCTGCCTTCTTTAATTTGATGGCAGCTGCCGCCTCCTCATTCCACCACCATGTCTGCCTACCCTGGGAAGTGCCTCCTACTCTACCCATTCCAAACAGTGCCTCCCCACATCTCCTAATTTTCCTAGCCACCCTGTCCCACATGGCGTTGGCTGACCCATCCCAGTCCCAGTCAATCTTGCTGAGAGCCTCCTGCCTGAATTCCTCTGCCTTGGTGGGCAACTTCCACCACCTAATAACAGATTCTCCTTTCCAGGTATGTTTCCTAACTACCCCTGTCGTTAGGACTTCTGCCATAAGCAGCTTATGGCCACTCTCCTTCTGGAAATCCTCACTGGGTAGTGCCCAGCAATCTTGTATCTCTGCCCTGTGCTGCTCCCTAACCATGAAGAAGTCTATTTGTGACTGGGCACACTGGAATGTGATTAGGTGCTTCTCCCTCTTCTTGAACCATGTATTGGCCAATGCAAGGCCATGTGCTCTTGCTGTTTCAAGGACCTTCTGCCCCTCAGGGTTCATTGTCCCATACCCACATCCTCCATGCACCTCCTCATATCCTGAACCATCCTTGCCCACATGGGCATTAAAATCACCCCCAATAATTAAGTGCTCATTTCCCTTGCCCTGTCTAATTGTACTGCTTACTGACTGCACTACTTCATCAAAGTCACTCCAAAAGTCTGCTTTAGCTGTGTCACCCAGGCCTGCTTGGGGGGCATAGGCACTTATGAGGTGAAGCCCTATACCCTGCCAGACTACTGTGACTAACATTATCCTACTACTAACTCTATTGACTGATGTGATCCCCTGTTGCAGTTCCCTACTCAATACTATGCCCACCCCATTGCATCCCTCTTCACTACCTGAGTATATAAGTTTATATCCTTCTCCCAGCATCCGTGATCTATTTCCCCTCCACTTAGTCTCCTGGAGGAATGCAATGCTGATGTGTCTGTGCTTGAGGGTGTCCACTAATTCCCCAGTTTTCCCTGTGAGGGTCCCCACATTCCAAGTCCCTAATCTTAGCCTGACTCCTGTACTCTGTTTGACAGCTCTGACTAGGGGCACCCCAGTCAGATGCCTAGAACCTGCAGTAATAGAAGCAGGGCTACCTGTGGGGGGTGCCGTCCTACCCCACAGGAGACACTCATTAGTGGTTGTATCATTGCCAGGTGAGTAGAGGTCTAACACTCACCTGGCATTACACTATGCACAGGCTACAAAAAGGGACTAGTCCTAGGACTTCATGCCATCCATGAAGATGGCAAAGGAAATGATGACAGTGAGCTCATAAAAAGATATAAATATAAATAATTAAAGACATAAATTTTCAAAGAAATAAATAATTAAAGAAATAAATAATCAAAGAAATAAAAATTGAAGGTACATAAATTGTCGTGCTGCAGGGAAAATGGGCACCCAGCTGCCACACAGCACGTCGTCTGTCTATGCAGACGACTGCAATGAGGCACGATGGGAGCAGCAAAACCAATAGCATGCGATCAGGCTTAAACTGCCAACCCCACGCCAAGCTTTGCACCGTTTCTGGGCACCATTTCTACCTTATCCAGTTACTCTGCAGTGACCTCGTAGGTCGCCTTGAGGAAGGCGGTTGATTTTTTGTTTTTTTTTCTTCAAAAATCACTAGAAAATCCCCAAAAGGCCAGGCACACGAGATAACACATGCACCAGCAATGTGCGCCACCTAGTGTCTCTCAAAACTCTAACTTAAGACCTACTAGCTAAAGGTAAATTAATATTTAAATTAATAACTAAACAATTAAATCATATTTTCGATACTAGTACATAGTAAATATCAATACGTAAGCAAACTTTTTGCCAAGGCAAGTTAGCACCTCTCTCCACGTGGAGCAGGTGATCGTCTGTACAGACGACGCCCCTGCTGCACTGGAGCGTGAGAGAGGGGAAGGAACGACACGAGGTTAGGCTTAAATGCCCAACCTCTTGTGTAGTTCCCTGCAAGGACGGTGGTGCTAAAAACCTTGGCCTTACCGTGACCTGGAACGCTTCTGATGTTTCCTGGAAAGGTATGTAAATGATTTCTTTAAAATGCCCGGAAGGCTTCTGAAAATGTCCAAAAAATCGGGAGCAACAATGGCGTAGAGCAGTTAGCATGTGCCACCTAGCGACCGATGTATAATTTTTATTCGCTATTTATTAAAATTTAATTTATCAGTATTTAAGTGTATAGATTAATATTTATTCATCGTGTTATTGTATTTCCTACACTCACCATGGTGGGATAGTGGTTAGCATGCTTGGCAACTGTGCCAGTAGTTCTAGGTTCAATACTAGACCATGGTGGGTTGGCTTCTTTTGGGTGAGAGAGAAGCCACAAGTGTGTGTTCTTTTGGGAGCGGCAAATTGCGTTGGACACACCAGTTCTCGTCTGATCACTGAAGGTAAGTAGCACAACCCCAGCTAGTACTGACATGGGTGGCCACATGGGAAAACTGGGTACCACTAGTATCCAAAAATCGTCGCATTAGTGTAGTGTCTGTGCAGCTTGTGCATCAGAAGTACACAGTGGACGGGGCTCTAATGACCAATAAACAACAAGTGCTTTCTTTTGGATGAGAAGTAAAACCAAGGTCCCATGTGGGAGTACGATGGCACTTGCACATAAAAGAACCATCAGTACTGCACAACGGGTAGATGAGGCAAAATTTCCAGGTGCAGGAGCTCGCCCCCTGGCGTTGGTAGCATTCCCCAATGAACACTAGACCGACGATAAATAAGTGGCCAGCATGGCCAGCAATTGGCTGCAAAAAAATCTATGACCAATATATCGCCCTGTGTCCATTCAGAGGGACAAATGGGTACCTGACCCTGCCATAGGTGGGAAAAGGGTTAGGAGTTGCTTTTTTTGTTATTGTATTGCCTACATGTTTAGAGGCAGTCCCTGGAGTGAGCCACAGGCCACTGTCATGGGGGTTGGGTCCTTGGTCCCTGTGGCAGGTAGCACATCAAGTGTCCTCTGAGGGGTCGGCCGGTATCCCCCCATGGCATGCAGTGCCAATATTCCTGCAGGTACCAGACAACAGTCAGAACATGTTCAGACTTTATAGGGTCAAAGCTAAGATTTGGATTGTGGAATGTGGGGACCTTTACTGGCAAAACAGGGGAGTTAGTTAATATCCTAAAGCTAAGGAGAAATCAGGTAGCCTTCCTCCAAGAAACTAAATGGAAGGGGAATAGATCAAGGGCCCTTGGTGAGGGATACAAACTTATATATGCAGCTAGTGAAGGGGGACAAAACAGGGTAGGTATTGTATTGGAAAGGGAGCTGCAGCAAGGGGTCACCCAGGTGAAGCATATCAACTGCAGGCTATTGTTAGTCACAGTGGTTAGTGGGGAGTGGTGCTACACCTCATCAGCACATATACCCACAGGCAGGTCTGGATCCCACAAAGGTAGGTTTCAGGACAGAGTTTGAATACTTGGTGCACTCACTGGACTCAGGTAGGGCAATGTCAGGGGAACGAGCACTTAGTTATTGGGGGGACTTTAATGGCCATGTAGGGAAAGATAACCAGGGTTATATGGTGGTTCACAGGGGATGGGGGTGTTGAACAGCTAGAATTGATGGGCAACGAATCCTCGACACAGCTAATGCACTTGGCCTCACACAGGCAAATACATGGTTTAGAAAGTGGGACATGCACCTAATCACATACCAGTCCCCACAAGGGGTGTCACAAATAGATTTCTTTATGTTTAGAGGGCAGCATATATCAGAGGTCCAAGATTGTTAGGCACTGCCCAGTGACAATTTTTGAAAAGAATCTGGCTATAGGCTACTAATGTTAGAATTAGTAGAGCAGGTCATCAGGTCATGGAAATTACCCACCAAAACATGAATTTATAAAAGAAGTGCACAGGCAGGTAGCCTGGGATTGGGAAGGAACAATGGACGCCATGTGGGACAGGGTTGCCTGAAAAATTAGAGCCTGTGGGAAAACCGTCTTGGGGTAGAGTGGGAGTCCAAGTCCAGTGTAATAGGCAAACATGGTGGTGGAATGAGGAGGTAGAAGCAGCCGTCAAACAAAAGAGGGCTGCTTTCCACAGTGCTTTCCACAAGTGGGGATCAGGAATCAAAGACCCAGTACAGGTAGGCAAAGACCACTGCTAGGAGGAAGATCACCCTTGCCAAACACCAGAAGTATGAAGCCCTCTATGAGGAGCTAGGGACAAAGGAAGGGGAGAGAGAAGTTTTCAAACTGGCCAAGGCTAGAGATAGGGCAGCAAAAGATTTACCTGAAGCCATAACAGTGAAGGATGGCATTGGTAGGGTCCTGCTCTCTCCAACAAAGGTAAAGAGGAGGTGGGAGGAGTACTTCCAAAAACACTTGAATGAAGCAGGAGAAGATGAGGACATCACCACAAATCCTGCATAAGCAGGGGCTGTGGACTTTGTACCTGAGGAGGAATTAGCCAGGGCACTTATGAAGATGAAAAGTCCAGATAGAATACCCATTCAGATATGGCATAGTCTATGAAGAACAGGTACCAAGTGGCCAGGAAAACTTTTCAATAAGTTAGCTAGAGGAGATAGAATGCCATCTGCATGGTGAGAGAGTTGGATTGTACCACTCTACAAGGGTAAAGGGGATGTCCAAGACTGTGGCAACTATAGAGGTATAAAGCGAATGAGCCACTCCATGAAGCTCTGGAAGAGAATAATGGAATGTCTCCTCGATGATAGAACCAGTGTCCGTGGATATCAGTTCAGGTTTATGCCAGGTAGGTCCACAATGGAGCCAATCTTTATTCTGAGGCAGATGGTAGAAAAGCCTAGGGCAGCAAAGAAGGACCTCCATGCCATCTTTATTAACCTAGAGAAGGTCTTTGACAGTGTTGAACGACAGGTAGTTTGGGAAGTATTATGAAAAGGGGGGGTGGAAGGAGGGTTTATTACAAAAATCCAGGATATGTACGATGGCTCCATAACAAGGGTAAGGACACCTTGGGGAAACACTGGGGGCTTTCCAGTGAAGGTTGTGGTGCACCAGGGTTTCATTACTTAGTCTATATCTTTTCATCCTGGTGATGGATTAATTGCTGACAGGTGTAGGAGAATGGGCCCCTCAATGCCTGGCATTTGCCAATTATGTGGGGAAGATTAGTGAGTGCAGACAGCAGATAGAGAAGGAACTAAATGATATAAGAGGAGCAATGGAAAATGGAGGGCTAAAGATTAACATGAAGGAGACAGAGTATCCAGCTTTCAATTCTGATGGTCAGGAAAACAATGGGGACATCTGCTTGAGGGGTGAACTAGTGAAAACGGTGCAGGAGGTAAAGTACAAAGGATCAATGTTCCCAGTGATGGGGAGATATACTCCGATGTCTCCCATAGAATTGATGGCGGGTGGTTGAAATGGAAACAGGCAAGCACAGTCCTGTGCAATAGGAGAGTCCCAAACAAGTTAAAAGGGAAGTTTTACAGGACAGTGGTTAGGCCAACTATGCTATATGGATCAGAGTGTAGGACAGTAGAGTGAAGCCATGTAAATAGCATGCAAGTAGCCAAGATGCAAATGCTGCAGTACATGTGTGACATGTCGAGCTGCTAGAATTAGGAATGTGAACATTAGAGGTAGCCTGGGGGTGGCGGACATCGCTGAAAAGATGAGGGAAAATAGGCTGAGGTGGTATGGACATGTTATGAGAAGAGGGGAAGAGGAACTCATTAGGTGCATCCTGGGAATGCTAGTGATTGGCAGCATCTGAGGTAGGGGGAAACCAAAGCAGACGTGGGAGCAAGTTGTCTGGAGGGACATGGCAGTGTGTGATGTGGGCGGTGACCTGGTGGGAAACAGACGGGAGTGAAGGGCTAGAACCTGCATCCCGACCCTGCCATAGGTGGGACAAGGGCTTGATGATGGTGAAATTCGTAGTCGTTTTTCTTATTTGTTATTTCCGTTTATGGTCTTCTGAAAAAGAAGAGGGAAAGAGAGAGGAGCAGTTTTCTATCTTAAGAGACCTGGATATTCTTTAGTTTGTGAGTTTTTGGTTATTATTTCAAGAGTTTGGACAGTTGATAATGCTGACAGATGTTTTTTCATATAAAAAGGTGCTTTACCCAAGTAAAGTATCATTTCAAAGTAACAGTAGTTCTCCATCTGCTACTGAGTTCAAAATAATTTAAAAGTGATTGCATTCTTCTGTTAGCCACCAGGTTAAATATAGTCTTTTTAAAAGTGATAGTCATTTTTCCATGTGTTATTTCTTTTTATTGGTATCTGAAAAAGGAGACAGAAATGAGACAGGGCTTGGGTCCTTTTCATTTGGTGAGATCTTAGTCCTTCTTCGTGGGGTATTTTGAGCAGTTGACATTCATTTTCCAAACCACCGTCTTCCAATTTTAGGATTGCCCTTCGGAGTACAGAACATTCCTTCTTTCTCTTTGATTCTTTTTTCCCTTTTTTTCTCCCATAAGTTCCAGAGCAGATTGTTTCCTTTTGTTTAATATTTTGCAGGTAGTTTAGGCAGAGAACTTACATGTTGCAAAATCTTTGTTGGAATAGTAGTTACAGTAGATGTAGAGGAAATATCCATGTCTTGAACAATGGTTTCTGGCACTGAGGCCTTTGTTTCCATGGAGCAGTGTGACATAGGCTGTGTTTTATCTGATATGCCATCAGCAGTAGCAAACATATCCTCTTGTATAACCATGGGATTCAGAAGATAGATACCACATGCTTTGAAACCATTTAACTGCATTACTTACAGAAGCAGCTTTCTTCTTACTCTCTTTCACCACCACCAACATGCATGCAACATGCCACAAGGGAACTCAACCTAACAGGACATTCCTATAATGAGGTTGAGGGGGTAAGGTCAAAAATAAAATAAGTTAGGACAGTACAAAGGGACCAAATTTAAAATATGCTTCATATATGGTTAGCCTAAAATGTGGTCGAGTTTAGATTTATATCTCTTCATAGGAAGAAGGAGGTCATCTATTGAAAGCTTATAACTGTTGAACAAAACTTGTGCGAACTCATCAGATTTGTGAGTAAGGAGAGGATGAGCAAACAAATCAGCTCAGCATTCTGTATGAGCTGGGGCCCTGAATTGTAATTGTGACAATAACTCAGAGCATTGAATTTTACCATTAAATACATTGTTAATAAGCAATAACCTATGATAGAGAAAAGTTTTTTCAAAGCCCAGTATCTTAAAATGCAGACTGGAGGTAAAATGTGCATCAACTGACCTTGTACTGGCACCAATTATAAAATAAGAGGAAGAGAGTGACTTTGAAGTCAGGGAATGTACTGATGCAAATTTATTATAATTTTTTTGCAATTTCTATCACGTGAGAGGGAGCACATGATGCCAAACAATTAACAGAATATAATATTTTAGGAGTAATTAATAACTGAAATAGATGGCTTTTTAGTCTAGGTTAATATAATATTCCTTCTAGCTTAGTAATGGCAGCCAGGCTCTGTAACAAAGTTAAAAGCATATTACATGTATGAACAGCAAAAGAGAGTTTATGATTAATGAATATTCCCAAGTCTTGGATTATATCTACTCTAGTTAGAGGGTTATTATTTATGAAATCTTATGTATGATGTTAAGGCCTTGGATGCCTTGAAAAGGTAATTAATGCTGATTTGCTATAATTTAATTTAAGCGTATTATTAGTTAGTTAAAGTTCAATCTGGGATAAACCTTCCTGTAATATGGTAGCATCATTGATATTAAAAATAACATTGGACGATTTTAGATCATCAGCAAACCCCAAGATGTTATTTGCTGCAGGAAAATCTTTTAAAAATTGTAAAATAGGACTGAGGGAACCTTCCTGGGGAACACCAGACCCAAGAGAACAGCTGTGAGTTGATATAAAACTAGCTAACTTAATAAAATTTAAACAATTTGTTAAATAATTCTTTAGAAATACACAAAAGCCTTGGGAAGCTCCATACTCACCCAGTTTCAAAATTAACAAGTTAATTAGTACCTGGTGAAAAGCCTGAAAAAGGTCAAGATAAATGGTGTCCAGCTGTAACCTCTTATTTAGAGCATTTTGAATGGATGACAAATGATAGAAGAGGTTAGTCTCAGTAGACTTCCCTACAACAAACCAATGTTGCTTATCTCTGAGAAACCCCCAGCTCCAGTGCCAAATACACAGAAATAATATTTTTTCCAATACCTTTGCAATACGTGAAATAAAACCCAATTTATATGCTGGGATTACATGTGCTGATTTACAAGTATCAGGTATAAAATTAAAGCTTAAACAAAATGTGAATAATTTGGACAAAATAGGAGACAAAATGTCACTATAGGCTTTTAATAGTACAGAGGGAATAGTGTCAGGACCTAAACAGAATAATGGTTTGAGCTGACCAATGGCTTTTCTTACCTCCTCAGGCAAAATCTTGGCAACATGGAGTGTATCAGATGAAGCAGGAAGGTTATAAGGATAAGAGTAGGAGCTAACTAGTTAAGCACTAGCAGCCAAAAAAGTATCACCCAAAAGTTTGCAAATTTCAACAGGATCAATAATGTGAACATTATTGCAAAATAATGTAATATTAGGGTCAGCACCACTTATATACCCATGAAAAGTCTTCTGAATTTTTTGAGGGAGTTAACAGAAGATGCAAGTTAAAAAGTTCCATCTGTTCCAGGCAATAAGTCTTTTTAATTTGCCCATAAGTGGGAGAAGCAGGAGCATAAGTAAAAGGAAGGATTTTTCTTCTTCCATAAAAAATACATCCTTTTCAACTTCAGTAGATGAATAACATCAGCACTAAACCAAAATGGATGGTGTCTAGATGCTTCACGAGCTACAGATGAGGGGACATATCCCACTTAACCTGCATTCCTGATAGCTGATTGTGACTCTGTCTAAAGGTTGCAAAGCATGTGTTGTATGGCTAGGTAAACACAACAAAACAACTTCATTTTTATCTGCAAGTTGTAGAAGCTCAACAGAGGTACAATGACGTGTATGCCCATCAACACTTAAAAGATTTGGACCTGGGAATCTTTTTATAAGAACTATATCCTTAAAACATTTGATGAACAGTTCTGGGTTGATATACACTGAGTGGCCAATTTATTATGACCACCTCAATACAATGGTGGGGCACCTTTTGCTCATACTACAACTTGCATTCTTCTGAGATGTTGGTAGATGGTCAGCAGTAGGAATTTGACACCATATCTGATGAACTGCACATTCTAATTCCTTAAGTTTTGATGGTACTGGATCCAGGTGCCTGATCCTCCATCTCACGAATTCTTAATTGGATTGAAATCTGGTGATTGTGCAGGCCAATGAAGCAATGTAAAGTCTTCATCATGTTCACTGAACCATGCTAGGACAATGGCAGCCTTATGACAGGGAGCATTGTCCTGCTCGAACATCACAGGCTATATTTGATATGTGATAATAGTTAAATATCTTTGGGCATTCAGACGTTATTTAACAGCAATCAAAGGAGCCATACCATGCCAAGAAAATATCCCCCACACCATAATATTGCTGCCACCAGCCTGAAGTGTTGTGGCAATGCAGTTGGGGTCCATGCTTTCATGTTGTTTTCTCCATATGCAAACCCTTCCATCTGCATGGTGCATTTGAAATCGCAATTCATCAGACCACATGACCCTTTCCCAGTTATCTACTGCCCAATCCTTGTGCTCCTTTGCAACCTGAAGACTCTTGTTCAAGGCAGACAGTAGGGGCTTTTGAATTGCTTGTGTGGCAAACAATTCATTCAGAGACAGCCAACGTTAGCTCTTGATTACGATTCTCTGCTATTTGGTGCACTGTTGCTATTCTGTTGCACTGGACAACTCTGGCAACTCTCCTTTCAGCTTGAGCATTGAGTAGTCTTTGGCAACCAGAAGAATAATGTTGAGACCAGGTTTTTTTCTCAGCAGTCCACTCTATAAACATTAATAACTGCTGCTCTTGAACATTTTACAAGTGCAACCGTTTTGTTGATACTGGTTCTGATGCTCCGAGCACCTATGACCATCCTGTGTTCAAACTCAGTTAAATCATGTCGTTTGCCCATAACTTAAACAAACAAAAAATACAACTGATACTTCACTTCTGCATTTCCATATTATAGCTATCTTGTCCTCTAGTGGCAACACTGGCACAACAGCTCATGTGCATCAGACTGTCAGGTGGTCATAATATATTGGCCACTCAGTGTATGCTGATTTCTTGTTCATAAAATTATCAGATCCTGGTGGTAATCCATCACACATTTCTCTCTTCCTATTTGTCCCTTTCATGATAATGACAGGTGGAAGGAATTCTTCTTCAGCATTGTTGCAGGCAATTATTGTCACTGTTTCTCCTTTCTCTGCTGAGGTCAGGACACAAACATTCTTGGAACCTTTTGTTGTCAAAACTTTCCCAGGGCTTTTGTTGTCAAAACCCCTCCTGGGTGAAGGGAAAGTTTGTTGCGCTTGTTTAAGGCTTTTCTTCTTCACAGAGTACTCTCAGGAATTCCATAGTACAGTCAAACTCGGATATAACACACCTTCTGGACTGCTCGTGTCTGTGTGTTATAACCGAGTGTGCATTATAACAGAAGCTATGCTAAATGATGCCAAAGCTATGTTAACTGAACAAAAATATGCTAATTTATAGATGTATTCAAAAAGTCTACCTAGACTTGTATACTTCAAGATGCACACACTTGCAGTCAGCTGCAAATTTTTTCTAGATTCCACACTGCTGAGAATTTTATCCTTTTATCATCATCTCACCCTTCTCCTGCCTGAGGCAGGGTCTGGTCTGCGGGTTCTAATCCTCCATTCCCACCTATCCCCCACCAAGTCCCCTTCCACCTCACATGCCACCATATCCCTTTGCACCATCTGCACTCACGTCCGTTTTGGTCTTCCTCTACGTCTGGTGCCCCCAACTACCTGCAGTCCCACAATGGACCTAATAAGCTCCTCCTCTCCCCTCCTCATCACATGCCCATACCACCTCAAACGCTTCTCTCTCATCTTTTCCACAATATGACTGTATCTAGAAGCTTCTCTTATCCCAATTTCTCTTTTTGTGATATGTGTTATTGCTTCATGCAAATCTGTAGCTTCCAATTCTCCATGACAAGGAACTCCAAGCTTTCTTATATATTTTCTTGACATAGTGTTTCTGAGTTTAAAGTGAAGATAAAGTTAACTGTAAAGTAACAATGGAAACATTAAATTGACTATGTTTCAGATTTTATTAAACATTATTTTGCAAATATGAATTGATTATATTCCAATAAACAAGACGCTGAAGGTCTGCAGCATTCGGCAACCTCTCATCAGCCCTTGAAAATCTGGTGGAGCGAGTGATTTTTGTGTCTGACCATACCGATATCCATAGCGGGTCTCCAAGTTGAACAGCCTCTGATCAATGGCCAAAATGTAGGTAAAGGAAGTCGGCAAGCCAGATCCACAACTTCAGGATGAGGATTGGCTCAGATGACCGAGTCAGATGGGCTATTGTTGGAAAGCAGGTGACAATGTTCTGGTGCCTGCAGCATGAGTAAGAGGATCTCGCCCCCTTGCCCACCCCAATTTGGACGTCTCTGTTACTGTACAACTTTGGCTGGTGGAAGTGTCCTCGCCATGTGTGAGTGTGTGTGTGGTTGGCTTGGTTTCTTTGGTTTCATTACCAATTGTATTCTGGCCTCCATATATGTGCATCTATCACTCAGGGCCTTCTGCCACTTTTGATGTGAGATGGTCAGTGTCAGAACTAGCACAGACCAAGGAAGTCTGACTGTCTAATTAAGACAAAGCATTGTGATGGCCAGTGATCGGTGTTGGCACATTGTGATTTCTCCCCATTGCTCTGAATGTGAATGAGAAGAAAGTCAACCAAGCATGGGTAAATGGCAGGAGTAACTGTGACTCTCTTAACAAGTGGATCCGAGGATCACAAAACGTAAGTGCATGTGTACCCATGCTCTTAAACTCTATTTTTTTTAAAATACAGTAGATAGTTTTATGTTACATTAGTGCACTGAGTCTTAGTTTACTCGCTAAGTCCTAGTGACCACCTCCCCATGGTCACTAGTCCTAGTGACCACCTCCGTCCACACACTCGGAGCGCTATTCTCATTGCGTGCATCAGGGGACTCACACCTCTCTTTGTAATCTCTGTTTATGGCTTAGCGTCACTAGGCAGCTAGCATAGGAGCCTCTTGAGCATTGGTTCTTGGGGTATGAAGGCGCCCACAGATGCCTAAGTCTTGTCCTATGCTTCTCTCTATCATTTATTTTTTTTCCCTATGTGATTAGGGTTAAATTAAAGTCTTAATTCATATTTTAATCCTTGCATGGTATCTTTAAGCATGTCAAGTCGGATAGAATCTGTGGACATGAATCTTTGCTTCTTATATCCTGTCCTGGATATTGCCCCATGTGGCATCTGTGATGCTGTCTTCACTGACCATGTGTCATGGCGGTGGCATGCTGTCACCACAAATGGAAATATAACCCCCAGCTACAAATGCAGGAAATGTGGTAGAATGTGTAACTCCATTCATGTTATTTCCTGTCATTACCCTAAATGCAAAAATATTCCCATGCTAACTCAACTCCCCTACCTTCGTCCCTTCCCAAGCACACTCTGCCCCACCTCCTACAAAGTGCAAACAGGACTTTCCCAGCATATGTGACATGGGCATCGGGATGAATATAACGAGCATGCCCAGGCCAACCTTCCCACAAAGAGATTCTGGTCAATCGAGGAGTACCATCTCATGGCGGCAGAGGAATATCGCCTTAGGGGTAAAACTCAAAAGGAGATAAACTCTTCCATCCACCTCCTACTTACTGCTTACTCAGTTGATTCTATCACGAAGAAGCGAAGGACAAGAGAGAACAGAGCAATACTTAGTGCACTAGGTCAGGCCCCCACCACTTAGCCCCACACTGCCCTTCTAAAAGGCCATGGACTGGTTTAGGGAGCCATTACTTCTCCCAGTACTTTATCCACCCCTAACATAGCCTCATTAGAGGCCCAGTATGATGCAGACCCCAAGTCCTTGATACTGTTTTATATTTTGGAAAGGGCCGAAAGCATGGGTAACTGGGACACCATCCTGGGAGCACTTGTGTGCTGCGACATGTGCAAACTGCCTGCCTTTGTTGGTGAAGCCATCTGTCCAGTAGGACAATGGAGTAGACGACATCGCAGGACCAGGAAATGCTTTCACCAACCACGAAAAAAGCAGTTCAAGCCTCAACCCCAATCATCAAATCCCCCAGTGCCTCTGACCCCCCAAACACCCGATACGGACCACAGAAGCAACCATCCAGAGCCTCTAGTGCTCCCATCCCCCCGAACCAACATCACAATCTAAACAACCAACCATCAAACCCCCCCAGCACTCCTGATCCCCCAAATCCTCACCATAAACCTTCCGTACAACTCGCTAAACCCTCCAGTGCTCCAATTCCCCCATCCCACATCATAAAACATGCACTCACCAACCTAAGCCCCCAAGTGCTATTGGTCCCCCAACCTAAGCCCCCAAGTGCTATTGGTCCCCCAACCTCACCCACAAATGCAACTCTCAACAGCCAATTCCACCAAGTGCCCCAAACCCCTGCAACAATCACGACCAAGTACTGCATAACCAACCAGTGAACCTCCCAAGTGCTCATGTACCCTGAAACCCTCACCATCGTCCTCCTACCCCGATGCCCCCCACATCCACCCACTGATGCCCCCTCTGCCCGCACCTCCCAACCACACGTACCTCTGTTGCCGTCAGCACAAACCGCCCCACCCCCCAACCCTCAGCCTTCCTCCTCCAAAATCCAACCAGGCACGAATGTGTGATGAGTATGCATGCCAGCAGGACCTGTTCAATACCAACAGAAAACAACTATTACAAAGCCTCCTCTGTGGAAACGACAAACGACGTCTCCCAATCCCCTAACATTCAGGACGTGCAATCCGTGTTCAGCTCCCTTTTCGAGAGCCTCTCCCCCCTGACCCCGACCCCTCCATCCCCCATCATTCTGGCCGTCGACCCACACAATACCATAGCCCCCATCTCCATTGAGGAGATACAGGCCCAATTGAGTCGCATGAAGGATGGCACCCCTGGTCGAGATGGAGAAACCGTCACAGAGCTGAGGAAGGCAGACAGCAACCTTCTTGCTGTCCTGTTCAACTCTGCTCTGTTGATCGGTGAAATCCTGCCACATTGGCACTGAAACAGGACGGTGCTCGTCCCCAAGCCTTATACAGATCATTGGCATGCAAAGAACTGGAGACCACTAACGATCTCCAGTGTCTTCCTCCGACTCATCCGTGGCATCTTAGCCACGTGCCTGACATGAGCATTCCCCTTTGACCGCCAGCTGTGAGCTTTCCGGCCCGTCGACAGAGTCTCATCAGCCATCCGAACCCTTTTAGCCATCATTAAGGAATGATGGCGCCTCTGTCTCCCACCACTCCATCTCCCGTCACTTATCCCACCAACCCATCCCCCCTCCTCTCCAAATACCTTGAATCCACGTTAGAGGGAAACCACATGGCAATTCGTTGCAACACAGAGTGCATCCCCAACATCTGGATGCACCGAGGGGTGAAGCAAGGAGACCCCCTCTCACCATGGCTGTTTAATACAGTCACGGATGAGCTCCTCCTCACCCTTCCCTTGCATATAGGCGTCTCCATTAACTGCAAATGCATTAACGCATTAGCATATGCCGATAATCTCCTATTCTCCTTCTATCGATCACGGGGATGAAGGCACTTCTATGCCACGTGGACCACTTCATGGCCAAGTGGGGCATGATACTCAACGTGGCCAAATGCACCAGCCTGTACCTCGAGGTCATCACTCTGCAAAAGACAACTGTATTCCTTACCAACCCCCTTCAAGATTTGAGGACAGCCCCTGAAGCCAATCAGCCTTAGAGAGGCTATGAGCTAGCTAGGAGCCCAGATTGGACCTCTAGGCAAAGTCCTCCAAACTCATCAAGCCATCCTCTGACCATTCTATGCAGTTTGATGCTCTTGCCTCAAGCCAAGGCAGAAGATAGAAATGCTCTGTACAGCCATCCTACCAGAAATATGCAGGGTCTTAAACTTGCAGAAAGTTTCATGGAACTACCTCAGCCACCACAACGGTATGGTGTGCAAGGAAGTGCATGCCATCCTTCACCTCCCTCACTACACCCCTTTCCCCTTCATCTACAATAAGTGCCAAGACGTTGGTCTCAGCCTGAAGAACTTGGAAACAAACGTCCCCCCAGGCCCTCCACCACGTCAAGCGGATGGAGACAGACATCCTCCCCTTTATCTCCCACCTCACCTCCACTCAAACCCTTGTGAACTGGCAACAACACTACTGCAAGGTCATGACCCCTGTCGCCAGTGACCCCACAGCAGTTTGAAACCATTTCAGGGAGAAATGGTCCATGCAGATGGCCAGACGAGGCACGGATCTACTCGCCTGATTCCCAGTATCCACCTGGTGGATTGCTGTGGCAGACGTTCTCTCTGGACAAGACTGCATCGACGTGGTCAAGCTGCTCACCCTCACCATCCCCACTAACGCCTCTAGGTCGAACATAACTGACCGGATGTGCCAGATTGGATGTAGGGCCGAGGAGTCAATTGGCCATATCAACCAGTGGTGTCTTGCTGCCCACTACCCTTGGGTAAAGTGGCACGATGCTGTGGTTGACATCCTCGTCCGATAGGCAACCAAGAGACCCAGCAATGTCGTCTTACGCGAACCCTCTGCTGGTCCCTCCCTGCACCTCCGATGGTCTGCGTAAGCTGGACATCATGGTGCACGATGGCAAGTCAAAGATGACCCACATGGTGGATGTTACCATCCACTGGAAGTCGCCCCAACCGATGTCTTATCACTCGTGAAACAAAGAGACCAACTATAACACTCCTGCTTTAGTAGAACAGGTGAAGAAGATTGTACCTGCGAGAGCATCAAATTTTTGGGTTTTGCAATATCCGCACGTGGGGATGGTGTCAGAAAAACTTCAACATCCTTCAAGAACTCCATATACTGAAGTACATCATGTACAGCCTCATCCCCACCATTCTGCGTGGAGCAATCCGCACCTACCACTACTTCATGAGGACGTCTACAGATGCTCATCTCCAGGGCAACAACGAGACTAAGAATTGCGTCCTTTGTAGCGGGTTAGGCTTCCCTCCACAGTAATTTCTTTCTCTTATTGATCCTTTGTCATGTATCGTATCTTTGAAATTTCAAATTGTTAAATCATATTGAAAATACTATATTCTGTACTGCAAAATGTATTTTTTTTTATATTTAACCTTCAAGCGCTCGCATGGGCGGCAAATTGGCCGCCAAATTAAATAAAATTTTGTGCCACTGTAGCAGGACTGAATAAATGATTGGGACCACCTAGTATTCTCAAGTTGTATATTTGGTCACAACTTGCAATTAAAATTTTTTTTCCAACTCATGTCATTTTGGAGCAATTCGTTTTCAAAGTAGCTGGGGTTGTGGAGGATTACACAAACGGCCATTCTGCTGCCTTGCAAGTTCATAGGAAAGTGGTTCCCTATAGCAGGATTTTTGGGGCTCCATGGGACAAAGCACTGCAGATCCATGGTCCGACTATCAGGGTCCCACTATTGGGGTTTGACCATTGTGGTCCAACTAGCAGGGGCCCACTACCAGAGTCCCAGTATCAGTGCCCAAGTATCGGGGTCCGACTATCATGGTCCCAGTATCAGGGCCCAAGTATCAGGGTCCGACTATCATGGTCCCAGTATCAGGGCCCAAGTATCAGGGTCCGACTATCATGGTCCCAGTATCATTTTCTCAGTATCAGAGTGAAGGTATCAAGGTGCCAGTATCAGGGTCCCAGGATTAGGGTCTCAGAATCAGGGTCCCACTATCAGGGTCCTACTATCATGGTCCCACTATCATAGTCCTAGGATCAGAGTCCGAGTATCAGGGCCCCAGTGTCAGGGCCTGAGTATCAGGGTCTGAGTATCAGGGTTAAGATATCATGGTACCAGAATCAGGGTCACACTAGGTCACATCTAGTTTAGTTTCTCATTTAATTTCGTTTATATCTGTTTAATTAACTAGATTTGTCATGATGCCTTCTATAAACATCTAGTAAACTGCCATATGCAAAGAAAAATGAGAGGCGGCCAGTTTGCCGCCTTGTGAGCTTGAATGTCTGTCAAAATAACGCGAGCGCTTGAAGGTTAATCATTTGGTTTGATGTGTACCTCAGTTATCTTTGTGTATTGTAAACTTTTAGAAAGCCGAATGTGTTTTGATTAAAACATTTTAATAACTATGACTTAAGAGTAACTACTGTATAACTGGTCCATGCCAGTTGTTGTTTGTTGGAGATTTATGGTTCTTCAACTACAAGGTCATTAGAACCCCATCCACAGTATAGTTCATATGCAGAGACTGCACAGGCACTACACTAATGCAACGATTTTTGGGTATTAGCAGTACCAAGTTTCCCCAAGCGGTCACCCATGTCAGTACTAGCTGGGGTTGTGCTGCTTAACTTCAGTGATCAGATGAGAACTGGTGTGTCCAACACAATGCACCACTCCCTTAACTGAGTGGATCTGAAGATCTTGGAAAGTAAGTGCATTTTAATATACCTGTGCTCTAATTCCTTTTTTTTACAATATAACGTAGGTTACATTACACTAGTGCATTGAGTTAGTCATAGTATACTCATCACGTCTTATTGACCACCTCCTGGTGGTACCGCCAGTAACACACTCAGAGCATTATTTTCATAACGTGTATTTGGGGGACTCAAGTCTCCCTGCGTAATCTCTGAGTGTGGCTAAGAGTCGTCTAGGCAGCTTGTGTAGGAGCCTCTTATAGGAACCTAGGTTTCTTGAGGTATGAAGGCACCCACAGACGCCCTAGTAAAGTGTGAACACCATTTCTCTTTCTATTTATACATTGTTTCCCTACTTCGTTAAAATATTGTTTATAATCTTGCATGGAACTTTTAACATGTATAGTATGATGGAATCTGTGGATGCTAACCTGTGTTTTGTCTACCCCGTAGAGGGTCATGCCGAATGCGGCGTCTGTGTATCTTTTTACCAACGATGTGTCATGGAGGCGTCACGCCAACGTGACGCATGGAAACCTTTCCCCTCAATACAAATGCCAGAAATGCGGCCAAATAGGTCACTCAATTCCTGTAATTTCCTGTCACTATTCGAAGTGCAGAAATACTAACGCTCCCACGCTTTCCCTACATCCACCCCTTTCCCTGTGCCCTTTGCCCCACTTCCTATACAACCCAAATAGGCCTCCCTCGTCATCCTGACAAATATAATCCACACGCCGAAGCTCTTCTTCCCAACAAACGATTTTGGTCCCACCAGCAGTATAATATCATGGCAGCGGAAGAGATTCGCCTTGAGAGAAAATCCCAAAAGATCAACTCTACCATCCACCACTTTCTTCCCACCTGCTCGATAGATTCCATCATGAAGAAGCAAAGGACGAAAGACTATCGCTTGGTACTTAGTGCACTAAGACACTCCCCCCCCCCCTCGTTGATCGCACTATGGCCCCTCCAGAATCCCATGGTCTGGAAGTAGGAGCTACGTCTCCACCTGGAACCTTCACTGCCCCTGAAAGTACTGCCCTTGAGGTGGAATATTCTGCAGACCCCGAGTCCACAATACTACTTTATATTCTGGAAAGGGCAGAGCATATTGGTAACCGGGATGCCATTGTTTGTTTGTTTGAGTTTTAGGGCCCATCAACTACAAAGATAAAATTCGCAAAAGCCAAAAAGGACATAATAATAAAAGCGGCTAAAGCCAAAACCAACACAGAGATAAAAAGGCAAAAGCCATAATGAGTAAAGAATAAAGTAATTAAATCAAATTTTGTGAAAGAGGCCAGCCTCCTTCACAAATACAAGCGAGCTCTCCACCCCTGGAGGGGTTATCCCCAAGTGATGTGGAGAGCTCTGGACTGACTCCCAGTCGCCATCTAAGTTCTCGGTTTCTTGTTTGTTTGGGTTTTAGGGCCCATCAACTACAAAGGTCATTAGGGCCCAGAAAGACAGTCACCATGGTGGGGGTGTAAATGGCCATCCCACCATGATGACAATAAATAAGGGTTAAAACCCAACACAGATAAAAAGGCAAAAGCCATAATGACACAAGAATAAAGTAAATAAATCAGAATTGGTGAAACAGGCCAGCCTCTTTCACAAATACAAGTGAGCTCTCAACCCCCTGAAGGTTATCCCCAAGTGAGATGGAAAGCTCTGGAATGACTCCCAGTCACCATCTAAGTTCTCGGTATCTCAAAGTGACTAAAGACGAGATCCACATAAACACTGTCTTGCCCTGCTTAGGAATCACAGGCAGCAATCTGTGCACACCCTGAACGAGGGCATGTCTGCCATAAAGGGTGTGCAACAGCTGAAGGGAGGACAGGGAGCCAGTCGCAACAATGAAGTATCTGTTATTCAGTGATTGGATGAGTTCCATTGCCCTGAGCAGAGCTGTGAGCTCTGCAGTTAAGGCACTGGCAATGCCTGGAAGGCGGCCCCCTATGAGATGACCAGTTATAAAGACTGACCAACCCACCGAGGAGCCATCCTTCGTCCCATCGGTGTAAATTAAAACATGGCCCCGATAGGTCAGAGAGAGGCGTCCAAACTCTTGTGGTACACTGACCTATCAGTACTGGTTTTGGGGAAGGCTGCGAGCACAAAATCAAAACTTGGCTCTGGCACTGTCCAGGGTGGCACAGAGGCTGGCAGTACAGGATGTAGTTTGTTTCTTGTTTGTTTGTTTTTGTTTTAGAGCCCATCGACTACAATGGTCATTAGGGCCCAGAAAGACAATCATCATGGTGGGTGTGTAAATGGCCTTCCCAACATGATGGCAATAAATAAGGGCAAAAGCCCACTAAAACTAACACGTACAAAAGGCAATAGCTAAATAAATATCAAAGAATAATTATAGGTAAAAGCCAAAACAGAAATAAAAGTAAAGGCAGCAAAAACGAGAACAGACATAACAATAAAAGTGGCAAAAGCCAAAACAGACATAACAATAAAAGTGGCAAAAGCCAAAACAGACATAATAATAAAAGCGGCAAAAGCCAAAACAGTCATAACAATAAACACGGCAAAAGCCAAAACAGTAATAACAATAAACATGGCAAAAGCCAAAACAGACGCAGAAATAAACATGGCAAAAGCCAAAACAGACGCAGAAATAAAAAGGCAAAAGCCAAACCAATACAACAATAAATGCAAAGCTGCCTAAAAATACATGTATAAATCAGTTCAAATTCTGTGAAAGAGGCCAGCGTCTTTCACAAATACAAGTGAGCTCTCTACCCCCTAGGGGTTATCCCCAAGTGAGGCAGAGAGCTCCTTACTGACTCCCAATCGCCATCTCAGTTCGTGGTATCTCTCACAGTGACTAAATATATACGCCACTGTGAGAGGCTTCCAACAGAAGTCACACCATGGTTGTTCCTCACCCCGTAAAATGTAGGAGTGGGTGAGGAACGTGTGACCGATCCAAAGCCGAGCATGCACACCCTCCTCCCTCCGCGACTGGTGGCACGAGGACCCCCAGCACTCTGGGGTGTCCTTCAGTGTGCAGAGTTTGTTGGTGGTCTCAGCCTACCACTGGGCCCGCCATTGTTCATGGAGGGCCCACTGCACCATCAGGACAGCATCGGAGGAGGGGACAGCAGTGTTAGTAATATCTGGCAAGTGGGCCACCTGACGGGCATGGGCATCCGCCCTCTCATTGCCCATGATGCCAACATGCCCTGGGACCCACATGAACAACACTGTCTTGCCCTGCTTACGAATCATGAGCAGCAATCTGTGCGCACCCTGGACGATGGCATGTCTGCCATAAAGGGTGTGCAACAGCTGAAGGAAGGATAGGGAGTCAGTCGCAATAACAAAGTGTCTGTCATTCAATAATAGGATGAGTTCCAGTGCCCTGTGCAGAGCTGTTAGCGCTGCAGTTAAGACACTGGTGACACCTGGAAGGCGGCCCCCTATGAGATGACCAGTTGTAAAGACTGACCAACCCACCGAGGAGCCATCCTTCGACCCATCCGTGTAAATAAAATCATTGCCCCGATAGGTCAGAGAGAAGCGTCCAAACTCTTGTTGGTACACTGACCTATCGGTGCTGGTTTTGGGGAAGGCTGCTAGCACAAAATCAAAACTGGGCTCTGGCACTGTCCAGGGCAGCACAGAAGTGAAGTCCTCACTTACGACAGAAGTGCATGACAGTAGTTTTGTCAGGGGAGAACACCCACATGCACTCTAAAGGTCCGGTTAGACAAGAAGCTATGGAGGAAGAGGGGCAGATTACCCCTGAGCCCCCACTGGTGCAAGGTCTCCAGTATACCATGGCGCCATGTGGTATGATATGCCTTCTCCACATCAAAGAAGACAGCCACTACGTGCTGTCTGTGGAGAAAAGCCTCATGTACTGCAGTCTCCAAAGAGATCAAATGATCCACTGGAGACCTGCCAGCACGGAAGACACATTGGACATTGGCCAGAAGGTTGTGCCGTTCCAGATACCACACCAGGCGCCAGTTCATCATGCATTCCATGGTTTTGCAAAGACAGCTCGTCAATGAGATGGGTCTGTAATTTTTTGGAAGGCTACTATCCTTCCCAGGTTTTTGCAGTGTGATTATAGTAGCCTCTCGACAACCTGCAGGGATTTAATGCTGATGCCATATGTAATTTAGTACCTCGAGGAGGTAGCTAACACCTCTCTCTGGTAGGTGTGTCATAGCATTTGACAGTGGATGCTATCTGGTCCAGGGGCAGTGTCCCTGGCTCTTGCTAGAGCTGCCCGCAGATCCCAAGGGGTAAATGGATTGTTATAAACCTCGGTGACACCACCAGTGAAGTTCAGTGGATGGCGTTCTGCAGCCTGCTTCTTGCTTAGAAATGTTGCCGTGTAGTGCTGGGAACTGGAGACGGCTGCAAACGTCCTTCCCAGTTCCTCAGCCACTTCACACGGCATAAGGCAATGTCTCCCTTGTACAAGGAGACCGAAGCGACATGATGGTAAATACCTCCCTTGGATCTTCCTCAGTTTTTCCCAGACTTTCTTGGAGGGCGTGTGACGGGTAAGTGAGGAGACATACTGACTCCATGAGGAGCGTTTGGCCTCCGTGATCACCCGTCGTGCATATTACCAGGCTCGGAGATAGTCAATACGATTGGCCTTGGTGGGACGAGATTGGAAGCAGCAAAGGGCTCATTGGCGAGCCTAAATCGCACTCCGACATCCTCCGTCCACCATGGAACCCGTGCTCGTGGTGGGTTACACGAGTTCTGGGGGATGGATGCCAATGCCGCCCTGACCACGACTTCTGTGAAGTGACTTACTAGGTCGTTGACCCCATCAAAATCACACAGTGGCCGAAAGTAGATATGGCGGGCGAACTCCTCCAAGTCTGCCCAATGCAGACACCACCGTGGTGGGTGCTGGGGTAATGCCCCATCTCCACTGCTAATCTTGATGGGGAAGTGATCACTTCCACAAGGGTCTGACAAGACCTCCCACATCAAACCTGGTGCCAACCCAGGAGAGCAGATTGAAAGGTCTATGCATGACAGGCCACCAGTGGCAGTCATCATATTCGTGGGGCCACCTGTGTTGAGATCAATGAGGCCATTTTGTGACACCCATTGTTCCACAAGTCGCCCTCGGGGATTGTGACTGTACAAGCACCATTGGGGATTATGGGCATTAAAGTCACCCATAATCAGGAAGGGTCTTGGGAGCTGGGCACTGAGGGAGTCGAGGTCTGCCCATGGGATATCAATCGCAGGAGGCATGTAGAGGGAACATAGAGTGGTAGGCACATCCAGTTGCAATGAGACCGCCACTGCTTGCAGAGGCGTCTGCAAAGCCACTGGCACATGCATGCACCCATTCTGGATAAGGATAGCCACCCCTCCCACAGGGTGGCTTCCTTGCTGCCGGGTATCTGAATATGTAGTGTACTCCTGTATTGAAATGGGGGTATCACTCTGACACAGGATCTCCTGGAGGGAGATGCACACAGGGTGGTGCCTAGAGATCAGAAGTTTGATCTCGTCCCTCTTGTGGAAAAACCCTCGACAGTTCCATTGTAGGAAATTCACCATCTTTCATCTTTCATTTCTATTCCTCTCTTTTCTCCGTCCCACTGCAGAAAAGGGAGGGATGCCTTCTTTTGGTTCGTCCTCCTCCATCTCAAAGGAGGAATCCCCATCGTGCCCCAGTTTGGGCATGAATCCACCCCGTGCTCTCTGCTATTGGCCAGAGAGCTTTGGTGGACGAACCAAGGACACCCGCCCCACGGCAGTATTGGGGGATGTCCCTAATTTCTTTCCTCCTGTCTCACCCATCACCCCATCCTTGGAGGAGGTTGGCTGGGCTGGGACAGGGAGGGAGGCCTTCAAGGGAGCTGCCTTCGCAGCACCTGCATAGGACACTCCATGACTGGAGTTGCCTGGCAAGGCTAGCTGCTGCCGTGCATCCAGAAATCTGATACCCTTCTGGACATGCAGCTCCTGGATCGTGCATTCCTGCAGCAAAGTGGGGCAATCCCAAGAAGAGGCGGGGTGGTTGCCCTTTCAGTTTATGCAGAGAGGTGCAGTCTTACAAGACTCAGGGGAGTGGTCACCCTGTCCACAAGTGCCACACACGGCCTTGGCAGAACACGAATTCTGTCCATGGCCATATCGCTGGCACTTGAAGCACCAAAGTGGGCTCGGGATGAAGGCACGGACAGGCAAGCGGAGGTAGCCAGCCATGATGTACTCCGGCACCTTGGGCCTACCAAAGGTCAGCACCAAAGTGTCAGATGGGCAAAATTCTCCGTCCCGTCGGACCAAGGTGCAGCGAACAGCCACCACACCCTGGTCCCTGAGCTCCTCTGCTATCTGCTCTTCTGATTCCCCATGTAGGTCAGGGCACCACACCACACCTCTACTGGTGTTTAAGGTGCGATGGGGTTGGACCACAACGGGGATATCACCAAGCTTCCGCAGTTTCAGTAGTGCCTCTATCTGGTGAGGGGTAGATGCCTCCACCAACAAGGTGCCATTGTGCAGTTTTTTGACCGAAGTCACGTTGCTGGCAATGCCCTTGATGGCTTTGGCGATAAGGAAGGGCGACGCCTTCCCCAAGGCTACTCCATCCTCCTGAGAGATGGAAATAAACCAGGGAGGATAGGAAGAAGGTGCGGATGGTGGTTTGACTGCACCTAAATTCTTAGATGCAGGAACATGCTGTGCATCGGCTTTGGAACCCTGCACCTTAAGGCTAAGAGGTCGTTGCCTCTTGTTAAGGGCAGGTGCCGATGCCGTAGACGCCAGAGGTTCGTTCCCTGATCCAGTTGGCTTACTGGGGAACGCGGCTTCTTTGTTGGAGCAGTACAGGTCTCCATCAGCTCAATGGCAGCTGGCCCACTCAATTGGGTGGGACCGAGCCTGCCATCTTCCGGCTCAACACAAGTCAGTAAAGAAGAAGGGGGAGGGGCGGGGTTATTTAATGAGGCCCCAGCCTCGGTTTTAGAGTTGCCATAATGTTTAATAATTATGCGTTCACTGCCCGCCGGGCTTACCCACCACACGGAGCCCAACGAGGGGACGCCCATTCGGGGCCGCCGAGATTCCTCGGGCAGTATACCATTAGGGTGGCATAATCCCTGAGTACCAGACCATTGGCATCATGGTTGACTGCCGGTCCACTTACAGTCACCCTAAGAGGGATTACCATTTATGCGCCCCCGGCCGATTGACCAAGACCGGGCTACTGCCTTTGCCTCCCATTTTCCCTGGAAGCTGTGGCCGAAGTGATGTTTTGGAGACTGTGGGTCGCAAACCCTAGTCCCTGATGTCTGTCAGCCACCTCACCAGTGTGGAGTGGCCAAGAGACATCGCAAGGCATACGCCTCCTCAACCACCAGGATCCGCATTTCCCAGGAAGCGGGTCTCCAGGCATGGCAAACACGTGGGTAGGCGTTTGTTTATGGTCACCTCAGTAAGGAGCCTACATCGACCGCGACCAAGTCATCCAGTTATCAACTAATTGACACAGATAGGACATGAACAACCACAATGATGGTATCGTCCCGTCCAGAACACAAGTCATGGGCAAAGACGATAGTGGTGTTGTCCAGTCAGGGGCAAGAAAAAGTCACCCCTTTTTGTCACCTCTTACGACATGCAGGTATGCAGTGTGCCTATTCTACCCCGGGCACACACGGGTATACAGGATGCACCGTAGGTAGAATCACACCCAGGCCAGTGAGACAATCCATCCACCGCATGCCAAAAGGAGGGGGAACCCCTGGGCGGTGGTTGAATGGCCGTCTTACAGTGTGACTTAAAACGGCTGGGTGTGTAGAGTGCTGTGGCTGACCTTTCAGCCACAAAATATATGCAGCTGCCAGGTACTGCCGCCACACAGTCAGTGGTGGTTCACCAGTCTCAGCATAAAGGCTGAGCACTGGACTCATGCTGAAGGCCCTAATTGACAACCAGATGCTGGCGTGATGTACACTGTCCAGCATCCGGAGAGTTGACCTCATGTGACCTCATGTTCACCTTAAGACCCCCACTTTCCATTGCTGTTTTAATGTCTTGTAAGCCCTTTTGTGCATCCACCTTGGACTCCTCAAGCCTTCCCACATCATCGGCGAATACCAGACACTGTGGGGCCCATTCCCCTATTCCTGTCAGCAGCTCATCCATTACTAGAGTGAAAAGATATGGGCTAAGAGCCGACCCGTGATGCACGCCCACCTGCACGTTGAAGCGTGAAGTATTTCCCCAGGCTGCCTCACCCTAGCAATCGATCCATCATACATATCCTGCATTATCCTAATATGTCCTTCATCAACCCCTTTCTTCCTTAAAACGCTCAATACTAACTGTCTAGGGACACTGTCATATGCCTTTTCCAGGTCAACGAATACTGCATGGAGGTCCTTCTTTGCTGCTCTGTTTCTCAATCATCTGTCTTAGAATAAAGATTGGTTCCATGGTGGACCTACCAGGTATAAACCCAAATTGATTCCCCCGGACACTAGGTTGGACTCTGAGGCGACTTTCTATGACACTCTCTCTTTATGCCGCTGTAGTTTCTGAAGTCCTGGGCATCACCCTCGCCCTTGAACAGTGGAACTATCCAACTCTCTCGCCATGCAGATGGCATCCTGTCTCCATTGGCTAACTTATTGAAAAGCCTGCCTAGCCATCTAATTCCTGTGGTCCCCAAATTGTGCCACACATCCACAGGGACCTTATCTGGGCCTACTGCTTTTTGACCTTTCATCTTTTGGAGGGCTCTGACTATTTCTACATCACTCACCCTGTCCACTGCCTGTGGAGTGAGTGGGTTGCTGTCTGTGGCCATTGCACCATGGGAAGCATTTAAGAGGCTATGGTAGTATTCTTCCCACCTTTTGATTACCTCTGCTGGTTCAAAAAGGACCCTACCATTGGTATCCTTGACTGTTATGGCCCTGGTAACATCCTTACTAGTTCTATCCCTGGTCTTAGCCAATCTAAAAACTGCTGTCTCTCCTTCCCTTGTCCCCAACTTTTCATTTAAGTCTCATACTTCTGGTACTTGGTGAGTGCAAGGCCCTCCTGGCATTTTTCCTTGCCTGAACATAGTCTGTCTTTGACCGCTGATCCCCTATTTCCCTCCATAAATGGAAAGCTACCTTCTTTAATTTTATTGCCACTTCCACCTCCTCATTCCACCACCATGTCTGCCTCCCCTGTGAGTTGCCTCCTACTCTACCCATGCCTAGCAGTGCTTCTCCACATCTAATTTTCCTAGCAACCCTGTCCCACATGGCATTTGCTGACCCATCCCAATCCCAGTCCACCTGGCTGAGAGCCTCTTGCCTGAATTCATCTGCCTGGGTGGGCAACTTCCACCACCTAATGATGGATTCTCCTTTCCAGGTATGTTTCCTAACTACCCCCTTTATTAGGAATTCTATCATGAGCAGCTTATGGCCACTTTCCTTCTGAAAATCCTCACTGGGTAGTGCTCAGCAATCTTGGATTTCTGCCCTATGCTGCTCCCTAACCATGAAAAAGTCTATCTGGGACCTCCCCTGTGGGGACTGAAACGTGATTAGGTTCTTTTCCCTCTTCTTTAACCATGTGTTGGCCAATGCAAGGCCATGTGCTCTTGCTGTCTCCAGGACTTTCTGCCCCTCAGGGTTGATTATCCCATACCCTAATCACCCATGTACCTCCTCATATCCCAAACCATCTTTGCCCACATGGGCATTAAAGTCACCCCCAATAATAAGGCGCTCATTTCCCTTACCCTGTCTAATTGTGCTGTTCACAGACTGAACCACCTCATCAAACTCACTCCAAAAACCTACCTTTGTTGCATCACCCAGGCCTGCTTGAGGGGCATATGCGCTGATCAGGTGGAGCCCTATACCCTACCAAACTACTGTGACTACCATTATCCTGCCACTAACTCTCTTGACAGAAGTGATTCCCTGCTGCAATTCCCTACTCAAATGCAGTAAGATCCAGAATTAAATTCGGGATTAGTACCATGAAACGGGTGCGCAAAGTTACAACTCTGCCACTGGACGGGGTCGAAAGTGTCCCAATCAGGAACCTTCTTAACTTTCACGAAAACAGTGCGGGTGGTCCTACCCGATTTTGGGGTCCATCTGAACACATCTTCGAATTTCAGGCGACAAATTGTTGATAGAAATTCATCTCGTGTCAAAGCATGAAAAATATGACAATACTGGCGTATTGGAAGACCCAGTCCCTTGAACACAGGCAGGGCGAGTGGACATAGTGAAACGAGAAGATATGGTGATACCCGGAATTGACCAATCTGTACCAGCCCTAGCAGCGAGCGCCTTATTGCGTTGGACACACCAGTTCTCGTCTTACCACTGACGTTAAGCAACTTAACGCCAGCTAGTGCTAATGATACTACACTAACATGGGTAGCTGATTTGGAAAACTGGGTACTGCTAATATCAAAAATTCGTCGCTTTAGTGTAGTGTCCGTGTATTCTCTGCATTAGAACTATGAAGTGGACGGGGCTTTAATGACATTGTTGTTGAAGGGCCCTCAAATACCAACAATAGAAAACAAAAGGCCCCAGCAGAAGCCAACGGAAACTGCACAGTTACAGCCTGGGAGCAAGATATAAATCCTACAGGGGGAGTCCCAGTAACGTTGAATTTGTTGTTGTTGTTTGTTGGTGTTTTAGGGCCCTTCGACTATATGGTCATTAGAGCCCCGTCCACTATGTAGTTTTGATGCAGAGACTGCACAGACAATACACAATGCGACGATTTTTGGATACCAGTGGTACAGTTTTCCTGATGACAATGATTAATACTGGCGCCTCCCCGGTTGGAAATCCCTGGTTTACACGTAAAAGAACGAGTAAATAAGGTAAAATTTCCGGATGTAGGAGTTCGCCCCCTAGCGTTGGCGGAGTGCCCTAATGAACTGGGATTGCAACTTAGGTCGGCCACTGACTGTGTAGAAACCGTGTGGATCCCCAGAGGGACAGAAGTGCTTACTCCACCCTGCCATAAGCGGGAAAAAGGTTAGTGTTTTTTTTATACTGTATTTGCCTACCTAGCGCCAGGTTTAATGTAGTGCAGTGGCAGAACAACGCAACCAAAGCCAACGTGACCAATTCAAAAAACCTGACTTCCTCAGAGACAGGCTTCAGTTGAAATATATCACAAGACCGTGTGCCGAACATGAAAGAAAAATGAGAAATTATTTAGGGCTGGTTGGAATTAAAACAATTACACTACCTAATATAATCCGTTCCTCCAAAGGATGCTATCCTATGGCATTTTACAGCCCAACATAGGACCACAACTTTACTTCTCATTTGGCGGAAGGCGAATTGAGGGCTCTTAACCAACAGAAGCCAACTCACCTCGATCCAGTATCGAGCTTCGAATCACTCACGCCGCGAGTGCGGGTCGCTTTATACCACAGAATGATAAACACTTCACCTTGTGACATGGTGGGGAAGTTGTTCTCCTACACGGTAAAATGACGTGGAATAATATACTTTTCACCCTTCGATTAAATTTCGGACTAGACAACGTCAACTTCCATTCCTCCTATGAAAGAAATTTGAATAACACACAGCATATTTCATCAGAATACAATACTAAAAACTAAACCCGCTTCAGTAGCGTAGTCGTTAGCACGCTCGGTAACAGACTCAGTAGTTCTGGGTTCGATTGTTGTTTATTGGTGTTTAAGGTCCCGTGAACTACAAGGTCATTAGAGACCCTTGTTTATTGGTGTTTTAGGGCCCGGTCCACAGCATAGTTCTTATGCAGAGACTGCGTAAACACTACACTAGTGAGACGATTTTTGGGTATTAGCAGTACCCGGTTTTCCAAGCGGCAACCCATGTCAGTACTAACTGGGGTTGTGTTACTTCAGTGTCAGACGAAAACTGGTGTCTCCGACGCAATTTGCCGCTCAGTAACGTTGAGGGACGCTAAGCCAGAGGGCAACGGCACAAGAAAGGGGCTCAGCATTAGTGCTAAGACCAGTCTCAGATGCAACAGGGTCACACAAAGATGCATAATGGTCGACAGTAGCACATACTGTACCTTGTTGAAACCAGAACTTAAAGTTTCATTTGTTGACATTCTTGCAATGCCGCCGTTCGTCTATTCTTGCAATTTTCAGCAATCTGTGTCCCCCTGAAGCCTAATTATGCCTGGTGGTGCAACCTGCCAAAAAGACCTAAATACTGGTATTTCGTATAATGTTAACCGACCCAACTCGGGTTCACCATTGAATTCAATTGCTCTTTACGGGTTGTGCTTGTTCTCTTAACTCCAAAAACACAACCATTGGTTTAATTAAGTTTGATATTTAAGGAATTTTTTTGTTTTATAATAACCTGGACGACTTTTTCTAGGAAACCATCGCGAAGGAGCAACAAGAGGAGAGGAGTCAACTGTTACTGAAAAGACAACAAAAGCTAAGTTCAAACTTGTTTGTTTTTGTTTTTTTTTAAATATAGTTTTAACTTTAGTACAATGTACTGTACTTCATTACTAGAGTACAGCATTTCATAGATTTATTGGTGTCTTTGGGCCATCAACTACAAATGTTATTAGAACCTTGTCCACTGCATAGTTCTACTGCAGAGCCTGCACAGATGCTATGCTTTTATGACGATTTTTGGGTATTAGTGGTAACCAGCTTAGCTTAACTTCAGTAATCACATGACAAGTGGTGTGTTCACTACAATAAGCTACTTCATGGAAAAGATAATGGGGAGTACATTGTGGTGGTATGGACAGGGTCAGTGCTAGAGTTTGAGGGGCCCAAGGCAGCAGGAGATACCCGTGTGTGCCCGGGGTAGAACAGGCACACTGCATACCAGCATGTCGTAAGAGGCAACTAAAAGGGGGGACTTTTTCTTGCCCCAGATAGGACAACACCACTATCATCTTTGCCCATGACTTGTTTTCTGGATGGCACGATACCATCATCGTGGATGTTTGTGTCCTTCCTGTGTCATTTACTGGATGACTGTCCGACTAGTTCTCGGTCGATGTAGGCGCCTCACTGAGGTGACTGTAAATAAACGCCTACCCACGTGTTTGCCGTGCGTGGAGACCCCGCACACCTGGGAAAAGTGGATCCTGGTGGTTGAGGAGGCGTTTGCCCTGCTATGTGTCTTGGCCACTCCACACTGGTGAGGTGGCTGACAGACATTGGGGACTAGGGTTGCGAGTCACAGTCTCCAAAACATCACTTTGGCCACAGCTTCCGGGAAAAACGGGTGGCCAAGGCGGATACCCGGTGTTGGTCAATCGGCCAGGGGCGCATAAGTTGTTATGCCTCCTAGGGTTGCTGCAAGTGGACCGGTAGTAAACCCCGAAGCCAATGGTCCGGTACTCGGGGATTATGACACCCTAACAGTATCTTGTCCGAGGAACATCAACGACCCGAATGGGCGTCCACTTGTTGGGCTCAGTGGTGGGCAAGACCTGCAGGCAGCGAACTCATAATTCTTCAAAATTATGGCAACAACAAAACAGAGGCTGGGGGCCTCTACAAATAACCCCACCCCTCCCCCTTCTTTACCTTTATTGACATGTGTTGAGCCGGAAGATGGCGGGCTCGGGCCCACCCAACTGAGTGGTCCAGCTGCCATTGAGCTGATGGAGACATGTTCTGCTCCAACAAAGAGGCCGCATTCCCCCAGTAAGCCAACTGGAACAGGGAATGCACCTGTGGCGTCTATGGCATCGGCACCTGCCCTTAACAAGAGACAACGACCTTTTAGTCTTAAGGTGCAGGGTTCCACCACCGATGCAAAGCATGTTCCTGCATCTAAGATTTTAGGTGCAGTCCAACCACCATCCATACCTTCTTCCTATCCTCCCTAGTTTATTTCCATCTCTGGGGAGGGTGGTGCAGCCTTGGGGAAGGCGCCGCCCTTCCTCATCGCCAAAGCCATGAAGGGCATTGCCGGTGATGTAACCTAAGTCAAGAAACTGTGCAATGGCACCTTGTAGGTGGAGGCATCTGCCCCCTACCAGACCGAAGTATTACTAAAAATGCGGAAGCTCAGTGACATCCCCATTGTGGTCGAACCCCATCGCACCTTAAACACCAGTAGAGGTGTGGTGTGGTTCCGTGACCTACGTGGGGAATCAGAAGAGCAAATAGTGGAAAAGCCTAGGAACCAGGGTGTGGTGGCTGTCCGCCGCACCTCCACCCGATGGGATGGCAAATTCCGCCCGTCTGACACCTTGGTGCTGACCTTTGGTAAGCCCAAGGTTCCGGATTACATCATGGCTGGCTACCTATGCTTGCCTGTCGTGCCTTCATCCCGAGTCCGCTTCAAGTGCCAGTGATATGGCCATGGTTCGTGTTCTGCCAAGGCCATGTGTGGCACATGAGGACAGGGTGACCACTACCCTGAGTCTTATAAGACTGCACCTTTTTGTATAAACTGTAAGGGCAACCTCCCTGCTTGTTCTCTGGATTGCCCCACTTGGCTGCAGGAACGTGCGATCCAGGAGTTGCCTGTCCAGAAGGGTATCAGCTTTCAGGATGCGTGGCGGTTGCTAGCCTAGCCAGGGACCCCCAGTAATGGGGTGTCCTATGCAGGTGTTGGAAAGGCAGCTGCTGTGTTCTTTTTCTGTACCCAGACGGGCACCCTACCTCAGCAGCCCCCTCTCATCCGTTTGACGCCCTCTCGGCCCCGTGGGGTCCATGGGGTGCCGGTCTGTGCTAGCATTGGCAGCGAGACGGACCCCAACCCCGTCTCTACGGCGTTTTCTGGCTCCACCACCGCCTCTGGTCAATGCATGGGCCCCCCAATAACGGCGGTGCCAGTTTCTTTGGATGCCTTCAAGGGAGAGCCTCTCTTTGATGAGAGGCATCTCCCTTGAAGGCCTCCCTCCCTGTCTCAGCCCAGCCAGCCTCCTCCACGGAGGGGGTGGTGGGTGAGACAGGAGGAAAGAAAGTAGGGACACCTACCACTTCCACAGTGGGGTGTGTGTCCTTGGTCAGTCCACCCAAGCTCTCTCACCAACGGCAGAGAGGACGGGGTGGTTTCATGCCCAAATTGCGGCATGATGGGGATTTCTTCTTCGAGATGGAGGAGGACGACCCCATTGAAGGCATCCCTCCCCTTTCTGCAGTGGGACGGTGAAAGGGGAGGAATAGAAATAAGCCACCTAAGCCCACGTGATGGTAAATTTCCTACAATGGAACTGTCGAGGTTTTTCCCACAAGAGGGACGAGATCACACTGCTGATCTCCAGGCACAACCCTATCTGCATCTCCCTTCAGGAGATTCTGTGTTGTGGTGATACCCCTATTTCAATATCGGGGTACACTACATATGCAGACACTCGGCAGCAAGGAAGCCACCATGTTGGAGGGAGGGCCATCCTAATCTGGAATGGGTGCATTCATGTGCCAGTTGCTTTGCAGACACCTCTGCAAGCAGTGGCGTTCTAATTGCAACTGGAGGTTCCCACCACTCTATGTTCCCTCTACGTGCCTCCTGGGACTGATATCCCATGGGCTGACCTCGATTCCCTCAGTGCCCAGCTTCCAAGACCCTTCTTCATTATGGATGATTATAATGCCCATAATCCTCAATGGGGCTTGGACAGTCACAACCCCTGAGGGCGACTTCTGGAACAATGGGTGTCACACAATGGCCTCATTGTTCTTAACACAGGTGCCCCCACGCATATGATGACTGCCACTGGTGGTCTCTCGTGCATAGATCTATCCATCTGCTCTCCTGGGTTGGCACCAGGTTTGTAGTGGGAGGTCTTGTCAGACCCTTGTGGAAGTGATCACTTCCCCATCAAGATTAGCAGTGGAGATGGTGCATTACCCCAACACCCACCATGGTGGTGTCTATGTCGGGTGGACTGGGAGGAGTTCGCCCCCATGGATCTACTTTTGCCCACTGTGTGATTTTGATGGGGTCAACGACCTAGTTAGTCACTACACAGAGGTGGTGGTCGGGGCAGCATTGGCCTCCATCCCCAGAGCTCCACCACGAGCACGGTGTGATGGTGGATGGAGGATTGTCAGAGTGCAATTCGGGTTCGCCGACCAGCCCTTCGCTGCTTCCAATCTCGTCCTATGGAGGCCAATCATATCAATTATCTCTGAGCCCGGGCATATGCATGACGGGTGATCATGGATGCCAAACGCCCCTCAAGGAGTCAGTATGTCTCCTCACTTACCTGTCACACACCCTCCAAGAAAGTCTGGGAAAAGCTGTGGAAGATCCAAGGAAGATATTTACCATCATGTGGCACAGGTCTCCTTGTACAAGGGAGACTTTGCCTTCTGCCGTGTGAAGTGGCTGAGGAACTGGCAAGGACGTTTGCAGCCGTCTCCAGTTCCCAGCACTACATGGCATCATTTCTACAAACGAAGCAGGCTGCAGAACGGCATCCACTGAACTTCACTGGTGGTGTCGCCGAGGGGTATAACAATCCATTCACTCCTTGAGAGCTGCAGGCAGCTCTAGCAAGAGCCAGGGACACCGCCCCTGGTCTAGATAGCATCCACTATCAAATGCTATGACACCTACCAGAGAAAGGTGTTAGATACCTCCTTGAGGTATTCAATTACATCTGGCAGCAGCATGAAATCCTTGCAAGTTGGTGAGAGGCTACTATAATCCCCCTACAAACACCTGGGAAGGATAGTAGCCTTCCAAAAAATTACACACCCATTTCATTGATGAGCTGTCTTTGCGAAACCATGGAACGCATGGTGAACTAGTGCCTGGTGTGGTATCTGGAATGGCACAACCTTCTCGCCAATGCCCAATGTGGCTTCTGTGCTGGCAGGTCTCCAGTGGATCATTTGATCTCCCTGGAGACCGCAGTACGTGAGGCCCTTTCTCCACAGACAGCACTTAGTGGCTGTCTTCTTTGATGTGGAGAATGCATATGATACCACATGGCGCCATGGTATACTGGAGACCTTGCACCAGGGGGGCTGAGGGGTAATCTGTTCTTCTTACTGCATAGGTTTTTGTCTGAACGGACCTTCAGAGTTCGTGCGTGTAACACTAATCCTCGGCCTTCCTGCACGAGAATTGTGTCCCACAGGGGAGCGTCTTGAGTGTGACGCTCTTTGGTGTTGCAGTGAACGGCCTACCATCCTCCGTTCACTCACCGGTAAAGTCGTCCCTATTTGTGGATGATTTCTCTATTAGGTACCGGGCTGCCGCGATGCACAGCATTTAGCATCAGCTGCAACTGGCACTAAATAGTGCCAACGAGTTTGCTACCTCTTGTGGCAATAAGTTCTCCCCTGACAAAACAAATGTAATGCACTGCTGTCGTAAGCAAGGGCTTCTCCCTGAGCCTCAGCTTACCCTTGAAGGGCGCCTCCCCCAGTTGTTGAGGCAGCCCGGTTTCTTGGTTTCCGTTTTGACAGCCATCTAACATGGGTCCTGCACTTGAAGGAGCTGAAGGGTAAGTGCCTTCCCTCCCTGAATATTCTGCGGCGCCTGCAGGGAACTGGTGTTGGGGCAGATTGAACGGTGATGCTTTGGTTCTACAGATCCTTTGTTTGATCACGTTCTGATTATAGCTGCGGTGTGTATGGCCTGGCCGCTCCATCAACTCTCTGGATGCTGAACAGTGTTCATCACGCTGGCATCCGGTTGTCTATTGGGGCGTTCTGCACAAGTCAAGTACTCGGCCTTTCTGCTGAGGCTGGTGAACCACCACTGGCTGTGCGGCGGCAGTACTTGGCAGCGGCATACATTTTGTGGCTGAAAGGTCAGCCGCAGCATGGCAATTCGACTTCTGCCCGGGGGTTCCCCCTCCATTCGGTGTGCGGTGGATGGACGGTCTTACCGGCCTGGGTGTGACTCTCCCTAGGGTGCAGCCTGTACTGCTGGCCTCTGTGCCACCCTGGACAGTGCCAGAGCCAAGTTAGATTTAATGCTTGCAGCCTTACCCAAAACCAGTACCGATAGGACAGTGTACCAACAAGAGTTTGGATGCCTCTCTTGGACCTATCGAGGCCATGTTTTTATTTACACGGATGGGTCGAAGGATGGCTCCTCGGTGGGTTGGTCAGTCTTTACAACTGGTCATCTCATAGGGGGCCGCCTTCCAGGCGTCGCCAGTGTCTTAACTGAGGAACTCACAGCTCTGCACAGGGCACTGGAACTCATCCAAGTATTGAACGATCCCTTCATCCCTTCAGCTGTTGCACACTGTATATGGCAGACATGCCATCGTCCAGGGTGTGCACAGATTGCTGCTTGTGATTCGCAAGCAGGGCAAGACAGTGTTGTTCATGTGGGTCCCGGGGTATGTTGGCATCATGGGCAATGAGAGGGCGGATTCCCATGCCCGTCAGGTGGCCCACTTACCAGATATACCTAACACTGCTGTCCCCTCCTCCGATGCTCTCCCGATGGTGCGGCGGGCCGTCCATGAGCAATGGTGGGCCCAGTGGTTTGCAGAGACCACCAACAAACTCCGCACACTGAAGGACACCCCAGAGCTCTGGAGGTCCTCCTGCCGCCAGTCGCGGAGCGAGGAGGTTGTGCTTGCTCGGCTTCGAATTGGTCTCACGTTCCTAACCCACTCCTACATTTTATGGGGTGAGGAACAACCATGGTGTGACTTCTGTTGGGAGCCTCTCACAGTGGCGCATATCTTTAGTCACTGTGAGAGATACCGTGAAATGAGATACCGTCTGGGAGTCAGTCGTGAGCTCTCCACCTCACTTGGGGATAACCCCCAGGCAGTGGAGAGCTCACTGGTATTTGTGAAAGAGGCCAGCCTCTTTCACAAAATTTGAATTTAAATTTGAAATTTGAATTATACATGGATTGTTTTTAGACTTGATTTATACACAGTTTTTGCATTTATTCTTGTATCATTTTGGCTTTTGCCACGTTTCTTATTGTCTGTTTTGGCTTTTGCCTTTTTATTGTTATTTCTGTTTTATGTTTTGGCTTTTGCCACCTTTATTGTTATGTCCGTTTTGGCTTTTGCCTCTTTTATTGTTATTTCTGTTTTATGTTTGGCTTTTGCCGCTTTTATTGTTATTTCTGTTTTGGCTTTTGCTACTTTTACCTTTTTGTGTTTTTTGGCTTTTGCCTCTAATTATTGTGGAATTTTATTGGGCTATTGCCTTCTATTGTTATTTATTGCCACCGTGGTGGGAAGGCCATTTACACCCCCACCATGATGATTGTCTTTCTGGGCCCTAATGACCATTGTAGTTGATGGGCCCTTAAACCAAAATAAACAAAACAAACAAACAAAAGCCACTTTTATTGTTTTGTCTGTTTTGGCTTTTGCCACTTTTATTGTTATGTCCGTTTAGGCTTTTGCCTCTTGTATTGTTATGTCTGTTTTGGCTTTTGCTGCATTTATTTATATGTCTGTTTTGGCTTTGCTGCATTTATTTATGTCTGTTTTGGCTTTTGCCTTTAATTATTTTCTGAATATTTATTAGGCTATTGCCTTGTTATTGCAATTATCTTTAGGAGGTTTTTGCCATTATGTACTGTCATCATGGATGGATGGCCATTTACACCCCCACCATGGGGACTGTCTTTCTGGGCCCTAATGACCTTTGTAGTCGATGGGCCAGTGGAGAGCTCACTGGTATTTGTGAAAGGCTGGCCTCTTTCACCAAATCTGATTTACTTACTTATTCTTTTATCATTATGGCTTTTGCCTTTTTATCTTTGTGTTGGTTTTGGCTTTTGCCTTTTTATCTTTGTGTTGGTTTTGGCTTTTGCCACTTTTATTGTTATGTCTGTTTTTGCTTTTGCTACTTTTATTATTATGTCTTTTTTGTCTTTTGCAACTTGTGTTATGTCTGTTTTGGCTTTTGCTGCTTTTATTTCTATGTCTGTTTTGGCGTTTGCCTTTATTTATTTTCCCATTAATTATTAGGCTATTGCCTTTTTATTCTAATTATTTTAGGGGGTTTTTGCCCTTATTTATTGTCATCATGGTGGGATGGCCATTTACACCCCCACCATGGTGACTGTCTTTCTGGGCCCTAATGACCTTTGTAGTTGATGGGCCCTAATGACCTTTGTAGTTGATGGGCCCTTTAACCCAAACAAACAAACAATCCAGGCTGCATGGATCCCAGGATCTCACATTTTAATTACCGAGTGCTCACTTTTCTTTTCTTTTTTTTTAGAATAAGTGTAGTTTACATCGCATTAGCACACTAGTCATTAGTTTACTCATCAAGTCCCAGTGACCACCTCCTCATGGTACCGCTGGTAACACTCAGAGTGCTGTTTTCACAGCATGCGCTGGGGGCTCACATCTCCCCTTGTAATCTCTGTTAGGGGCCAAGAGTATCTCGGCCACTAGTGTAGAAGCCTCATTTAGAAATCTGGGGTTCTAGAGGTAACGAAGGCGCTGACAGACGCCCGAGTTTAAATTCTACACTAAAATCTTTCGCTATCACTTATCCCTATTTTCGTTAGGGTTAATCTTGGAGAGGACATCTTTATTTCAATCCTTATTCATTAGGCTTAATTTTGATTGTCCTTTCTGAGTTTATTTCTCACCATGTTTCTTTGGGTTATTTTGAAAAACTTTGAAAAAGTTTAAAAAGCTTTCTTTCGTTTACCCCATGCTTGAGCACATCCAGTGTAGCATTTGTCAATCGCTTTTCACTGACCATGTGTCGTGGATACGTCACGTCAACTCGGCACATGGCCGCCTCACTCCCTTTACAGATGCCAAAAATGCCACAAGACTGAATCGAATTGTTGCAAAATCCTTCCCACGATAGATAAAACCTCTCAGGCAAACCCTTTTCCTTGCTCCATTTACCCAACTTCCTTTCCCACCGAAATAGGCCTCTCTCAACGTATGGCACACACCTCCATCTTGCAGATTATAACAGACTTGCAGAATCTAAACTTCCCACACACCATTTCTTGTCCCAAGAAGAGTTAAACCTAATGGCGGCCGAAGAGATCAAGGTCTGGTGGAAAAGCCAGAAGGAGATCAACTCGGCCATTCACGCCATACTCCCTGTGCGCTCTGTCAATTCCATTACAAAAAGGCAAAGGACAGCTGAGTACCAGTCCACATTAGCAGCCCTTAGAGAGGCCGCCACCATTGAACCCTGTGTGCCAACCTCCATAACTCCAGGTGCAGTTGTCGGACATAGTTCCCCCACCCCCGTGACCCATGAGGTGCAGGGCATAACAGATCCCGAAGATAGGATCTTGTTTTATATTATGGAGAAAGCTGAGTGCACCGGTAACAGGGACGAAATTCTCAATGCACTCGTCAACAAAGATCTGGGCAAGCTGTTCCCGTATATATGTGATGCCATCTGCCCCATTGTGCAGATCTGCCATCTGCCATCAGTGATGCCATCTGCCCCATTGCCCCATGCGTGTCGCGCGGGGCAAGAGACGCTTCCCCCATCATCACCCATGTGGCGTCCATCATCATCCCCCCAGTGATCTAAACCCCCAGTGCTCCGAATCCTATTGGTGCTAAAACAAAAGCCCCCTGTGCTTCAGCCCCACCTAGTGCACCACACCCGTCTCACATGCAACACCACCAACTCCAACAATCATCCCGTCACCTGCCTGTAGCCCACCATCCCCACTGCCAAACTAAGAAGACCAATAAAGCCTCTCATCTAACCCCCAGTGCTCTGAATCCTGTTGGTGCTACAAACAACCCCAGTGCTTTGGCCCCACCCAGTGCACTGCATCCTGCTCACATGCAACATCATCACCACCACCATCCACTCAAACCAACCTCACATCACTAGCCTGCACCCCACCATCCCCACCAACGAACAAAGAATACCAAACCACAAAACACTCATTCCACCCCCAGAGATGCAACCCAAAACACACCCTCCATCCTTCCGTGCTTGCAAAAGAGTGGAATATGCCTGCCAGCAGGACCTATTCTGCAGCAATAGAAAATCACTCCTACAATGACTCCTCCAAGGTGGCGAGGAGGACACCCTTCAATGCCCCAATGCCTCAGACATCAGGGCCGTTTTGGCGCCCTCTTTGAGAGCCCCTCTCTGCCTGACGTCGACCCCTCTGTCCCCCATCCCTCCCTTCTATCGACCCCCACACCACCATGGACCCCATCTCCACCGACAAAATTCAGATCCAACTGAATAGGATGAAGGATGGCGCCCCTTATCCAGATGGAGAAACGTTGCAGAGCTGCGGAGGGCAGACGTCAACTTGTTGGTAGTCCTGTTCAATGCAGTTCTGCTGATTGGTGACGTCCCACAATTGTGGCAATGAAACCAGACGGAGCTCATCCTGGAGCCGCACACCAACAGAAGTCAAGCCAAAAACTGGAGACCACTTACCATCTCCAGCATCTACCTCTGCATGCTGCATGGCATCCTTGCAGCATGCCTCACCCACACCTTATCATGCGATGGCCGACAATGGACCTTTTGTCCCCTGGATTGGGTCTCGTCTGCCATTCTCACCCTCCTCACCGTTATTAAAGAGAGATGTATTAGCCTTGATATTGCCATGGTTTTTGACTCAGTTTCCCACCATTCCATCTGCCAACGCCTGTCCCATCTTGCCATCCCCCTCTCACGCTACCTCTTCACCACCCTCAGCAGTAATTGAACTTCCATTCGATGTGGAACTGAAACCATCCAAACCATCCCATCGAGGAATGACGACTCATCTGATTGGCATATGCTGACGACCTACTCCATTTTGCAGAATCTGTCACCAGCATGAGGGAACTCCTTTGCCACGTTGACCACTTGATGACCAAGTGGGGCATGAAGCTCAATGTAGACAAGTGCCCCAGCCTCTGCCTCGACGTCAACATGCACTGCAAAAGAACAGTTATCCTACTTACCTCCCCCTTCAAACTCCACGGTCAACCACTGAAGACAATTGGTGCGAGAGATTATCTCAGTGCTCAGATTGGGCCTCTTGGGGATGTGCTTTCAACTCACAAAGCCATCCTTCAGCCAGTTCATGCCGTTCGACCCTCCTGTCTGAAACCCAGGCAGAAATTAGAACAACTGTGCACTGCCAATCTCCCAGAGATCTGCAGGGTCCTCTCCCTGCAATGGGTCTCTGGGAACTATCTTTGCCATCTGGATGGGATGATCCGAAAAGAGGTGTGAGCCATCCTTCACCTACCACACTACACCCCCCTCCCTTATCTATATAATAAATGCTGGGTCGTCGGCCTTGGTTTGAAAAACCTTGCCACCCACGTCCTCCTCCAGGCTCTGCCCTGCCTCAAATGGATGGAGACAGACATCCTACCGGGCATTCGACAGCTCACTACCACCCAGTCATTCGTCAAAATTCAACAGCATTACCTATAAACTCTCTCCCCCATCCCCGACGACCCCCTCTGCCATCAGAAACCACTTCTGTGAAAAATGGTGCTCGCAGATGGCTGGACGGGGTACCAAACAGTTGGCGCGTTTCCTAGGGCTGCATAAGCCCAACATCGTGGTGCACAACTCCGAGACCAAGACTACTCACGTGGTGGACGTCACCATTCCATGGGAGACGCCACAGCCCATGTCTCATCACTCCAATACAAAAGAAGTCTATTACAACACGCATGCTGTCATCACACAGGATAGTAAGATAGTGCCTGTGAGTGAGGACATAAAGTTCTGGGGTTTTGTGATCTCGGCCCAAGAAGGCTGGTGTCAAAAGAACTTTGATGTCCTACAGGCCCTCAAGGTACCCAGATCTGCTGCATCCAAGCTCGTCCGCACCATTCTGTGAGGCACCATCCAGTGCTACAGATACTTTATGTGGTCTTCAACTGACGCCCACCATGCTTCATACCACGAACCACGAGCTGAATAGTGACACGTGTTATAGTCTTGCCTTAACCTTCCCAGAGTGGTTGTTGTTTGTTGGTGGTTTAGAGCCCTTCAACTACAAGGTCATTAGAGCGCCATCCACTGTGTAGTTGTTATGCAGAGACTGTACAGACACTACACTAATGTGACGATTTTTTGGTATTAGCAGTACCACGTTTTCCCAAACGGTCACCCATGTCAGTACTAGCTGGGGTTGTGCTGCTTAACTTCAGTGGTGAGATGAGAACTGGTGTGTCCAATGCAATTTGGCCACTTCCTTAACTGAGTGGATCTGAAGATCCTAGAAAGTAAGTCATTTTAATATACCAGAGCTCTGATACCTTTTTTTACAATATAACATAGTTTATGTTACATTAGTGCACTGAGTTAGTCATAGTATACTCGCGAAGTCCTAGCAACCACCTCCTTGTGATACCACTGGTAACCCACTCAGAGCATAATTTATATCACGTGTGTTTGGGAGACTCACAGTCTCCCTGCATAATCTCTGAGTGTGGCTAAGAGTCGTCTAGGCAGCTAGTGTAGGAGCCTCTTATAGGAACCTAGGTTTCTCGAGGTATGAAGGCACCCACTGACGCCCTAGTTAAGTCTGAACACTATTTCTCTATCTTTTTTATTGTTTCCCTACTTTGTTAGGGTTATTTTTAAAAGTCTTAAAAATATAGTTTATAATAACCTTGCATGGAACTTTTAACACGTGTAGTACGATGGAATCTGTGGATGTGAACCTGTGTTTTGTCTACCCCATAGAGGATCGTGCCAAATGCGGCATCTGTGGATCTCTTTTTACTGATTATGTGTCGTGGAGGCGTCTATGGCCCTTCCAGAATCCCATGGTCCAGAAGTAGGAGCCATACCTCTGCCTGGAGCCTTTGCTGCCCCTAACAATACTGCCCTTGAGGTGCAGTATGTCGTGAACCCTGAGCCCTCAACACTACTTTATATTCTGGAACGTGGAGAGCATATTGGTAACTGGGATGCCATCCTGGATGCACTTGCATGCTGAGAGGTGGGAAAACTGTATGCCTTTGTCTGCGAGGCCATCTGCCCCGGTCGGGCAATTGTAGTAGTGGCACTCCAGGACCAAGAGATGCTTCCCCCATCAACGCTTCAAGAAGAAACCTCACCAACTATTCAACTCCCCCAGTGCTCCTCATTCCCCAAATCCCCTTCGTCGTCACCCCCTACCCCATCAACCTCCCCCACCACAACCCACCAATGATCCACCATCAAACTATCCACCAGCCCAAACCTCCTTAACCCATCCCCCTGCCCAACCCCCACACAAATCCTCCCAGGCTCATAAACGTGACGAATATGCCTGTCAACAGGACCTCTTCTGGGAAATCCGAAAACAACTGTTAAAACGCCTACTCTGTGGAAATGAAGACGAGGACTCACAAACAACTCCAAACGTTAGTGAAGTGAAAACAGTGTTCGGCTCCCTCTTCGAGATCTCCTCTCCCCCAATCTCGACCCCTCCATCTCCCCGCCCTGCCTGCTGTTGACCCCCACACCACAATCGATCCTATCTCTGTAGAAGAGATAAAGCTACAACTGAGTCACATGTAGGTTGGCACACCTGGGCCTGATGGAGAAACCGTCGCAGAGCTTAGAAGGACAGATAGCAACCTTCTCACTGTCTTGTTCAACTCTGTTCTGCTAATGGCTGTTTAACACAGTCATGGTCGAGCTACTCCTCACCCTGCCCATCCACATCAGTGTTCCCATCGATGGCAAACGCCTCAATGCACTACCCTATGTCGATGACCTCCTCCTCGCTGAACCGATCGCCAGGATGAAGACGCCTCTTCATCGCCAAGTGGGGCATGAAACTCAACATGGTCAAATGCACCAGCCTTTGTCTCGAGACAGGCACACCAGAAGAAAACCGTCTTCCACACCACCTCCCCCTTCAAGCACCGAGGACAATAACTGAGGCCTATTGGTCTGAGAGAGTCTATGCGATATCTTGGTGCCCAGATTGGACCTCTTGGTGAAATCCTTGCCACCCATCAGGCCATACTAAAACCAGTATATGCTGTTCGATACTCCTTTCTCAAGCCTAGACAGAGGATGGAACTGCTCCGCACCTCCATCCTCCCAGAAATCTCCAGAGTGCTATCACTGCAAAATCTGTCTAAAAACTACCTCTGCCACCTAGATGGAATGGTGCACAATGAAGTGCATGCCATCCTCCACCTCCCCCACTACACCCCTCCCCTTCCTATACAACAAGTTCCGAGATGTGGGTCTTGGTCGTAACCTCAAGAAGACTTTCGTGAACCTACAACAACACTACCTAAAGGTCCTTGCACCCATTCCTGACGACCCCCTTGCAGTTCAAAATCATTTTCGTGAGAAATGGATCTCGCAGATGGTCAGACGAGGTGCTAAACAACTCGCCCATTTCCCAGTGTCCACCAGGTGGATCTTGGCTACAGACGCCCTCTCCGGACGAGACGACATCAACACTGCCAAGCTGCTGACCCTCTCCCTCCCCACAAAGGCCTCCAGGTCTAACTCAGATCGGTTGTTCTGGATTGGGTGTAGGGCTGAGGAGGCGCTTGGCCATACCAGCCAATGCCATTGTGTCCAGCAGCCTACTACCCTCAGGTAAAGAGGCATGACGCCATCATCGACATCCTTGTTCTGGTGACCACAAAGAAGCCACACAATGTCATCTTCTGGGAACCTCGTCTTCATACCTCTGCGGTCTCTGTAAACCGGATATCATGGTACATGATGAGGAGTCCAAAACGACCCACGTGGTGGATGTTACCATCCCCTGGGAAATGGCAAAACTGATGGTTTTATAACTCGTGCAACAAAGAAGAATATTATAACGCCCCTGCAGTTACTGAACAGCTCAGGAAGATTGTGCCCATGTGTGGACACATCAAGTTTTGGAGTTTCACGATCCTTCAAGCACTCCGACTACCGAAGTCCGTTGCATCCGCCCTCATCCACCGCTCTGCGTGGAACAATAAAATGTTATCACTACTTCATGAAGACTTCCACCGATGCTCATCATACTACCCATCTCGGTGGTGTCAACTCACACTATTTTCTCATTTTCTATTAACTCAACTATTTTCTGTTGCCATATAGAATTCCATTTCATGTTACTTTCTTTCAGATTTGCATGCTGTGGACTATAATTTTCTGTTATTCTGTCTCATCATTTACTTATCATTTGATAAATCTTTGTTCTGTATTGCTGATCATTATTCCTTTTATACCTTTTTGAAATCAGTCTGTATAGTAAAAAGCCAAATTTGTTTATTATTAAACATTTTAATGGCCTTAGGAGTAAACTGCAGGAGTAACTATGACTCTCAGGAGAACTCTGATCTGCTAGATCTGATACTCTTTTCTCATTATTTCCAAGTTGTAGCATAGTTTACGTTACACTCCATGCAATAGATTCATTGTCGAATAGTTACTTGCCAAGTCCTAGAGACCACCTCTCTGTGGTACTGCTGGTAACTCTATCACCCAGAGTGCTAGTTTCATAGTGTGCGTTGGAGGGCTTGCCCTCGCGCTTAATCTTTGGGTGCAGCTAAGAGTCGCTTAGGCAATCTAGTGCAGGAGCCACCAGATCTAAAGGTTCCAGGGTGGTACGAAGGCAATGGCAGACGCCTCTCATGAAGTCCTCGCATCTTTCTTTTCACCAAGTGCTTTGTTATCTTTGGTTAAAAAGTTTTAAGGCTTATTTTATGTTACAAAACTAGAGTGGACAGTTTAACACACTAGAATTTAACACTTTATTCTGTTGAGGACCACGTCCTATGCGATGTTGCACTTCTCGTCCCGTCTCACCTACCTACCTCACCTCCCTACCTCACCCTCTTAGAGGACTCAAAAGAGAGGCCCCCACTGTTGACCCTGACGTTGCACCAGGATATTCAGGTGCTGGAGAGTCGGATTCCCTGACCCCCAGCGTGTCAAGCCCGCACTCGGAAGAAAATACGAGACAGACTTACTGTTCTTTATCCTGGAGAGTCGAGCACGTCAGTAACAGGGACGCCATTCTTGAGGCTCCCAAAGAACGAGACGTGTGGAAGCTTCGCTCGTGGATTTGTGAGGCCATCTGTCCTGAAGAATGGGGCAAACGATATGCCCAGACAAAAGGGTGCCACAAGAAAAAGCAATGCTTCCCCCAAGGTAACCCAACCTCCCAACCCCTTCAACCCCCCTCCCCTCCCATCCACCCAGGGTACACCGACAAGAAACCCCCACCTTCCACACATGCTGTCCTCCCCAGGAAACTGCCCAACTCAACCATCCCCCACACACCCTCCCGCCATCCACATCCCCACAATAAACTCCCCACCCTACACATCCCCACAATAAACCCTCCCTCCCTCTGCAAACCTCCAGTAAACCCCCCCGCCCTCCAAACCCATTGAACAAACCTTCCCCTCCTGCTGGCACCACCCCTCCCCCAAACCCAAGTCGTCTCAAGCCTGTAAGCATAAAGAGTATGCCTGCCAACAAGATCTTTTCCAGAAAATCAGGAGGCAACTACTTAACTGTGTCCTGACTGGCGCCAACAATGAAGACGCCCAGACCCCCTCCTTACAAGATGTGCAGTCTGTATTTGGCACGCTCTTTCAGAGCACCTTCTACCCGACAATGACCCCTCTATACCCCCACCCTCCCTGCCATTGAACCTGAAAACACCATGGAGATTCCCACCTCAATGCCTTGGCCTATGCTGATGACCTCCTCCTCTTTGCTGAGTCCCAAGCTGGCATGGAGGCCCTCCTCTGTCATGTTGACACCTTCCTGTCCAAACGTGGGATGCAGCTCAATGCATCAAAATGTACCAGTCTCTGTCTGGTCCCCGATTCCCACTGTAAGAGGATGGTGTATCTCACCACCTCCATTTCACATCCATGGCAACCCCTAAAGCCCATCGGACTCAAGGAGGAGATGTATTACTTGGGGGTCCCAGATATGTCCCCTGGGCAACGTTCTCTCCCACGAGGCCATCATCTGCCCCATCCACACCATCAGGCAATCTTGCCTTAAACTGAGACAGAAGATAGAGCTCACCAGATCTGTCTTACCCAAAATCTTCCAAGTACTCTCCCTCCAGAGTCTCTCAAAACTACCTCTGTCACTTCGACAGGATGGTCTGAAGAGAAATCAGGTCCACATTATGCCTACTCCACTATTCCCCCTACCCCAGGCATCTCAAATACACAGCCCATGGGCCATATGTGGCTCACGATGGTCTTTCGTGTGGCCCACAGAAAATTTTGAGAATTATAGGCACATTGGAAAAAATGACAGTAAACGTATAGGTTAACGTTTTGTTCAAATTAAATTCTATATAAAACGTCACTGTCAGGGCCCACTCTAGGGGGTTCAACCTGGGCATTAGTCTGGAGCGCCATTTGGGCTGTAAGTGGGAGAAAAACTGCTGCTTGAACTTGAATTGTATTCTTAAAAGCGCCAACTTGTCTTTTGGTCCGGGGCGATGTAAGCCCTAGATTGGACCCTGGCTGTATTATTTCATACATTTTAAAAATGCACACAGCACTTATTAGATATAGGTAGTTTACACATAACTTAGGTCATAGTGCATGTGGCCCACAGAAAGTTTCACTGTTGTAAACATGGCCCTCCAATAAAGTGAATTTGAGACCACTGTCCCACCCTATTTCTATAACAAGTGCCAAGGTGTCGGTCTTGGCCTGAAGAACTTCAAAACGCACGTCCCCCTATAGCCCCTCCATAGCCCCTCCCTTTCCGTTCATCCAAAACCTGGCTCCCCACTCCGAGACAACCCTCAAACTATACGCCACCACTTCGCGGATGAGTGGCAATCACAGATGGCCAGGCTTGGTACCGAACAGCTGGCATGATTCCCCATGTCCACATGGTGGATCATGTCAGCCACTGTGTTCTCCAGCCGGGATTACATCGATATCACTAAGTTGCTGACTCACCCTCACCATGAAGGCCACTAGGTTCAGTAGGGACAAGTTATGCCAGGTTGGGTGTCGGGCAGAGGAAGCACTTATCAGACATATCAGTCAGTGATGTCCTGCTGCCCACTACCCTTGGGTCAAGTGGCATGATGCCATTGTCGACTTCCTGATGTGAGAGGCCCTAAAGAAACTCACCATCTTCAAGGAACCATGCCTGTGCACCTCCAAGGGGCTACAAAAGCCCGACATCATCATCCATAACCTAGACAACCACACCACCCACATCATTGATGTAACAATCCCGTGGGAGACGCCCTAACCAATGATGCATCACGCTTGCCAGGAGACATATTACAGCACAGCAGCAGTCCTCGACCAAGTGAAGAAGATTGTGCCGGTGAATGAGAGCATCAAAGTGTGGGGTTTCATTCATCTCTGCTCACGAGGGATGGTTGCCTAGGAACTTCGACCTCCTTAAGGACTTAGGAATTTCCTGATCGATTGCACCCAGCCTTGTCCACTCCGTCTTGAGGAACTCAACTGCTACCGATACTTTATGTGCACTTCTATGTACACGCATTGTGCTGGACATCACCAGTACACCAAAGACCAGTGAAGTGCTGTGAAAACGAGCTAAGTTTCCCAAAATGTGATTTCCCCATCCTGTATTTTGTTGTTCTTATTTCAGGTTTTCTTATTTTCAGATTCATACTATTTTTCTCTTCAGGTTCGCATTTTCTTCCAGGGTCACGTTTTTCTTTCAGATTCGTTGTATCTGTCGCACCACCGAGTGGTATCAACGTACATGCTGTAATTTGTATGTCTCATGTCAATCCATTCTTGTTAGTGGCTTGTTTCTTTTGTCAACCAATGCCAATCATTACTTTGTTGTACTAAAAAGCTGAATGTGATTTTATTAAAATCATTTTAAAAATTGGCCTTAAGTTCCAGTAGTTGAGCAAAATTTTTCAAGCAATGAACCACTTATTCCAAATTTTTTCGAAATTTTAATGCCCTGGAGAAATTTTGGGCACAAAAAATGTCGTCAGTTACCAAAGACCCAGCACCTGCCTTCTCGTGGCCCTGCTGAGCTGTGTTCCACAAACAGGCCAAGAGGTGGGAGCGGCGAGTTGCGTTGGACACACCAGTTCTCGTCTGATCACTGAAGTTAAGCAACGCAAGCCCAGTTAGTACTGACATGGGTGGTCGCTCGGGAAAGCTGGGTACTGCTAATACCCAATAATCGTCGCATTAGTGTAGTGTCTGTGCAGTATATGCATTAGAACTATACAGTGGACGGGTCTCTAATGACCTTGTAGTTGACGGGACCTTAAACTCCAACAAACA
>JAAFCE010006949.1:1904521-1923192 GCA_013389805.1 Trigoniulus corallinus
AATGTAGTGTTCACACATTCGCCTCGTCGTATTCGCGAATGTGTAAATGCGGTATAAAACTTTCTATATTACTGTTGTAGGCCTATATATTTGTTTAGTGGCATTTCTGTGCATGTTTAATTTTTTCAATAATGCTTGAAAAAAATAGGGGCTCCGCGAACGGATTAGCTGTCAAGTAAGGTCCACGAACGAACTGGCTGCCAGGTAAGGGCTCAGCGAACGAACTGGCTGCCAGGTAAGGGCTCTGTGGCTAAAACCGGTCTGAGAACTGCTGCTCTAGGACAGTGGTCTTCAAACTGTTTTCCGCGAAACCCCTGGGTTCCTCCGAACATCTCTAGGGGTTTCGCCAGTTAGAGTACAAATTTGAAGAAGATTATAAAGAAACATTTAGTTATACAGTGGTACCCCGCTTAACGAACGCCTCGTATAACGAATGTTCCCTATAACGAACACCGTCAAAAAAGCGCGGGAGTATCGCATAACGAACGCTTGTACAATATACAAAGTGAACTAGGAACTGTAAAGGTGCCCACTGACGATCATGCCAAATGGAGTGGTGAGACAGTGGAGTGGAGTGTCAGGAGCGGCTGGAGTGAAGAGAAATGTTGTGGGGTCATTGACGGATGATCACTCCACTCCAATGCATCACTCCTGAATTAATAGGAGGCGGCTAGTTATCGTCTGATCACTGAAGTTAAGCATAGGTGGCTGCTTGGGAAAACGGGATACTGTTAATATCCGAAAATCGTCACATTATGTAGCGTGTGTGCAGTCTCTGCCATAGAACTACGTCGTGGGCGGGGCTCTAATGACCTTGTAGTTGAAGGGCCCTAAAACACCATGACACCAAACCTGAATTATTATGAATTACTTTAATTCAACCACCAAATTGTTTAGTAATATTGTATTTGTTATTAATAATTTTTTGTGTTATTGATTAAGTAATTATTACAAGTGTCCTCATGGTTGAAGAATTGCTCCTTATATCAACAGCTTAATCATCAGCCATTATCAGTATGCAGAGAGAAAAAAGGTCCCATCCATCTACCACACGTGTCGAGATTGCAATGGTCCAAAATCAACAGTGATTTGGCACTCACGAACGCTCCATCGGGCCACTACATCGGTCCATCCAATCACTTTTTCACACTCATGGTCGATTGGAGTGATGGACGGTTGGAGCAGAGTGAAGGATTTTTGGACAGATGGAAATCCGTCCGTTTCTCATCACTCCATCCAATCCACATGATATTATGCATTCACGATAAGTAATTGGAGTGCAGCATTCATTTTGGCGTGGAGGGATTGGAATTTCGTGATCGTCAGTGGGCACCTTAAGAGTTCTCGTCTGATCACTGAAGTTAAGCAACGTACCCACAGGGAGTACAGTACTAACATGAGTGACCGCTTGGGAAAACTGGTTACCTCCAATACCGCATTTACACATTCGCGAATAAGACGAGTCGAATGACGAGGCGAGACTTTCGTCGAAATGTTCGTATTCATACTTTGGATGAAGAATGGCTGTTCACACATTCGCTGAATGTCTCGTCAGATAGTCATTCTCAAATCACCTCGTCGCTAGCGCCCTTTGACTCGTGTCATACCGCATTTACACATTCGCGAATACGACGAGGCGAGTGGCGAGGCGAGCATGTTTGACGAATGTGTGAACACTACATTCGTCATTCACCTCGTGGTTCGCCTCGCCATTCGTGGCGCTCGTGTTGAAAGCGGTTTTTTTCACACGAGTCAAAGGGCGCGAGTGACCTGAGGCGATTTGAGAATGACTAGCTGTCAAGACAATACGAGTCAAAGGGCGCTAGCGAGAAGGTGATTGGAGAATGACCATCTGACGAGATATTCGGCGAATGTGTGAACAGTCATTCCTCACCCAAAGAATGAATGCGAACATTTTTCGACGAAAGTCTAGCCTCGTCATTCGACTCGTCTTATTCGCGAATGTGTAAATGTGGTATCAAAAAAACCACTTTCAACACGAGCGCCACGAATGGCGAGGTGAACCACGAGGTGAATGACGAATGTAGTGTTTACACATTCGTCGAACATGCTCGCCTCGTCGTATTCGCGAATGTATAAATGTGGTATTATACCCAGTAATCGTTGGATTAGTGTAGTGTCTGTGCCAGTGGGGTGACACTTCAATGGGAGACCCTATTCCTTAAGTGTAATTCAAATATGGGACTGATGGCGCTGTGGTAATTATAATAATGTATTGCATCGTATCAAATCGATCTGATTCGTCGTCATGACGTATTACGTTGTTATTGACCGCTGACATTTAAAAAACCTGACACACAACATTAAAACCACGTGCTATTTCAATGTAAAAAAATTTGGAAAAATTGCTCCAGGATGGAGATGTGCCATGAAAAGCTGCCAAGGAGCTTCAGGGAAGAGGTCGATATTTTTATTTTCAGTAAAGGATAAAGGAAGTTAGGTGTAACTAAAGGTAGAGCGGACTCTTGTGCTTTGGTGGCATAGTGGTTAGCGTGGTAGGGAGCTACGTTAGTAGTCGTCAGTAGTTTTGGGTTTAATACTGGGTTTAGGTGGGCTGGCTTCTCTTGGAGTTTAAGTTTACTGTTTAAGGGTACTGTGTTCAATTCATTTCTGTTGGTTGTGTACATTACATGTACTCCATTTATCATAATGAAATACTGTTAAAAAAAAATTGAAGCATGCATCAGCTGGGATCGTGATAACGGCACATCGTGAAAAAAATTGGGAGTCCAACAAGTTACCCACTGAACTATTTTGTCACAGGCAAATTTCGCAAAAAATAGGGGTTTTAACCATGATGATGTGTCTAGTTCCAATATCAAATTGTGAGGGCGCTCATTTTAGGAAAAATTTTTTTAACTTTAAGTGTTGCTTCTTTACGTATATATGTTCTGTGGTCTGTGCAGCAGGGGCTGATCAAGGGGGGGGGGACCCAAATATATTTTAAACATCCTGAATCCCGTAGTATAATTCTAGCTAGCAATTTCAATATGTCCTCCACTTTAGTGGTTTTAAGTTATTGCATAATCTTTCACTTGAGTGGTTTCAATTATTACGGAGTTTTACGACAACGTTTTTTGGAAGCGTACATTATGCAATGCAGACGAATATTCAATGGCACTTGTGTAGTTTAGTGGGTACAGCAACGAAAAATGTGTTACACCGATACACTTAGTAGTGTGGAAGAAAGTACTTCGAAAGGTGCCCGTGATAGTGTACAGTTTTATGTGTACTAGTGGATGACAGTGTCATACAGGAAAGTGTCAAAGGGCACCAAATGTAACAAATAAAATGATTAACAATGGAAATAAATGTAGCTTTTTTGGTCAAAACGGTTAAACTATAGGAAGGAAAACCTCTTAAAATGGTGAATGATTTATGATTTTTCACCAGGTGGTATCTATTTAATGTAATTGCGACTAACAGTGATGCTATCCTATAGTGTCAAAGCCATGGGTTAGTGAAGAGTGAAAGGGCCTGGGATGCAAATGGCTGTGGCTTGCAAATGCAGCAGGAAAATACAAATAGGGATGATAGCATTATTTGGCATTGTAGTGGTAGATAACAACAGCTTTTAATTAAATGAAAAGACAACACTTTTACATATTAAGCATACTTAAAAGGGTTGTACATTAGTCATTGAAAGTCATTGCTTGCTGAGCATCTCTGTCAAAGTAAGCTGTATGACTGTCAGTATCCGTTTTCGTACAGCCAAGTCATGCATTATTATTTTACAATTCACAGTACGTTACCTGTTAATTTTTTTCCTGAAAGTTCTGAAAGCGATTCAGATAGTAGGAGTTCGGAAAATTGGAGTTCTACTGTATATCTATTTGTCTGTTTTTTAGTTTTATGCATATAATTTCATTTTCATTTCTGTGTATTTCTGATCTTATGCATTTAATTCCTGTTTTAATTGTTATGCATTTTATTTTGTGCTCTTTTGACCCTTGCATTACACTGCCATCAACAAGTACTCTTAAAACTACACTATCAAGGGCACCTTTTGAAGCACTTTTTCACGAGATATTTAGCAAGCAATGACTTTCATTTACACTTTGGTACATGTACATATTGTACTAATGTACAGCTCTTTTAAATATGCATAATATGTAAAAGTATTACCTTTTTATTTAATTAATTAAAAGCTCTTTTTATTTAAAAATAGTTTTTTCTCCCATTTTCAACATACAAACAGTAATAAATTAAATTAGACCCTTTTTCAGAAAAAAAAATCCAATTATCAGAGGTTTTGATTATTCGAATGGGGTCTGGTCCCAATTGATTTGGATAACTGGAGTTCTACTGTAGTTATTTTGTTGTTAGTCGGTGAATTGGAAGCTTATAATATAATAGCATGTAACCTTATGATTACAGCTTTTGTCTTAATTGTGGATTGTCTTTCCATTTGAGACCACAGAACAATTGGCAGTAGAGAATAATCCCTCTGCATGTAGTTATTTGTGGTAACTGGCTTGCGTGCAAGTAGACAATTCAATTCCAAGCTATGGAAATGTGATGGTGCTACCAGTACTTTCTCCTCCTTTTTGTCACTTTCACGTCCATTTCATTTCAAATCAGCTACTGCAGTATTTTACTAATGTGCAGTGTCTTTACACAGAATTTTCATAGGGCTGACAAGTTTTTGATCATGATTTACTATCTTTATGTACTATCATAAACCATATTAGAATGACTCAATGTTGGTCTTTATTTTTAATGGCTTGTGAATTGTATATTTAAAACAGTCCTGTTTATTTTGTTTCAGAAAATTAATGCAAAAAATGCCTTTGCAATGCAATTAATTGATGTTATGGCTGCCATGGTGAGGAAGGATGACTCTGAATTGAGCAATTTTCAGGTTTGTATTTAATCACTCATGGAAAATTCAAATCCTTATGTTGGACATAAATGTGTGCTAAGGTACACAGAATATACATATAATAGTAAATACAGTGAGACAGATTATTCACTTACTGTGGTGAATTTGGTTTTAATATGTGGGGAAAATGCACCGATTGTTGACGTTCTGTCTATTTATTTTGTTGAAAAAAGTGGTGTCACCATCTGGCTTCTATGCTAATAGTGTAATAGAAATTCTGTTTTAGGTAACACTCTTGAATCAATCACATTTCTCTCCAAATGTGGGTCATTATGCATAAATGCAAGCCATTTTGTCCTATGGGAATGGGATAATATTTCATGCTACTTGGCTTCCCTTATTCCAAAGACTGATGCTGTACCTTTGCACAATTGCTTTTGCTGTATATACAATGTAATTGATTTTCAATGTTGTAGGTAGTAAGCTGCACATTGGATGCAAGTACAAAAATCTTTGCTTTCCGTGTTGATTACGTTCATTCTGAAATCTTTAAAATTGTGAATGGGCTGGCTCATTCTAAACAAAACAAGCATCAACATCATGAAGATGATGGAGATGATGCAGAGTCAGGAGAAACGAAGAAAAACAATAAGAGAAAGGTATGTATTAGTGTGTGTAGGGTCACCGCTTGAGAATACAGTGATGCCTTGGCTTACGACGGTAATTCGTTTTGTGACTGTCTCATAACTCAAATTTATCATATGTTAATTCATTTTATTCATAGAAGTCCGTTCCAGCCCCCCCCCTCCCCCTCCCCAGCCCAATTTTTTGATATTGGTTTATAAATATGAAAACTTGTATTTATAAATAACATGTATATTGTATAGAGATATTATAAAAGATAAATGACTGATTTTGGTTTTTTTCCCCATGGTTTGTTAAATGCTCCTTTTCAGAGTGTTTTATATTCGAGTTAGACAAGTGCCATTAAACAGCTCTGGCACATGACCCATTGCAGCTTTTCTCTGGGTGTTTACTTTCAATATACTCAAATCTCTCCCAGATTCCAAATATTTCCTTTATATCACTTATGGGAGCGGCGAATAGCTTTGGACACACCAGTTCTCGTCTGATCACTGAAGTAAAGCAGCGCAAACCCAGCTAGTACTGACATGGGTGGCCGCTTGGGAAAACTGGGTACAGCTAATACCCAAAAATCGTTGCATTACTGTAGTGTCTGTGCACTCTCTGCATAAGAACTATGCTGTGGATGGGGCTCTAATGACCTTTGTAGTTGAAGGGCCCTAAAACACCAACAAACAACAACAATTTATATCACTTGTAGAGGGTAACGCCATCCACATCCTGGCTCTTCGATGGTACCAATATCCTGCAAAACTTCTTTAGACTGCTGTAACTGTAACTCCATTAACTTCTGCAATGTAGATTCCTGCAGAGTGCTCCTTAATGAGCTTGTTCACATCTTCAGCAGCCTCCAAGCCCATTCAGTTTCCAAAGGACACACACTCCTCCACCACTGCCACTTTTGTTTCAATCCTTTGATGCTCCATTCTGATACCGCCTCAGGACACAGATTCTACCATGCAGAGGTCAGTCTTTCTTGTAATACCCTGCGAGGACATATCTGTAATTCTAAGGCTCTGTGCCCTCTGTCACATGAAAGCAATGGCATACCATGTGCTTGGGAAAGAATTTCTTGAAATTAGTATTCACTTACTGGTCCAAGGCTGCAGTATAGAAGTTGTTTTTGAGGTTCGTTAGGTTAGCAGATGCATTATCGAGGATGAGAACGGCTTGCAGGGGTAGATAATTTTCTTGGAGATTGCTTATTAGTGGTGGCGTGTGAAAATCACTTCTAACTGGAATTTTGGCTTGCAATTCAAATCAAAAAGTCAATCAAGTGGCAGTTCGTATCAAGATTTTACTATAATATGAGTCCTACCTCTTTGAATTTTTGTTGTTAACACACACCCAAGTCTGATTTTACATGTTTGATATGTTCCTTATGATACGAGTAATAATTTGTGTAAAATACATACTGTACGTCATCGGCATCATCATTATTATCAACACCATTACACCTTTATCCCGCCTGTTGCAGGGTCGGGTCTGCGGGTCCACTGAACATACTCTGACTGGGGTGGGGGGGCCTGGGCTTAAAATTTGGGGAGCGGCTTATTGCGTTGGACACACCAGTTTTCGTCTGATCACTGAAGTTAAGCAACGCAATCTCAGCTAGTACCGACATGAGTAGCCGCTTGGGAACACTGGGTACCGCTAATACCCAAAAGTAGTCGGATTAGTGTAGTGTCTATGCAGTCTCTGCATTAGAACTACGCAGTGGATGGGGCCCTAATGACCCTGCAGTTGAAGGGCCCTAAAACATCAACGAGCCAACGTTAAAATTTGGAAAATTATAAATTAAGAAAATGGGTGCACTCTTATCCTCGAGCAGAGTAGGGTCCAATTTTCTCCAAATCCACTAAAAGAAGTCTCTGCCTTCACCCCACTGTAGTCCCCCAAAATACATAACTTCAATACGGGTATTTGGGTTCGAATTTAGTGCCGATATATGACTGGATAAGTTTCATGGATTAGGGAGTAAGCCAAGCAGCCATAACAAGATGAACCCTTAAGAGGCTGCTTGCAGGAGATGAGGAAGTAGGAGAAGGGAAATTTGCAGCACCGAACGTTCTTTACCAACCACCCAAGTTGGTATTGACGTGGGCTTGCGCTGCTTAACTTCAGTGATCTCACGGAAACTGGTGTGTCCAACGCAACTTGGCTGCACGAGTCACAACTGTCAGCCACTTGCCATAAACACCAGAGCTCCAAGATCAAAGGGTTAATGGTATAAAAGATTTAGCACTGCAAGCCGGTAACAAGAATGTTTGTATGGGTTGTTATATGATCGTGCTGATTTTTAAAGTTTGGATCCTTTTTTTTTTATTTTTCAATGTGTACAGTATGTTTTTTGTGGGGTAGGCCAGCATACTCCCACAGACAACTTTCCCAATATTCCCGGTGTGTCCAACGCAATAAGCTGTTCCCCAAATTTTAAGCCCAGGGTATCTCCCCCTTCGTTTAATTGCCCGTATGTGATTTCGTTTAACTATTGTTTTTATTTTGAAAAGCAGTTACGTAACACTATTGAATCAAATTTGAATAATATCAGCCTGAACAGACTTGACAGTCAATTAGAGGTAAGCATATTTGTTTTGTTGAGTGATTATTTTCTGAAAATGCATTATATGAAATTAATATTTCAACTTTCGCTACTTTCAGTTGGACCCTCTGTTTCAGAAGGCAACCGAAATGTTTTCAGATGGGGGACTGTTATCTAGCTATGTATTTTGTCGGGATGATACCTGCGAATTACTTTTGGATTCGGATATAACACAAGACGATGGCACAAATGATTTGCAACGTGACATCACTACTCAAACAGATTTAAATGAATTGAAATGTAAGGTCTGAAGGATGTGGTAATTGTTGAGTAAAACGAAAATGATGATTTATTGTAAATGTTTTGTTTAGCGATTTTTAATGACGTGGTGAATAACCCTGTGAACATCTGTCCGGTCTTCTCGAATTTTGAATTTGGAAACTCGGAAAGCAGTGATAAGGTAAGTAGATTTAATTTATATCATTTTATCAAACAGAGATGTCCATGTACGAGGCCGGCTTCCCACGCTTTCTCGTGGGAGACCGCCTCGGTGGAGTAGTGGGTAGCTTGCTTGCAACTGCATCAGTAGTTCTAGGTTCAATACTGGATTGAGGTGGGTTTGCTGCTTTTGGGTGCAAGAAAGGCCCAGAGTGTGTCTTCTTTTGGATGAGAGGTAAAACCGAGGTCCCTTGTGATGAACGATAGAATTTGCATGTAAAAGAACCCTGTCTACTTTGCGACTAGTAGATGAGGCAGTATATTCAGGTGTAGGAGCTCACCCCCTGGCGTCGGTGGAGTGCCCCACAGGGGTTGCAGCTTTGGTCGGCAACTGGGTGTGGAAAAACACTTCCCAATGGATTGCCCTTGTGTCCATTCAGAGGGTCAAGGTGGGTACCCGACCCTGCCATAGGCGGGAAAAGGATTAGGAGTTACTTTATCTCTTTCTCATGGGAAGGCTTGAGAAGTTCCAAGACGATACACAAAAGGACCTACATGATATTGAAACAGCAAGGGAAAGAGGGAGCCTAAAGATGATCATGAAGATTGGATACGGTAGAGTCCCGCTTATCTGACGTTCAATATTAGCGTAGTCTCACACTGGAGCCAACTACGAGTGACTATTAGTCGTGTGTAGTCATACAATTATGCATGAACGATCCCATTCTTTGTTTCCTTATGCATCCTCTCACTTTGGCTGTGACTCAGTCGTCCGACTTTGTGCAACTTGCACAAAATCTCTTTTGTTTCAAAAGTTTCTTTTATGCTTCCTGTCAATGCTGTGGTTCATGAGTGGGGTTTCACTGACGCATGGCGTCTGACCAAGTCGTGCATAGTTGGAGCCGCACATAATCGTGCGACTTTATGCACAAACAATCCCCGTTCTTTGTTTCCTTATGTGCCTTCTCACTTTGGCGGTGACTCAGCCGTCTGATTATGCACGTATACCTCAGACTTATGACTGGAAATTTTTGTCTGACCGTGCGACTTGCATTGGTTTTTTATTTCAAAGCCAAGTTGCGTTGGACACACCAGTTCTCGTGAGATCATTGAAGTTAAGCAGTGCAAGCCCACGTTAATACCAACCTTGGGTGGTTGGTACAGAACGTTGGGTGCTGCAAATTCCCCCTCTTACTTACATCCTCTACACCTACCTCCTCATCTCCTGTGAGCAGCCTCCTGTTATGGCTGCTTGGCTAACTCCACAACACATAAAGTTAATCAATCAACAATCAAAGCAAAGACATCGAAAAAGTCTTCTTTGTGTTCTTTGGCGTCACCTCATCCACAGGCTGCTATCAGTCTGGTAAAGCAAACTATTCATTTCTACAATGTGAGAAATGGACAGAGGAAAAAGCAACTTGCTGTCTATGCAATCCAATTACAACAGGACCTAGATAAGATTTACAATTGGTGTGTAAAATGGAAATTGCCTTTAAACCTGAAAAAGTGTAAGATTCTCATGATATCTAGATCTAGGAAGCTACTTGATTTTGGTTATTATGTAGGTGGAGTGAGGTTTGAGAGAGTTGTGACCCCTAAGTACTTTGGAATTATTTTAAATGGTCAAGGTACCTAGAAAGATCATATTCGTAAATTTGTTGGGAGGGTTGGTCAATTCCTCCGTCGGATTAGTAGGGTCCTTGGGGATTGCGCAAAGGCGGCGAAAGAAACTTCATATATTTCAATGGTGGACCAATTTGGTTTCCCTTCAGGCAGGATTTATCTTGAGAGATTGAAAGGATACAAAGGAGGGCAGCAAGAATTGTACTGACATGCTTAAGGAATTAGGGTGGGGTGTGATGGACCTCTGGTTGGAAGTGTGTCCCTGGCTGAATATAAGGGGAGAAAGGATCATTCATATAAACTGAAGGAGATTAGGGCACAGATGAACTCGTACTACTGGTCTTTCTTACCAAGGACTATTCAGCAATGGAATAGCCTTGGAGAGGGTAAAGTGGAAGGCTTCCTCAAATGAAACTCCGCCATTGCTAGTATTGTAGGGGGACCATTAGAATTATAGCCTAGGGTTTTAGGAGTTTTATGGTAAGGTATATAGGAATGAGTTGGTCTCTCCACTGCCATATTGGTCAAATAAGGCTGCTTGCAGTGTAGTGAATTAGAATTAGAGTCAGAAGAAGTCTGACGTAAGTCGTCCGACCAAGTCGTGCATAGTCATAGTCGCACATAGTCGGCTCCAGTATGAGGCTACCCTTAACCGTCACCCTCTGGGTGCAGTCTCCTTTTGCACCATTGGAATGATATTGCTGCTAGAACGGGATACCTAAGTGTGATAACATTTTTTTTAAAAATTAAACATGTATTTACATGTGTGAATGTATAATTAAATGTTAGGAACAATAAATGCTAGTTTTGCTATCACTTTTTAATATATCAATTTATGTAATAACAATTATTTTATGCATTTCGGATGGTCTGACTTTTTTGCTTATCCGACATTACACTTGTCCCAGATAGGTCGGATAAGTGGGACTACTGTACCTAGCTTTCAATTGGAGTTTCCAGGGATGGGGGAGGTTCGTTGTGGGAGTTAGATGATACCAGTTGTGCAAGAGTTCCGTTATCTGGGATCTGTTTTCCAGATCAGCAGGGAGACAGACTCCGACGTGACCCATAGGATCAATGCAGGATGGCTGAAGTTTGACAGACAAGTGGAGTCCTGGGTGCCCGCCGGGTCTCAATAAGATTGAAAAGACAAAGTTTACAGAACTGTCATTAGGTCCAACATGTTGGATGACTCAGAATGTTGGGCAGTTGGGAAGAACCATGAAAAGAGAATTATGAGATGCGAATGCCATGCTACATGGTTGGGGTGTCGCGAGTTGACAGAATCCGAAACCATTGCATTAGAGGTAGCTTGAGGGTGGGAAACATCACAGAAAAGATGAGAGGAAAATTTGCTGAGTTGGTATAAGCATGTGATGAGTAGCCTGACTCCTGTTGCATTATAGTTATTGTGCAATAGGTCAGACACCATGCAACATTATAACCAGACAAAGCATTAATATACCTGCCAAAAATTTCTATTTTGGTTGTATAGTGCAGTGTTGGAACAGTGGAGTAGGCCGGCATCCCCCCCCACAGATAAATCAGCCAATATTTCCTGCGGGTTCCAGACGCCTGTCTGGGGTTCCCCCATTCAGAGCATGTTCAGTGGCCCCGCAGCCCCAACCCTGCCACATGCGGGATAAGGGTATAATGATGATGATGAATGAAGTGATTGGGGGCACCAGGAATAGGGGAAGACCAAAGCGGACGTGGGAGCACGTCGTGCAAAGGGATATGGAGGTGTGTGGGGGGACTCGGTGGGAGATAGGCGGAAGTGGAGGATAGGAACTCGCAGACCCAAACCTGCCTCAGGCGGGATAAGGGTGAAATAATGATGAGGTGATTGGGGTCACCAGGGGTAGAGGAAAACCAAAATGGAGGTGGGAACAGGTGGTTCAACGCGATATGGAGACAATCGTGGTTGAGGGGGGTGGCGGTGGATAGGCGGGAATGAAGGATAAGAACCTGCAGACCCGACCCTGCCGCTGGCGGGATAAGGGTGAGATAAGGATCATCGCTTTGTCAGAGTAGAACTGCCTCAAATAAGGCATCAGTGAACTAAGTAAAGGAATTATTGTCACCAGGCTTAATTGTATTCCCTGTTATTGTGGAATGCACCCTTTGAATTTATTTAATATTTTTGCATTTCAGTGGAATTTGTGGATGGAGTTACAGCCCCGAGTGGATGACAATTTGTCAGACTCCACTGATACTGAACATGATCTTGGTAATGCTTTCTAACTTCATAGTAGTGTTAAAATATTTTATGGCATGTATTTTCGTTTGACCCGCCTCAGTGGCGCAGAGGCAGTCTGCTCGACTGATTCCAGGTTTGATCCTGGATCGTAATGGGTTGGCTTCTTTCAGGCAAGTGATTGTTCTTCAGTCCCTTCAGTTCGGGGGAGACCGAAGCTGACGTGGGAACAGGTTGTCCATAAAGATATGGCAGTGTGGAAGGGGACCTGGTGGAAGATAGACGGGAGCGGAGGTGATGATGGTGATGATAGCAGTAACCAGTTTTCCCAAGCGGCCACCCATGTTAACTGGGGTTGTGATGCTTAACTCCAGTGATCAGACGATTACTGATGTGTCCGCTTGGGGACACTGGGTACTGCTAATACCCAAATCGTCATAACAGCGTAGTGTCCATGCAGACTCTGCATTAAAACTATGGCATGGACGGAGCACCAATGACCATTGTAATTCAACGGCCCTAAAACTCCAACAAAACAGATATTTCAAGGTGTGGGAATCCTGGCGTCGAGTCGTTGGAGGAAGTGTCCCAATGACAAAAATAGGCCGATGATGAATAAGCATAAGGGTTGTGGCATTAGGTTGGTGATGGCTGCGTCAAAACTGCCCAACAGATTGCTCATGTGTCATGAGTTTGCGAAGTGGTTGAATGGCTGAATTGTGAAATGCCCTCATATAGGCTGGAAAAGTGAATACTATTTGTTTTAATATGTTTTCATTTACTTTAGATCCTGCTGATAATGATGGCTGTTTTGGCGATGAGGATAATAATTTAGTGGATAATGATAACGATGTCATGCCGGAAGATGCACTGGAACTGGAACCAAATAAAACATTACAATCCGCGTAAGACAATATTCCAAAATACTTTTTCTCCCGTTCTGGTATTCATCATCATACCCTTATCACCCCTGTGGCAGGGTCGGGTCTGCGGGTCCACATAAGATGCTGTCTGGGGGCCTCCTCGCAAGGCGTTTGGACCCGGCAGGAAATATTGGCTGGGTCGCCTGTGGGGGATGTCGGCCTACTCCACAAATTGAGATGATGCAGACGAATCAGAATGCCGACTGTTTACTCATATTTTCTGGTAGAGCATCCTTTAGAAAATTGAGTCGATGACCTTTGCAATTGCATCATTGACTTTCATTAGAACGCAATTTCCTTCGTTTCTTCTAGCATCCCGTTCTGGTATTCATCATCATCATCATACCCTTGTCCCGCCTGTGGCAGGGTTGGGTCTGCGGGTTCTAGCCCTCCACTCCCGTCTGTCTCCCACCAGGTCCCCGTCCACCCCACACACCGCCATGTCCCTCCGGACAACCTGTTCCCACGTCTGCTTTGGTCTCCCCCTACCCCGGGTGCTGACGATCACCTGCATGCCTGAGATGCACCAAACGAGTTCCTCTTCCCCTCTCCTCATAACGTGTCCATACCACCTCAGCCTATTCTCCCTCATCTTTTTGGCGATGTCCACCACCCCCAGGCTACCTCTAATGTACGCATTCCTAATTCTATCTGCTCTTGACACGCCACACGTGTACCACAGCATTCGCATCTCGGCTACTTGCATTCTACTTACGTGGCTTTTCTTCACTCCCCAACACTCTGATCCATATAACATAGCTGGCTTAACCACTGTCCTGTAAAACTTCCCTTTCAACTTCATTGGGACCCTCCTATCACACAGAACTCTACTTGCCTGTTTCCATTTCAACCACCCCCCATTCATTCCACGGGTCATATCTGAGTCTATCTCCCCTATTGCTGTGGAACGTTGATCCTAAGTACTTTACCTCCTGCACCTTTTTTACCAGTTCACCCCTCGAGCGTATGTCCCCATTGTTTTCCTGACCATCCCAATTGAAAGATAGATACTCTGTCTTCATCATGTTAATCTTTAGCCCTCCCTTTTCCATTGCTCCTCTTATATCATTTAATCCCTTCTCTATCTGTTCTCTGCAGTCACTAATCTTCCCTAAGTCATCAGCAAATGCCAGGCACTGAGGGGCCCATTCTCCTACACCTGTCAGCAGTTCATCCATAACCAGGATGAAAAGATATGGACTAAGTGCTGAACCTTGGTGCACCCCTACTCTCACTGGAAAGCCCCCCGGTGTTTCCCCAAGGTGTCCATACCCTGGCTATGGAGCCATCATACATATCCTGCATTATTCTAATAAACCCTTCTTCCACCCCCCTTTTTCATAATACTTCCAGACTACCTGTCGTTGAACACTGTCGAAGGCCTTCTCCAGGTCGATAAAGATGTCATGGAGGTCCTTCTTTGCTGCCCTATACTTTTCTATCATCTGCCTCAGGATGAAGATTGGCTCCATTATGGACCTACCTGGCATAAACCCAAACTGATTTCCACGGACACTAGTTTTATACCGGAGGCGACGTTCCATTACTCTCTCCCAGAGCTTCATGGAATGGCTCATTAGCTTTATACCTCTATAGTTGCCACAGTCTTGGACATCCCCTTTACCCTTGTAGAGTGGCACTATCAAACTCTCACGCCATGCAGATGACATTCTATCTCCACTAGCTATCTTATTGAAAAGTTTCACTAGCCACTTGGTACCTGTCCTCCATAGACTGCCATACTTGAGCAGGTATTCGATCAGGGCCTACAGCTTTTCGACCTTTCATCTTCCTAAGTGCCCTGGCTACTTCCTCCTCAGTTACCAAGTCCACTGCCCCTGCTGGTGCAGGATTGGTGGCAATGTCCTCGTCTCCCCCCACTTCATTCAAGAGGTTTTGGAAGTACTCCTCCCACCTCCTCTTTATCTTCATCAGAGTGAGCAGAACCCTACCAATGTCATCTTTCACTGTTATGGCTCGGGGTAAGTCTTTTGTGGCCCTATCTTTAGCCTTGGCCAGTTTAACCCTTATGTCAACAACCAACTTTCACTACGTTATTCAACAACCAGGGTACCTGGGTACCCACCTATGGAATTTATTGAATAACTAATGTTTTCTTCTTAAAGTTGACTACTTTTTTGTTGTTTATGGTAATTGGAAGCCTGATGTGTCATTCTAAGGGATACATAAGTTCTAAAAGTCAATATTACTAATCAATCCTGTGCATTGCAATTTGCAACACAAGTATTCATAAGGTGTTTTGCATCCAAGGTAATCACCTCTGATTTCTTGAAAGGGAGATGCCATTTAAATTTTATATGAACCCTCATTGTCTGTTGTCTAGAGAAATTATCTAGCTTTCAGTTGGGAAGGCCAGAACTGTTAGATACAGTTAGTATACTGTTAGATACTCAGGGGTGGATCTACATAAGGACTAATAGGGCTTAAGCACTGGGCCCCACGTGTCGGGGGTCCCACAAAAATTGAATTATCATAAACTTTTAATAGTTTTTGATAAACAGTGAGCAGTTATATAGTAAAAGTAGTTAATATTAATAATATAATAATAATGATGATTATTTATACTATTATTCAGCCTTAGACCCCGAGCAACCTAGATCTGCCTCTGTCAATACTGTTAGGCCAGATACTGTAAGTATGTTACATCAATGGGTTGGGGTGTCGGTCAAGCAGTCATAATGAGCTGCACTTCATGGAGGCAGCTTGCAGGTGAGAGGGAGTTAGGAGTGGGGGTTGTAGGATAGAGGAAATTAGCAGCACCCAATGTTCAGCAAACCACCCATGTCACTACTAACTTCACCTGCATTGCTTAACTTCAGTGATCTGATGAGGACTGGTGTGTAGAATGAAACTTAGCCACTCCAACAACATTGGAGAGATAGATTGGAATATTTTGCATAGCATGAATGTCAGATGTTTGAAGTAGAGACAGGCAAGCAGAGTCCTTTGTGATGGGGGGTCCAATCAATTTGAAAGCAAAGTATTACAGGGCTGTGGCTAGGCCAGCTATGCTATATGGATCAGTGTTGGGCATTGAGGAAGAACTACATAAATTGAATGCAAGTAGCTGAGATTGCTGCATTACAGGAGTTAGGTGTCAATAGCAGATAGCATTAGGAGAGTATTCTAGAGGTAGCCTGGGGTAGGGTGCATTGCAGAAAGAATGATGGAGAGTAGATTGAGGTGGTATGGACACAATGAGAAATGGGGAGGGAGAGCTCACAGGTCCATTATTGTAATGTAAGTGGTTGGAAGCACTCAGGGAAGGGGGAGATCAAAGCAGATGTGGGAGCAGCTTGTCCATAAGGAGGTGGTTGTGTATGGGGTAGATGGGGACGTGTTGGGAAATTGGCAGATTTGGAGGGTTACAATGTGCAAACCAGACCCTTCCACAGGCAGGATAAGGGTTTGATAATGACTGTCCATTGCCAAATTACTGTGTGATCTGAAGGCAATTCCACTAGTGCTCATTGTTTGCATTATGTTAGGGACAAAACACCCCTAAAGAAACAGATAAACAAGAAAGTCTTGCATGGAATGCCAACAACATTTTGGGATAATTCTGGTGAAAATGCCTTCAATGTAGCAAAATATAAAGACTGTGCAGTTCCATGGTAATTATTGAATCATCTTAGTGGCATAAATTATTTTGGGATAAATATTTTTAACGATTCATATTCAGAATAGCCACTGGGTACCTGGGTGCCCTGGTTGTTGAAATTGCATAGGCAAATTCAAAACAAATTTTAAATATGTTGGGATGATTAACACTCAAAGATTTTTACATATAATGAAAGAAAAAAGGTGAAATAGAGATGATCCAGGAGGATCTGGGTACCCGGTTGTTGACATAAGGGTTAAAAACTTCTCTCTCCCCTTCCTTTGTCCCTAACTGCTCATAGAGGGCCTCATACTTCTGGTGCTTGGCCAGGGCAATCTTTCTCCTAGCAGTGGTCTTGGCCTGCCTGTACTGAGTCTTGGACTCCTGATCTCTCATCTCCTGCCACCTGTGGAAAGCAGCCTTCTTTTGTTTGATGGCTGCTTCTACCTCCTCATTCCACCACCATGTTTGCCTTTTAGCCAAGACTGTGCCTCCCACTCAGACTGTGCCACCAGGATGGCTTTCCCACAGGCTCTAATTTTTTGGGCAACCCTGTCCCACATTGCACTGCTGTCCCTTCCCAATCCCAGTCTACCTGCCTGTGCACTTCTTGTATAAATTCATCTATTTTGGTGGGTAGTCTCCACCACCTGATAACCTGCTCTCCTTTCCAAGAGTGTGCCTTGCCTGCTACTTTCACTACTAGTTCTAACATTAGTAGCCTATGGCCAGATTCTTTTTGAAAATTTTCACTGGGGAGTGCCCAGCAATCACGGACCTCTGGTCTATGCTGCCCTCTAACCATGAAGAAATCTATTTGTGACAACCCTTGTGGTGACTGGTATGTGATTAGGTGCTTGTCCCTCTTTCTAAATCATGTATTTGCCAATGCAAGGCCAAGTGCATTAGCTGTGTCAAGGATTCGCAGCCCATCTATGCTAGCTGTTCCATATCCCCATCCCCCATGAACCTCCTCATAGCCCTGGTTATTTTTCCCTACATGACCATTGAAGTCCCCCCCCCCAATAACTAAGCGCTCATTCCACTGACATTGCCCTACCTGAGCCTCCAGTGAGTGCACCAAGTCCTCAAACTCTGTCTGGAAGCCATCCTTTGTGGGTTCATCCAGACCAACCTGGGGGGCATATGCACTAATGAGGTGAAGCACAACTCCTCTCCAGACCACTGTCACCAACAGGAGCCTGCTATTGAGTCGTTTCACCTGGGTGACACCTTGCTGTAGCTCCCTATCCAATGCTATTCCCACCCCATTCCGCCCCCTTCACTGGCAGTATAGATAAGCTTATACCCCTCACCAAGGGCCCTTGATCTATTTCCCCTCCACCGTGTTTCTTGGAGGAAAGCTACCTGGATCCTTCGTTGCTTTAGGGTATTTACTAGCTCCCCTGCTTTGCCTGTAAGGGTACCCACATTCCACGTTCCTAATCTAAGTTTTGCCCCTACGCTTTGTGAGCGTGCTCCGCTGGGGTCACCCCAGCCGGGCGTCTTGAACCCGCAGGAATGTTGGTGCTGCTTGCAGTGTGGGATGCCGGCCTACCCCACAGAGGACACTCGGCGCATGATCTGCCATGGGGTCTGAGGTCCCAACCCCCATGGCACTGCAAGCTACTGCTGACTGTGGTCCAAGGCCAACTAGTGAACCCCTATCAGCCACCTGTGCTGGGGTCCTAATCCCTAGCCCTGTGGGTTCACTGCCCCTCAAATTCTGCATCTTACAATGCAAACTTTGGTATAATAATTATAATAATAATAATTTGAATAATGATGATAATAATTTGAATTAATGATAATAATAATTTGAATTAATGATAATA
>JAAFCE010006949.1:1923202-1961226 GCA_013389805.1 Trigoniulus corallinus
ATAATAATTTGAATTAATGATAATAATAATTTGAATTAATGATAATAATTATAATAAGTAATAGTTAAATTAACTAAGATTATAGGACTGTATATATGTATGATATATAATATTCAAAATTCAGCCGTAAGTAGTAGATGACTGGCCCCAACGTGGTCACAGACAGCACGGATGACTCATGTCAACCACGCTGCTGTCAGTGGGAAACGCCACGAGGTTAGGCTTATGAGCCACACCATGCACAGGTTCCCCACCGCCTAAAGCCGGCCCCAACCCCCACGGCCCTACCTGCCACAGGAACTGCAGGGGTTCATGCCTTGAAAAAGGCGGGTTTTACCCCCAAAACGGTTGAAATTCAATGCAAAATTGAAAAGTGCGAAGCACAAGGAAATCATACGCATGAGGGACTAGCGTCGCCTAGCGTTCCGTTCTATCCCGTTCTGGTATTAAGTTTCATAAATAAAGTGCAACTTTTCTCATGTGGGTACAGGGCTCTGAAACATTTGAGAAGTTATGGTCATTCCACGGAGGGCAAATGTAATTAGAAATTCAGCTATCTTTGATTTTAGCAGCTAGTGAGGTCCTTTGAGGAGGACTTCAGAGATAGACAAGTCATACTTCAAAGAGATAGGCAGTACTCGTTCTATATTACTTGTCACCTGACTTAATCTAGCTAAACCAAATTTAATGTAATTCATAGTCACAAGTAGAAGAATTCCAATGAGTGGCATCTTGTGGCATGTCCCTTCAATCAACAGAAAGTGATTCACTAGGTGACGCTTACCCCCCTATGCGTCTGCTTTTTTGAGCTCGGAGAATTTTGAGTGTTTGAAAAGATTTTCAGCCGTCTCAAGGGTTAGACCCGCCTTTTTTCAAGGTGTAAACCCTTCGTCTTTTGCTGCACAAGGTAGGGCTGTGGTGTTGGGGCCATTTCAGGCACCGGGAAACTTGTTGTGAGGTTTGGCAATTTAAGCCTAACCTCGTGACATTTTTCCGATGATCCCAGTGTAGTGCAGGGTGCGTCGTCAGTATTGTTGGTGACTGTGCTGCATTTGGGACCAATCACCAGCTCCCTCCGGCATATTTTTAAGTTTTCAAATTCATTATTTAAGTTATTGTAAGTGTTTTTTTATTGTTACGTTACTGTTATTGTTTTGTTATTGTTATTGCTTTATTTGTTTTGCTTGGACTATGCAGTCCTAGGACTGCATCTCTGCAGTGTAGGGTGTGAGGGGTGGATTGTCATGTGAGCGTTGGACCTTGGCTCACATGACACAGATGGAAAAATTGAGTGTCTCCTGTGGAGTAGGATGGCAACCCCCCCCCCCCCACAGGTCGCCCTGTCACTGTTGCTGTGGGTTCTAGGTGTCTAGCTGGGGAGCCCCAGTCAGAGCTATCCCATTAAGTAAGGGGGATAGGTTATGGTTAGTGACATGGAATGTGGGGACCCTTACAGGAAAAACAGGGGAATTAGTAAACACCCTGAAGCATAGAAGGGTTAGTATCACCTCCCTCCACAAAACGCAATAGAAGGGGAACCGATCACAGGCACTGGGAAAGGGATATAAATTACCATATACAGGTAGTGAGGAGGGGCAAAATGGGGTGGGTATTGTACTGAGTAGGGAATTGCAGCAGGGGATCACAGCTGTCCATAGAATAAACAGCAGAATTGTGTTAGTTACTGTAGTATGGCAGGGTATTGGGCTCCACCTCATCAATGCATATGCTCCCCAAGCAGGCTGTGATGAGGCCACCACAAGGGATTTTTGGGGGGATTTTGAAGAGGTGGTACAGTTGGTAGACAACAGAATAACACGGGGAAGTGGATCTCATCGTCTGATTATTGGGGGGGGGGGACTTTAATGGCCATGTGGGCAAGGAGGGCCAAGGATATGGGGCTGTCCATGCTGGATGGGGGTATGGCCAACTCAGCAAAGGTGGAAAAAGTCCTTGATACAGCACAAGCACATAGCCTTGCATTGGCCAATACGTGGTTTCAGAAGAGGGAAAAGCACCTCATTACCTTTCAGTCACCCCTGGGGAGTTCTCAGATTGACTTCTTTATGGTCAAGATGCAGCATATGCCCGAGATTTGTGATTGCTGGGTGCTCCCCACTGAGGATTTCCAGAAGGAAAGTGGGCATAAGTTACTCATGATGGAGGTATTGGTGAGGGGTGCAGTTAGGAACCACCCATGGAAAGGTGAGCCAGTCATTAGGTGGTGGAAGTTACCATCAAATGCACATGAATTCCAGCAGGAGATTATTAGCCAGGTGGACTGGGATTGGGAAGGATCAGTTGATGCCATGTGGGACAGGGTGGCCAGGAAGATTACACAATGTGGAAAGGCTATGTTTGGCACAGCTGGAGTAGGAGGCTCATACCAGGGTAGACAGACTTGGTGGTGGAATGAGGAGGTGGAGGCAGCCGTTCATCAGAAGAAGGCAGCATTCCATAGGTGGCGAGAGATGGGGAATCAGGGTTGAAAGGCAGAGTATATACAGGCAAAGAAGCATGCTAGGAGGACCATTGCCCAGGTCAAACACCAAAATTATGAGGCTTTATATGAGAGCTTGGGGACTAAGGAAGGTGAGTGGGAAGTTTTTCAACTAGCCAAGACTCGAGATAGGAGTAGTAAGGATGCCACCAGGGCCATAACGATCAAGGATAGGAATGGTGGGGTCCTATTCCAGCCAGAAGAGGTCATGAAGAAGTGGGAGGAATATTACAATAATCTCTTAAACACAGATACCAGTGAAAGGGACGGGAACAACACCCTTGCCACCTCAGTAGCTGTGGACTTGGTGAGTGGGCTGGAAATAGTCAGGGCCCTCCGCAAGATGAAAGGTCACAAAGCCGTAGATCCTGATAAGATTCCCATTGATGTCAGGCATAGCTTGGGGACCACAGGAATTACATGGCTGGGGAAGCTTTTTAATAAAATAGCCAGTGGGGACCGAATGCCATCTGCAAGGCGGGAGAGTTGGATTGTCCCACTGTTCAAGGGCAAGGTGGACGCCCAGGACTGGGAACTATAGAGGCATTAAGCTAATGAGCCATTCTATGAAGCTGTGGGAGAGGATCATAGAATGTCGCCTCAGAAATTGTACTAGTGTCCGAGGAAACCAGTTTGGGTTTATGCCCGGTAGGTCAACAATGGAACCCATTTTTATTCTGCGACAGATGGTTGAGAAACATAGAGTGGTAAAGAAGGACCTGCGTGTGATCATTGTTGATCTAGAGAAGGCCTATGATAGTGTCCCACGACAGGTTCTATGGGATGTTCTAAGAAGAAAAGGAGTGGATGAAGGGCATATTAGAATAATACAGGATATGTATGATGGTTCCACCACTAGGGTGAGGACGGCATGGGGGAATACTGGTGGTTTCAGGGTGGAGGTAGGTCTTCATCAAGGATCAGCTTTCAGTCCATATGTATTTGCTTTGGCAATGGATGACTTGCTGACAGGAATAGGGGAATGGGCCTCCCAGTGCTTGGTATTTACTGACGATGTAGGAAGGTTAGAGGAGTCCCAAGAGGAGGCTCAACAGGGCTTACAGGACATTACGACAGCAATGGCAAAGGGGGGGGGCTGAAGGTGAACATGAAGAAAACAGAGTACTTAGCTTTCAGTTGGAGCGGCCCGGACCAAGGGGGTGTAGTTCGTTGTGGAAATGAGGTGCTTCCAGCAGTGAAAGAGTTTAGGTATCTCGGATCAGTGATTCAGAGCAACAGGGAAATCGACTCCGACGTTACTCACAGAATCAATGCAGGATGACTAAAGTGGAGACAGGCAAGCAGTCTGCTGTGTGACTGCAGAGTCCCAAGGAATTTGAAAGGCAAGGTTTACAAAACTGTAGTTAGGCCCGCTATGCTGTATGGGTCGGAGTGCTGGGCAGTGAGGAAGAACCACGAGAGGAGAATGCATGTGGCTGAAATTAGAATGCTGCGTTACATGAGTGGGGTGTCTCGTGCGGGCAGAGTCTGCAACGAGTATGTCAGAGGCAGCTTAGGGGTGGGAGACATTGCGGAGAGGATGAGGCAGGGTAGGCTGAGGTGGTATAGGCATGTGATTCAAAGGGGGGAGGTGGAGCTCACGCGGTATATTATGGGGCAGCAAGTGGTGGGTGGCATCAGGAGCAGAGGGAGAATCCAGCAGACGTGGGAGCAGGTTATACAAAGGGATATGATGGCATGTGGGGTAGATGAGAGCCTGGTTGGGGATAGATGGGAGTGGAGGATTAGAACCAGCAGACCCGATCCTGCCATAGGTGGGATAAGGGTGTGATGATGATGATGAGGATGATGTCCCTGCAATCAACAAGAAGAATTTTCAACTCTGAGATTCCGTCTGTATTTGTTGCGTGATTCTGTAATGAATGTGGAAACTCGCCTCGGTGGTGCAGAGGTAGCGTGGTCGACTACTGCGTCACTGGTTCCGGGTTCGAAACTGGCGGGTTGGCTTCTTTTGGGCGAAAGAGACCCCTAGTATAGCTTACGTCGGATGGGAAATAAAGCCATGACCCCCTGTATTGTGTACGATGTCACTTGCACATAAAAGAACCCTCCCTATAATTCATTGAATAGTGTAGCTGCTTGCACCCTGGCGCCGGAGGAGTACCCCGACGTGCAGTAGGCGGATGATAATTTAGGTCGGCAGGCACTTGCTTAAAAATATCGTCCAGTAGATCTCACTGGAACAAATACGGGTACCCGACCCTGCCATAGGCGGGGGAGCGGCTGTATTGCGATGGAGACACCAGTTCCCATCTGATCACTGTAGTTAAACAATGCAACTCCATATATTTATTTACATACATCACGTACACTTTGATCAATCTTTCTAACAGGCAAAACCAAAGGCAAGGAAATGAACAAACAAAGCTACATTACTAAACCCTTCATTCCTTGAATTATACCGACAGGGCCCCACTAGTTACCGGTAATCACCTTTTAATTAGCACAATTCTTGAGCAAAAATGCGTATAATTTCGCCTTAAAATGCCAGCAGTTAGAGAGGCAGAGATAGTGTGCACAAAGGAATACCTTGGACCACAATTCATAGGGAAGGGCGTGCCAATGCTGGAAACACACTCAAGGAAAAAACCTCTTTCTGAAGTCAGAGAGAGAGGGTTAAAACGAAACCTGCGCATCTGCCTCACAGTAATCTCTGTGTGAAAGTATTCGGAAATGCTAAGGGCAGGATGGTTATTATCCCTGAGCACACAGGTAATTTCAAGCAACTGAGCAAATTTTAGAAACGTCAGACACGTAGGTATACTATGCAAGATGCACCTAGGAGTAACCAGACTCTAAAGAGGAATTCGGAGGATAATCCTCAGAATCTCATTGAAGGCTGGCTACTCTAAGTGGGTGCGTCTGAATCTTCAAGAGTCCAGCCAAAATCTGATGGCTCCGATTCTCTTTGGCTCTGATGGCTCCAAAATCTCTTTAGTCCGAAAAAATTAAGATCAATTTCTCGGTTGTTAGAAGGGGCTTAAAGGTCCCCACACACGATCAGTGTGGTGTGTCAGTTCGGCATGCACACACCAAACTGACGTGTGTGTGTGTGTGTGTTTTGCTCACGCCAAAAATTTTAACTGACTGTGTGAAGAAATTTTATCACATCGGTGTGTCAGTTCGGACTGACGTCAGTCCGAAGTGAGCGTGTGTGGGGTTGTTCACTTTTTTTGTTCTGCACAATGTCCAAACATGGATAAACGTCATCTTTAAAAAACCTGCACCATGGTAACGATAGAATTACTGGTTGATGTGGACAATCAAATTACGTTTAACGAAAAGGAACATAAGTGCGTGACACACCAAACTGATCGTGTGTGGGGGCCTTAAAGTGTTTAAACGGGATGGAAAGGTAGTTCAGTTTTGCAGTCACACAGTCTCCATATTGTAAAAGTTGTAGAGCAGCATCCACAGTTACCCCCCCCCCCCCCCCCAGAACCTTGACGGAACAACAGGTGTTCGAAATTTGGGGTGAAAATTACCAGACTGCGCTGAGAAAATCCAAATCTGTGTCTTATGAGGAAGGAGTTTCATTTGCAAAGTATCATACCAGTGTCCCAGCCGCTTTAGCATGCTGCACGTTAATCCTGAACCTTGTCAAGCTGATCCAAAGTGATTGGACGCCCAAAATAATTATCGTCAGCAAAGGACCTCATCCTTACAAACTAAAGAAAGGGCAGGCGTGGCCACATTATACAGAATGGGTCCCAAATTACCGGTACTGACGTTTCAGCGACACAGATAGGACAGAAACAGCTTCTGGGCATACGTGTTTGAGATCACTTTCTTAAGGATAGCAAGATGAGGAGCATGGCAGACTGTGTCAAATGCCTTGGCAACGTCAGTTTTAAGGAGCAAAATGGCTTTCCCGCCAGCCAGGACAGCTGCAATGGTTTGAAGAAGGGAGAATATTGCACTCGACACTGAGACTCTGGGATGGGAGATAAATTGTGAGGAGAGGACAACAGACAGGAGTTCATCCACAGCCAATTTATAAAGATAGTACTGGCATGGGTGCCCGATTGGGAACACTGGGTTGTTGTTTTGTTGTTTGTTGGTGTTTAAGGTCCCGTCAACTACAAGGTCATTCGAGACCCGTCCATTGCATAGTTCTAACGCATAGACTGCACAGACACTACACTAATGCGACGATTATTGGGTATTAGTACCCAGCTTTCCCGAGCGACCACCCATGTCAGTACTAACTGGGCTTGCGTTGCTTAACTTCAGAGATCAGACGAGAACTGGTGTGTCCAACGCAACTTGCCGCTCTGGAACACTGGGTACTGCTAATGCCGAAATCATTGCAAAGGCCCCCCATACACGGTCAGTTTCATTTTCAGTTCTAACTGTGAGAAATGTTGAGAAATGTCTTCAGTTGAAACTGAGTGAGATTTTGCCACACACACGTAACCGTGATCTTTGATTTTAATGGCAACAGTGGCGTTTCAAGGGTATTCTGTGCCCGGGGACAAAGACCGAAATCTGCACCCTCTAAACTTAATGCGAATCGCATTTTTGCACTCCCTGTCTTCTGCGCCCAGGGACATAGGTCCCCCTTCCCCCCCCCCCCCCCCCCCAGTACGCCTCTGAATGGCAATGAACAAAATGAATGGTGAACTGAGCGTTGGTCTAAAGATAATGCCGCAAGTTTAGGTTAAAGTTCAACTGCCAAGCCAAAAGATCTACAGTTCAAAATTTTGACTATAGAGTCCATAAGATTTCCCCACACACCATATGATCTAACTAACTGTATAGTTTTAACTGAAGATAAAACTGACCGTGTATGGGGGCCTTAACAGTATAGTGCCTGTGCATACTCATAGCTTATCGCCTAAAACACCAACAAAAAAATACATGGAACGACTAGATCTGCAAAATTTTCAGGTGTAGGAGTTCACTTATCTGACATCAGTAAAGGGCAACGAAACTTTGGGAGCAGCGAGTTGCGTTGGACACACCAGTTCTCGTCTGATCACTGAAGTTAAGCAACGCAAGCCCAGTTAGTACTGACATGGGTGGTCGCTCGGGAAAGCTGGGTACTGCTAATACCCAATAATCGTCGCATTAGTATAGTGTCTGTGCAGTATATGCATTAGAACTGTACAGTGGACGGGTCTCTAATGACCTTGTAGTTGATGGAACCTTAAACTCCAACAAACAACAACGAAACTTAATGAAAATTTGTTTTGGCATTGGACACACCAGTTCTTGTATGATAACTGAAGTGAAGCAACGCAACCCCAGATAGCATTTGGCTGCTTGGGAAAACTGGATATTGCTAATACCTAATACTCATCGTGTTAGTATAGTGCAGGGGTGGCGAACCTTTTTCTGCTGGCATGCCAAAAATTTAAATAGTTATCGTTCTTGATTATCTCACGTGCCAGATACTGTAGTGTGTAAAGTAATATAAAGTAGGGCACCCTTACTTCCGGTTTGTTACAGGAAATGGAAGTTTCATGGAAAATACTGGACTGAAGCGGGCTGGCTTCTTTTGGGGGATGAGGCAGAGGCCCCCAGTAAAACCGAGATCCCGTGTGGTGTGCGATGGCATTTGCACGTAAAACAACCCTCTCTACTTCGCAGTGGATAGATGAGGCAAAAATTTCCAGGTGCAGAAGCTCGCCTCCTAGCGTCGCACAGTGGAGTATTTTTTTAAAAAAACGGCGCCAAAAGTCAATATCAAAAATCCCCTCAAATGGTATGACTGAAATTAGTTTTACACTTTATACTGATCATTGCATCACTTTCTGCTAATAATAGGACTGTTAGAAGTCACAGTGCCCCACACTATCATTCCAAAGTTCATTGCTGTTCCCCCTTTTGTTATTTGATCTCAGAGACCCTTTTATAAAGTTATTTCATTTGTGTTTTGGCTAGTTTAAAGTTAAGTTATAAAAGTAACCATTATGGATCTTAAAGCAGAAGGTATGTACTATAGAATGAAATATTGAGTTTCAGGTTTATTTTTAATATAGTTTTAAATTTTGCCATCTTCTTTGACAGCAATTGAAACTAAATTTTATAGCTCACTTTTTAAAGTGGTGTGTTTAAGTAGGTGTTCCAGACACTGTCAAGCAAAAACTTTTGTAATATTACAATCCTTATTACTTTCACTAGCAGTTGCTGAAAAAAAGTTTTGCCCAAGTTTGCCCCTTTTTTTGAAGTATAACCTCAAAATAATGTTTTCAACAGTATCAAATTTTCAATTGCTTGATTCTTGTCTGTATTGTCATCAGGAAAACCTAGTTCATTGAAAGATATGACAAGAAAATCACTTTATGAAATAATTAAAGACTGTCCACATAAGAATATCAACTAAAAGTTTGAATATTTGGAACAGAAGCTGATTGCAACTACTAAATGTCCTGAGAGTGAATATGGAACATTAAGGCATGCCATTAAATATTTCAAACCTGAATTTAAAACTAAGTGGGCAGCTGCTAACAGAATGGAAGAACGTTTGTTTAATAAAAAATGAAGATTGGTTAAACTCTATTATTCAAGTACCTAACTGGGTAACAAAGAAATGGGGCCATCCAAGAAAGGTCTTTGGAGAATCCAGTGAACGCAGCAAGCAGCGCAGAACACAAAGCCTTTGTGCACAGACATCTGCAGAGGAATTGACCTATGCAGCAAGAATAAGACAACGTGAAGCTGGTAATGCTGATGTGTCCAGAATTATTAAGGATATCACTGTTACTCCAACAAGAGCTACAAAGTTTAGAAGAGTTGTGACATCTGCACAAAAGCATATTGTAAAAAAGCACACACCAATGGAGGCTCTATCAATATTTGTGGAAGCTGCTCTTACAAGACATCAATATGAAATCATTCAGGGAGCCAATAAATCCATATATCCCTGCTACTCTTTGTTGAAGAAAGAAAAAAAGGAGTGCTATCCTAAAGAGGAATCTATAAATGTCGCTGAAACATGTGTTGAAATTCATCTTCAAGACCTACTTGACCATACAGCTAGAAGATTGTGCAAATATTTGGAGGAAGTCATCAATCAAATTACAGATGAAGAAAGGGAGAATTTAGAACTGTTGTCAAAATGGGGCTGTGATGGTTCACAGCAGTCACAATTTAAGCAAAAATTTCTAAATAATACAGACAGTGATGCAAATATTTTTCAGAGTTCCCTTGTTCCATTGAGACTGCTATGTAAAACTGGTGATCAGAAGAAAGTTATATGGCAGAATGCAGTACCCTCATCAACAAGATTTTGCCGGCCAATTCGTATACGCTTTGTGTCTGAGACAAATGACATAACAAATGAGGAAGTGCAGCACATAGAAAATCAAATACAAAGACTGAAGACGACAGTAGCAGTAACAACTAATGATGTTCAAATCCTCATTAAACACACATTGATGCCTACTATGGTTGATGCAAAGGTTTGTAATGCTGTGACAGGCACTACATCAACCATAAGGTGCTATATTTGTGGAAAATCCTCAAAGGACTTTAATAATTTAAGGAGTAAAATGGAAGAGGATCCTGAAGCCCTAAAATTTGGACTTTCCATCCTACATGCAAGGATCGGATTCTTTGAATCTCTTTTGCATTTATCATATAAACTACCTATTAGAAAATGGCAAGCAAGAACAGCAGAAGAGAAAAGAGTTGTAGCTGCAACAAAACAGCAAATACAGCAATCTTTTAAGAAAGAAATGGGTCTTCTGGTGGACAAACCAAAAGCAGGATTTGGGAACACAAATGATGGTAATACATCAAGAAGATTTTTTGCTGAACCAGAAACAGCTTCCCAAATCACTGGATTAGATATAAATATAATTAAGAGATTTAAAGTTATTCTTGAAGCTTTATCCAGTTGTCACAATATTGATGTGAAAAAATTTGATTCCTATGCAGTGGAAACTGCAAAGCTTTATGTGAAATTGTATAGCTGGCACCCTATGACACCAACACTTCACAAAATTTTGACACGTGGTGCCACAGTAATTCAACATGCATTACTACTGATTGGGCAACTATCTGAAGAAGCTGCCAAAGCAAGAAACAAACATTTCCGTTTATACAGGCAGAACTTCACCAGAAAGTTTTCAAGAGAGGCTTGCAATAGAGTCGTTTTAAACAGACTATTGCTTAGCTCTGATCCATATTTAAGCTGTTCAAGACCAAGACAACAGAAGACTAGAGTCCCATTTTCAAAAGAAGCTATAGAACTTCTACTGGAAGCACCATTGCATATTACAACAGAAAGCTGCAGGGGAGAAGCAGATTAATAATGAGGAACAGACATTGTGGCAATTCATTCAATAAGTTTTAATTTCAATCTGATATTTGCATTTTTTAATGAGATTATTAAGCAATGATTTTTGCACCTATTTTTGCTTCGGCTTACATTGCAAAATCATAATTTTTTCTATCTCTTATTATATACAAAACATTAAATAATTATTCAAATCAGTTTTAGATCCATTTAAGACTCTTGAAAGGAAAAATATATTTTTTGTGCCATTTTGGATGCAAATACTCCACTGTGCATCGGTTAGTTGAATGACCCAACGAACAGTAGCCCGACGACAAATAAACATAGAGGTTGCAGCTTTAGTCGGCAACCAGCAGTCTAGTATCTCGCCCTTGTGTCCATTCAAAGGGACAAGATGGGTACCCCACCCTACCATAGGCGGGAACAGGGTTAGGAGTTGCTGATTGGTATGGCTTTATATACTGAAGATTACCCTGTACCTGCAATGTGCCAACAAAATAGCTCTACGTGCCATAGGTTCGCCACCCCTGGTATATGTCTGTACAGAACCTTTGCACCAAAACTATGCAGTGGACTTGATTCTAATGACAATGTAGTTGAAGGGTCCTGAAACACCAACAAAAGAAAGAAGGCCATAGACAGGGAAGGGTTAGTAGTTGCTTTTTTCTGTTCTGCACTGATGTTGGAACTTTTTTGAATATTTCAGTTCATTTTCTAAGACCATTAATCAACTTATAACTTCAAATGCTAATGAATATACCTACTTTGATGAAGCAGTTTTATCAGCTTGGGCAGGCCCAGACCACTGGAACATTCGTCCACGTCCACGTGGTCAGTATTGGCTGTCAAACATTAGACGTGACGTGTTTCGTCGATGAAGCGAGTGTCAAACTGAATGTGGATATTTTCTAGACAAGAAGCCAGACGACGGAATTCCTCAGATGACGGTGAAAGAAAAAGTAAAGAAGAAATCTTTTATGATTCCTTACGATGATGATGACGACGCCTCGGACATCGAGAAGTATTTCGTGAAGTCGAGAGTGGCGGTTGAATTATCAAAATGCACAATCGAAAATTGGAGCCAAAATGATTTTATTCTCCCAGAAGATTTGCATTATGATACGAAGAAACTAACGCAGTTGTTTTTGAATCCTTCTTGCTTTGTAAGTTTCAAAATTTTTATCAGATTGTGTAATTCGAAAAGCAGAGGGTGGGGGAATAACGAAGGTGACTTCTCTGAAGTGGGAGCTACAAACCGTTAATATTTTGTTGATATTACTCCATCATCCCTTTGTCCCACTTCTGGCTGGGTCGGGTGTGCAGGGTTTGGCCCTCCACTCTCACCTTTCTCCCACTAGGTGGGAGCTGATGAAGTTAATGTTGTTGTTGTTTGTTGGAGTTTAAGGTCCCGTCAACTACAAGGTCATTAGAGACCCGTCCACTGCATAGTTCTAATGCATAGACTGCACAGAAACTACACTAATGCGACGATTATTGGGTATTAGCAGTACCCAGCTTTCCCGAGCGACCACCCATGTCAGTACTAACTAGGCTTGCATTGCTTAACTTTGGTGATCAGACGAGAACTGGTGTGTCCAACGCAACTCGCCGCTCCCGATGAAGTTAAGCAACGCAACCCCAGCTAGTACTAACATGGGTGGCTTTTTGGGAAAACTGGGTTCCACTAATACCAAAAAATCGTCGCATTAGCGTGTAGTGTCTGTGCAGTTCCTCCATTAGAACTATGCAATAGATAGGGCTCTTATGACCTTGTAGTTGAAGGGCCCTGAAACACCAACGAGACAGAAAAAAATCCCAGTAGGTCACCATCGTCGTATTCACTTAATTTTTCTTGGCAGACCTGCAGAAGTACAGTAAATTGTCAGGTCTTTCTTGTGCGTAGTTCTAATGTAGATTAATACAGCGGGATTCCCAACCGTATGCCCGCGGGCGCCATGGCGCCCGCCGTCCACTTTGCGTGTCCGCCACTGTTCGGAGGCGACAAATACCGTAATTATTCTAATAAACGGCGCCCTCCAATAACCGGCGCACCTTTCAGCTGAAAAAAATAATAAACGGTGCGCCGTTTATTTCAAAACTGTCTGGAAGTGATCATGCAAGCTAACTTGAATTTTTTTAATGATTAACCCTTTAATTCTACACAGGGGTGCGGGTATCATCATCATCACACCGTTATCCAGCCTGTGGCAGGGTTGGGTCCATGGGTCCATTGAACATGCTATTACTGGGAACACCCCAGCCAGGCGTCTGGAACCCTCAGGAATATTGGCTGGTTGTCTGTGTGGGGATTCCGGCCTACCCCACTGTTCCAACACCACATTTTACAACCAAAATATAAATTTTGGCAGGTAAATTAATGCTTTGTCAGTTTTAATATTGCATGGTGTCTGAGATATTGCACAACAACTATACTGCAATAAGGAATCAGGCTCAGGCTGAGGTTCTGGTGTATCCCATGGTTTTTCTTCCTCCTCTCTGTTCTTTGGGTGACCCTGGTGCAATGCGATTTACAGTATTTTCACATGATAGTTTGAACTTCCTAATAAGTCACAGTTGTGTAAACTAAGCTTTAGTGCAGATATTTTTGAAAGAAAAGTTTCAAAGGCAAAGTATTCTTTAGCATTTAAATTGTTGGCAATTGCTGCAGTTGAGAATGATAGTAATCGTCCTGTGGCTAAACATCTACAGTTATCTGAATCTAGGGTAAGGATTTAAATTTTAAATGAACCATTGATTATTTTTCTCAATTTCATTTTGCCAATAAATTCATATGCGAGGTTGGCATCAGCAAAAATCAAAATTAATGAAATCAACTTGTCCGGCTAAAAAGTTTCCATTTAAAAATTGAAAAAAATAATAAACGGCGCCCTCCAATAAACGGCGCAACAAAAAAGCCCTTTAAAAAATAAACGGCGCGCCGTTTATTAGAATAATTACGGTATTTTTCTTTACACACTAAAAATTTAAAAAAAAAATCATTTTTAGGTGAATCATTATTTTCAAACATGACTTTAATAAATTGAAAATATACTGTAGATCTCGACTTTAGCATTATTTTTTAATTATTTATTACCCTTATCCAACAATAAATATCATTAGAAAAAATAAATGGCGCCCGCCACCCTACTTATATTTTAGAATGTGCTCTAAGGTCCGAACACTAGACCGACGATAAATAAACGTAGGGGTGCAGCTTTGGCCGGCAACCGGCTGCCGAAAAAACTATGACCAATATATCACCCTGTGTCCATTCAGACGGGTAAGATGGGACCCGACCCTGCCATAGACGGGAAAAGGGTTAGGAGTTGCTTTTTGCGCTAAGGTCCAAAAAGGTTGGGAAACCCTGGTAATCAGGCATTTCACTGTTAAAATGATTTGGTATCAGCGGTACCCATTATTCTGAAGCAGTCACCCACACTAATACTCTCTAGCCTTGAGTTGCTTAACTTCAGTGATCAAAAGAGAACTAGTTTGTCCAACGCAATATGGCGGCTCAGGGACTTCTCTTAAGCGGGAGCAAAACCCTTTACCACCGTTAATATTTCGTTGCTATTACTTCAACATCCCTTTGTCCCTCCTGAGGCCTGGAAGAGTGTGCGGGTTCTGACCCTCCACTCCCACCCATTTCCCACTAGGTCGCCACCCACTGTCATACCCCTTCTTACTACCTGCTCTCACGTTTGCTTTGGTCTTCCACTGCCCCAGGTGCTTCCAATAATGTGCATGCCCTTGGTGGACCTAACGAGCTCCTCAATTTTGCTCTTAACATGCGATTACCACCTCAATCGATTCTCTCTCATGTTTTCCAAAATGTCCTCCGGTCCCAAACTACACTAAGATACCCAATCCTAATTGTATCTGCCCTTGACACCCTACAAATGTTCTAAAGTATGCGTATTTCTGTTAGTCTGTCATGCTAGTATCTTGCCAACAGCGAGTGGCGAAATTGATACGGCATCTGCCTGGTGTGCTGGCAGGCTGAGTTCGATTCCAACTTGTGGAGACGCAGTGGTGTTCTAACTAAAAGAATGAACGATCCCTACGAGCGCATGTAAATGAGCCGAACCTGAACTAATTAATGTAACAAAGTGTACCAGGCTAGTATTCTGGCGATGGCCGGTCATTACATTGCTTATAAATGGCTATTCTATCTTTTCCACACTGATAAATAAATCCTAGTCGGCCTAACCACTGCTTTGTGGAATTTCCCCTTCAAGTTTATTGCGACCCTCCGATTACACAGTATTCCTCGTGCCTGTCTCCATTTCATTCCCCTATAATGATCCTGTGGCTTACATCCGAATATTTTTCCATCGCTCTGCAACACTGATCCTTGGTACTTTACCTCTTTTGCAACTTTGTCACCAGCTTGCCCCCCCCCCCCCTCAGAGAGTACGTCTGATAACCGAAGTTAAGCAACGCAACCCTAGCACGGGTGACAGCTTGGGAACACTGGGTACTGCTAATACCGAAAATCGTTGTAACAGCGTTGTGTCCGTGCAGACTCTGCATTAGAACTACGCAATGGACGGGACTCTAATGAACATTGGAGTTGAAGGGCCCTAAAGCACTATTGTCGTCCCAAATGAAAACCATATACTCTGCTTCATGTTCACCTTCAGGCCCCTCTTTTCTATCGCTGTTCTAATGCCATGTAGGCCCGTCTGTACTTCTTTGGAGTACCACTTTTTGACATCACCCCAGTGCCAGAAATTAATCTTCCAGTTCACGAATATGGAATGTATACCACATAACCAACTTTCGTGAATCGTTTTCCGTTGCAACATGTGCAAGTAACGGGTAGCATCTTCACCCCATGCTCTCAGAAATTCAGAAACACCAAAACTTCATGTTTACACTTAGCAGAGTCTTCATCGAGTACACAAAATGCTTGAAAATGTTTACGACTGTAGAATAAATTTCACAAGTTTGACATATTTTTGGTGGAGATGTTACGCAAAAATGAACAAAAAGCGTTTAAAAATTTTGCGAGCAATCCAATCATTGTGGGGCTAATCAAAGAATGGTTGATGCAGTGAGATTTCTGAGCGTTTTTCGTATTCGCAGATTGCAATAAGAGTCGACTGCAAATGCTTACAAGTCGACAATGATTCGTGAGTGCTCGCACGAGTGGCGTGGCAAATGTCGAGAGGAGTCGTGAGACGAATGTGTAAACTCCGCACTCGTGACTCTCCTCGCCATTCGGCGCTCGCGTTGAAAGTGGTTTTTAGACACGAGTCAGAAGTGCGAGTGACGAGGCAGTTAGAGAATGGACATCTGGTGAGACGCTCTGTCAGTGTATGAAATCATTACCGTCGAGGGTGTGAATGCAATCATTTTGTCGAAAGTCTCGTTTAGCCACTCGCCTTGCCATTCGCACGAATGTGTAAATGCGGTATAACAGTGAACAATGTTGAGCGTTTTGCAATGTTTGCTACGAATGCTAATTGAAATTGTTTTGGTTTAGCTTTAGAGCCGTGTTAAACGAGCAGTGTATTTTTTGACAACTTTTTCTCTTTTCCAGGTGAAAATATCCAATGTCAATCAGGTAGACAGCGACGATTCTCTTGGTGATTATGATTACAACAATGCCAATGACGTCGAGAACTTCATTCCTTCGCCTGAAGATAAGGTGAAATTTATAAATATTTTAGCTTATGATCACTTCGGAGAAGGCACCTCTACTACTACGTCAGTAGTCCCAGGTTCGTACTGGATCGAGGTGGATTGGCTTACATCAAGCGAGGTAGAGGCCTTGAGTACGCATTCCGCGGGTTAGGAAGTAAAGCTGTGGCCCTGTGTGGCCGGGTACTCATCACCCTTGTCTCCATTCAGAGGGACAGGATATGTTAGACGGCGTTTTTTCCCGGCCAGTTGCCGACCAAAGCTGCAACTCCAATTCTTATTTATTGGCGGTATACTGTTCATTAAGGCACTCTACTTACTCCAGGGGGCGAGCTGCTACGCATGAAAATCTAGCCTCATCCACCTGTTGCATAGTAAAGAGGGTTGTTTTAAACGCAAATGCCATCGTGCGCCCCACACGACCTCGGCTGTACTTCTCATCCGAAGGAAGGCGCACTCCGGGCTTCGCCCTCACTCAAAAGAAGCCAACCCATCTCGATTCAGTATCGAACCTTGAACCACTGGCGCAGTAAATCGAGCCCTCCATCCACTGCGCCACCGAGGCAGACCCTACAATGCAACGGGTATGTGAGGCAAAATTCCCAGTTGTAGGATCTCATCTGCCCTGCCGTCGTTGAAGTGCCGCAATAATAGGCCGGTGATAAATAAAGCATGAGGTTTGTAGCATCAGGTCGGCTACCAAGTTCCGTACCGGGTACCAGACGTTGCCTTAGGCAGAAAAGGAGTTGGTAATTGCGTTTTGTTACTTCATACCTTGGAATGACCTCAGTAGTTCAGGACTTTATTCTTAAACGTCAATGCCCAGGTTGACCAAGTTTCTGTACACTTGCAATGTTCTCTACATTGACATTGTATTTTAGGATCCGGTGACACCCCAGAAGTCGCCTCTTGCTACCGACGTTCTCAATACACCTGGTGGGCAGGCTGCAAACGATCTCTTTTGCCCCAACGAGGATTCCGTTGTCGATGATGTTGCTGCAGGACCTGAAGAACCTGAAGAAAATGCGCTCCCGTCCTCCGCCTTCACTGGTGAAAACTTAGTGCAACAGCCTGTGATGGTGAGTTGCAAATACCTATTGAGTTTGTCTCACCTGTAGTCCTCAATTAATGATTAATTTCAGGTGACGAAATATAACATTCCATATGCTCGCGTAGCTAAAATGATCGATATGAAACGTCTAAAATCGTGCATGTGGAAACTGCTTAGTGGTGCGAACATGGTAATGAGCTTTTAATTTTCTTATTTAGCAGTGCGCTGTTGGTCTGGCGCCTCCTCCCCACAGCATAATTTGAGAAATAATCCAGATTTTTGATTGATTGATTTGTTGATTTTTTGGGCCCTTCAACTACAAAGGTCATTAGAGCCCCGTCCACTGCGTAGTTCTAGTGCAGAGTCTGCACAGACATCATGCTGTTTAAACGATTTTTTGGGCATTTGCGTTACCTAGTGTTCCCAAAAGGGGCCACCCATGTCAGTACTAACGGGGATTGCATTTGAGAGCGGCGAATTCCGTTGGACACCAGTTCTCGTCTTATCACTGAAGTTAAGAAGCGCAACCCCAGCTAGTACTGACATGGGTGGCCGCTTGGAAAAACTGGGTACTGCTAATACCCAAAAGAACTATGCTGTAGACGGGGCTCTAATTACCTCGTTGTTTAAGGGCAATAAAACACCAACAAACAACAACAGGGGTTTCGTTGTTTAACTTCAGGGAGCGGGCTGTATAGTTTTGGACACACCAGTTCTCGTCTGATCACTAAAGTTAAGCAACGTAGCCACAGATAGTACTAGCCTGGGTGAGCACGTCGTAACACTGGGTGTTCTGCTAATACCCAAATCGTCGTAACAGCGTAATTTCTGTGGAGACTCTGCATTGGAACTACGCAGTAGACGGGGCTCTAATGACCATTGTAATTGATGGACCGTAAAACACCAACGAAATAAACCCAGTGTAAAAACATTAATGAATAATTAATTTAACTGAGGGATAGCCTCGTTACCCGATTCTTCAGAAGTTTGGCAAGATGAACCTGAAATGTGTTCCTTCATTTCTCAATCTCTTGTGATACCGGTATGGGTTACACAGAGGGTAGTGTGCTCCGCTACTGTGTCAGTGGTGACAGGTTCGATACTGTATGGAGATGCGAGGCTTCTTGTGGGCAAGAGAGAGGCCCGGTGTGCACACAACGTCGAATGGGAAGTACATCCAGGGCCCCATGTGGTGTACGATGTCACTTGCGTGTATAAGCAAACTCTTTCTAGTATAAAGAGTAGATCGGCTGAATTCCCAGGTGTACGTTTTCCCATGACACCGGTAGTGGTACCCCAGCGAACAGTAGGCCGGGGATAAGTAACAGTAGGGGTTGCAGGTTAGGTCAGTAGCCGACAGCGTAAAATTTCCCTCCGACTGTGTCCAGAGGGAAAAAATGAGTACCTGACCCTGCCATTGGGGGAAAGATTAGTAGTTAGTTTTGCATTTCCAGACCAATTCGGGAGCGGCTTATTGCGTTGGACACACCTGTTCTCTGATCACTGAAGTTAAGCAACGCAACCCCAGCTAGTACTAACGTGGGTGACTGCTTGGGAAAACTGGTTACTGCTAATACCCAATAATCGTCGAACTAGCGCAGTGCCTGTGCAGTCTCTGTCCTAGAACTGCAGTGGACGGTGCTCTAATGCCCTTGTAGTTGAAGGGCCCTGAAACACCAACGGAGCAAAAAAAAATCCAGACCAATTCTGCTGCCTGTTGGTTGTGAGATTTAATGTCTTTTTTTGAAACGTTGATTTTTTTACTGTGAATTTTTACTTGTATTTATTAATAGAATGAAAATGTGGCCACGAGTTCTGATACCAGTTTTGTTGAACTTTGTGCAAATCTCCACTGTGTTTTACCAGCATCAATGTCGAAAGATTTCAGTAACCCGATTGCATTTGTGGGTTTGCTTCATTTAGCAAATGAAAAGGTAAATTTTCTAAATAGTTTTCTGAATATTTAGAACACCGACCGGTTCCGTTAGCGTTTTTCCACAACTCTTTCATTTAAAATGAGTGTCATTGCCATTAGAACGCAGCTTCGGTGGGGAGAGGCTCTATTGCGTTGGACACACCAGTTCTCGTCTGATCACTGAAGTTAAGCAACGCAAGCCCAGTTAGTACTGACATGGGTTATCGCTCGGGAAAGCTGGGTACTGCTAATACCCAATAATCGTCGCATTAGTGTAGTGTCTGTGCAGTCTATGCATTAGAACTATGCAGTGGACGGGTCTCTAATGACCTTGTAGTTGACGGGACCTTAAACACCAACAAACAAACAACAAACACACCAACGCTTTAGAAAACTGGATACCGCTCCTACCCATTATACCCGCTCATACGCATTAGCGTAGTATCTGTGCAGTTCCTGCATTGAAACTAAGCAGTGGACGGGGCCTTGAACTAAGGAGGGCCCTTCACTAAGGGAGTTCAACTAAGTAGTTGAAGGGCCCTTAAACACCATCAAACCACAAAGCCTTCCTTTGGTTGAGGAGTAAAACCGAGGTCCCGTGTGGTGTACGATAACATTTACACGTAAAAGAACCCTCTCCTATGCGTGGGATAGATGAGGCAAAATTCCCAGGCGTAAGAGCTCGCACCCTGACGTCGGTGGGATGCCCCAACGAACGGTAGACTGACGATAAATAAGCATATGGGTTGCAGCTTTGGTCGGCAGCCGACTGTGTAAAAATTGCCATCGAATAAGTTACCCATGTGTCCATTCAGAGGGACAAAGATGGGTACCCGATCATGCAATAGGCAGGAAATTGGTTAGCTAGTTGCTATTTTGTTTATATCGGATACATGTAAATTATTCAAAAAATTTCATTATTTTTTTTTCAGAATCTCCAACTAACACCTGCTTTAGATTTCAGAGATTTTAAAATATCCCAGTGTTGTTAATTTCTGCCCATTTCTCATTTTGACGTTGATAAAATTAATTGGAATATTATGATTAAAGTCATCCGTATGTAAAGGTCATTATTTTTATACATTTTTGTAATAAAATCATTTGGGCTATTATAACGTCCGCATGGTCCACGTTGAGAGCACATCTTTGGAAAACATCAATTGGGTACTTTGCTTGCAAATAAACTCCTTTGATTCTATTAGATGTCTTTCATATATATATCCTGTAATTTCTTTCTTAGTTTACTGAAACGGAAGATCGCGAAATAAAAGTTCTTCAAGGTGACAATGAGAAGGAAGAGAACGGTATCACAGCACGTGTTGGCTCAATAGCAGAGCTGAAGACGATGATGGCTTGAGGCCAGTCTTGCAGTCAAACAGGAGTTCCGAAGGAATCAGTCTGTTAGTGGTTCAATGCTTGGGTGCTCTCCTCATAAATCAGTGACTACAGGTCTGATATCAAGTTAGAACACTTGGGACTTCTGTCCCAAAAAATCCACTATTTGTCAGATGGAGAGTACAGCTATAGCCCCGTGCATGCTGTATGATACCTCTTTACGGAAAAGAACCCTTTCTACATGCAACGACGGAGCGGCTTATTGCAGTTCTCGTCTGATCACTGAAGTTAAGCAACGCAACTCCATCTAGTACTAACTTGGGTGGCCGCCTGGAAAAACTGGGTACCTCTAATACTGTAAATCGTCACACTAGTGTAGTGTCCGTGCAATCGCTGTATTAGAAGCCCATAGTTTTTTTTTATTGCAATGAACATTCTTTGAATTCGCATGCATTCATTTTTAATGGGATGGGGAGTTAGCCAAGCAGCCATAACAGGATGAAACCTTGGGAGGCTGCTCGCGGGAGATAAGGAGGTAGGTAGTGGACATAGGATAGGGGAAATTTGCAGCACCCAACGTTCTTTACCAACCACCCATGTTGGTACTAAAGTGGGCTTGCGCTGCTTAACTTCAGTGATCTCACGAGAAGGCCCAGGGAGTGTGGCCCCCATATATTGTGCGTGCGATGTCATTCGCACTTAAAACAACCTTCTGTACTATGGAACGAATAATCAGGCAAAAATCCCAAGTATAGTAGCTACTTCTCTGGCGTCGGTGGGGTGTCCCAACCAACAGCAGGCCAATGATAAATGTCTGTAGCCAACGGCGGAATACTACCATCTAACAGATCGTCCATGTTTCCAAGTTGGGCAACAACGGGTGCCTGACCATAGGTGGGGAGACCGGCTGTACTGCATTGGACATACCAGTTCTCATGTTATCACTGGAGTTAAGCTATGCAACCCCAGATAGAACTAGCGCAGGTGACCACTTGGGAACACTGGGTACCGCTCATACCTAAATCGTCGTAACAGTGTAGTGTCTGTGCAGATTCGGCATTAAAACTATGCAATGGACGGGTCTCTAACGACCATTTTGGTTGAGGGCCCTAAAACACCAATGAAACAAAAAGCACAAGTGGGGCAATGGGTAAATCTACAGCCATGGTGGAGTTAAGAGGAGATCGGAGATTAAAGAGGACTGACATGCAACGATGATCCAGGGCTATGGGGTGGTCCATGGGTGATGGGGGTATGGAACAGTTAGTGCAGAAGGGCAGCAAATCCTCGACACAACAAATGTACTTGGTCTTGCTTTGACAAATACCTGGTTTAGAAGGAGGGACAAGCACCTAATCACATATCAGTCACCACAAGGAAAGCCACAAATAGATTACTTACCCAGTGAAAATTTCCAAAAGTATTGTGGCCATAGGCTACTTATGTTAGAAATCCAAGTAAAAGCAGCAGGCAAGGTACATTCTTGGAAAGGTGAGCAGGTCGTCAGGTGATGAAAACTACCCACCAAAATGGAGGAATTAATACAAGAAGTGCACAGGCAGGTAGACGGGGATTGGGAAGGGACATTGGATGCCATGTGGGACAAGGTCGCCCACAAAATCAGAACTTGTGGGAAAGCAATTTTGGGGCAGGGTCGAGTAGGAGGCACAGTACAGGGAAACAGGCAGACATGGTGGTGGAATGAGGAGGTAGAAGCAGCTGTTAAGCAGAAGAAGGCTGCTTTCCACAGGTGGTGGGAGACAAGTGACCAGAAGTGAAAGTTCCAATATAGGCAGGCCAAGACCACCGCTAGGAAGATCATTGTGCTGGCCAAACCCCAGAAGTATGCAGCACTGAGCAGTTGGGGACAAAGGAAGGGGAGAGAGAAGTATTCAAACTGGCCAGGAATAGAGATATGGCAGCTAAAGATATACCATGAGCCATAACAGTAAAGGATGGCGAGGGTGGGGTCCTGATCTCCCCACCACAGGTAAAGAGGAGGTGGGAGGAGTACTTTCAACCCCTCTTGAATACTGTGTGGGGGGGGTGGACTGTGTAGCAGAGGAGGAAGTAACCAGGGCACTAAGGAAGATGAATTGTCGCTGTAGGCCCAGACGGCATCCCCATCCAAGTGTGGCATAGCCTCGGGAGGACAGGTACCAGGTGGCTAGGGAAACTCTTCAGTAGGATAGCTAGTGGAGCCAAAATGCCGTCTGAATGGCGTGAGAGTTGGATAGTACCACTCTTCAAAGGCAAAGTAGATTTCCAGGACTGTGGTAATTATAGAGGTATAAAGCTAACGAGCCACACCATGAAGCTCTGGGAGACAATAATGGAACGTCACCTCAGGGAAAAAACCAGTGTCAGGGGAAATGCCAGGGTTTATGCCAGGTAGGTCCACAATTGAGCCAATCTACATTTTGAGGCAGATGATAAAGAAGTATAGAGCAGCAAAGAAAGATCCCCATGCCATCTTTATAAATCTGGAGAAGGCCTATGAGTATCCCTTGACAGGTAGTTTGGGGGTTTTACGAAGCAGGGGGTAGAGAAAGGGTTTATCCAAATAGTCCAAGATATGTATGAGGGCTCAATAGCCAGGGTAAGGACACCTTGGGGCAATACTGGGGGCTTCCCAGTGAAGGTGGGGGTGCACCAAGGCTCGGCACTTAGCCCATACCTTTTCATCCTTGTATTGGACTAACTGCAGATGGGGGTTGGAGAATGGGCCCCCCACAGTGCTTGGTATTTGCCGACGATATTGGAAAACTTAGCGACAACAAAGAACATAAGGAGAGGGGACAAAACAACATTAGAGGGGCAATAGAAAAGGAGGACTAAAGATTAACATGAAGAAGACAGACTATCTAGCTTTCAATTGGGAAGTACAGGAAAATGACGGTGACGTACGTTCGAGGGGCGAACAAGTGAAAAAGGTGCAAGAGGGTAGGTACCTAGGATCAACGTTCCAGAGCAATGAGGAGATAGATGTGGATGTGACCCATAGAATCAATGGGGGATGGCTGAAGTGGAGACAGGCAAGAGGAGTCCTGCGTGATGGGAGGGTCCCAATCAAGCTGAGAGGAAAGGTCTACAGGGTTGTGGTTAGACCAGCAATGCTGTATGGATCAGAGTGTTGGGCAGTAAGGAAAAGCCACGTCAATAGAATGCAAGTGGCTGAGATGCAAATGCTGCAGTACATGAGTGGTGTGTCAAGAGCTGATAGAATTAGGAATGCATATATTAGAGGCAGCCTGGGGGTGGTGGACATCGCCGAAAAGATGAGGGAGAATAGGCTGAGGTGGTATAGACACGTAATGAGAAGAGGGGACGAAGAGCTCGTTAGGGCCATACCTGGAATGCAGGTGGTTGGTAGCACCCGGGGCAGGGGGAGACCGAAGCTGATGTGGGAGCAGGTTGTCCACAAGGATATGGTAATGTGTGGGGTGGAAGGGGACCTGGCGGGAGATAGGAGGGAGTGGAGGGCTAGAACCCACAGACCCGACCCTGCCACAGGCGGGAGAAGGGTATGATGATGATGACGACATGCAACGATGAAAGCAGAGAAAAGCATGGCCATGGTAAAGCAGTGAGGAAAATTCTTTTGATGGCGCCATCTAGTGAAAAGAGATTTAGCTACTAAATGGGCAATGAGCAATGGTCACCATGCAGTAAAAACAAAGTTTTTCATTTCCACCTCTCTGCTTTTGTGCACCTCTTTCCTCTCTTTTCTATTCCCCTCTCTACTATGCCCCCTTCCATTTAAATGTGATCTTTTGTTTTAATAATGGTCCTGACTACTAGCATCTCCTCTCTCTTCTCCACCCCCCCCGCCCATGGCCACAGCCTAATGCCTGGCTTAGTGGCATGCACCACAAACAAAAATAGTGTGCATGCAACCAGCAAAATGGTGACGTCAAGCAGTGTCGCTAGGACAAATAGTGCCTGTACTTATTCAGTGATAGGTGACAAATAAGACACGCACTTAATGATGGTGAAAATGCCCACTTGTCCACAATTCTTTTTAAAATAGGAAATGGGTTTCGTCTGCATTGGAATCAGCCAATCATATGCATGCACCAGTGCTGTGTGCTGAAAGCAGATGAATGCCTCCTAACATTTTTCACCCATTTCTCACCTCTCACACAACAAAATAGCACACCTACGTCACCTGTGTATGTGATGTTTCATCTGCTCATGTGCTACTGCTGCCTGTAGCATGTGCCACTGAACCAGGCTCCAGACATTCTTTTTTAAGGACTGTTGATCAATTTCACAGATTGTTGACCATTTGAATTCCCAAATTGTCAAGACTATATGTTATGGTACACTAATGGGTAGGGGAGTAAGCCAAGCAGCCATAACAGGCTGAACCCTTAGGAAGCTGCTTGCAGGAGATGAGGAGGTAGGTGTATACACTCAGTAAAAGAAGTTTTCATCCACCCAAGAAAAAACTGAAATGCTATGTTTCATATAAAGATAAATGAAATTTGATTGCACATTTGAATTTTGCTTCTGAAACTATAATTTAATGTAAAACAAGTAAATTTCTAATAACTTATTTAGAAATTACAGTGGTTTGAATTGCAAAATAAGTTTTTATCATGTCAAAAAAGTTTGCATCCACCTTGCACTTTGGGTTAAAAATATGGTTAAATTAAATAGTTTGTTTAATAAATTTGTTAATGTGCATTCATTTGGGGTTGTTCAGTTTAGAAAGTAATCAATGCAGTGCAGGTAATAGTTTTAAATCTTAGCACAATGAAAGTTAGTGATGAAATTAGATTGCAAATTGTTAATTTGTGGAAGGAGGGAAAATCTCAGCGAAACATCAGTGAAATGGTAAAAAGACCTCGTGCAACAGCCCAGTCAATAATTAGCACAAAACTACCAATGAAATTGGTGACAAGCCTCGTTTTGATCGACCAAAAAAATTGAAGCAGCATATCACCAAGTTCTTAGAACAGTGAGAGATCATCCTAAAACTAGTGCCCCAAAACTTCCTGGAATGCTAAAACGTGACTATAATGTGTCAGTGGTTCCTAAAAAAGTGAGAGTAACTTTAAAAAATGCTGGTTATAATGGCCAACCAGCTCATAAGAAACCATTCATTAGCAAAGTTGACAAAGCTAAGCATTTTAAGTTTGCTATACAACATCAAAATAAGCCTTAGAGTTTTGGGGATTCAGCCCATTTCAGTGATTAATCAAAATTTAATGTGTTTTGATCTGATGGAAGGGGCAAACTTTGGAGAAAAGCAAATCAATAGCTTCAACCAAAGAACTTAACCCCAACTGTTAAACATGGTGGTAGCAGTGTGCTTGTGTGAGGTTGCATGAGTGCCTCAGATGTGGGTAACTTGGTTTTTATTGATCAAATAATGGACCAGCATCTCTATTTACAAATTTTGCAGAACAATTTAAAGGAAAGTGCTCAAAAATTCGGTCTTAGTGAGTTATTTATCTTTCAGAAAGATAATGACCCAAAACACACAGCCAAACTTGTCAAGGAATGGCTCATTTTTAATGTGGCAAAACAACTTCATACACCTCCACAATCTCCCAACTTAAACCCCATAGAACATTTATGGGATGAGTTGGGTAGAAAAATTTCTGATCACAGTGTAACCAGTAAAATGCAACTGAAATCCATCATTCAAGAAGAGTGGATGAATTTCAGCCAAGAAACTACAAAAAATATAGTTTGTACTATGCCAAAGAAAATTAATGAAGTGCTAAAGGCTAGTGGTGGGCATACAAAGTACTAAAAATGTTTTTTATACAGTACTTCATAAGAATTTAATATGAAAATGTCCAAGGTGAATGCAAACTTTTTTGACATGATGAAAACTTATTTTGAACTTTGAACCACTGTAATTTCTAAATAAATTATTAGAAATGTACTTGTTTTCCATTAAATTATAGTTTCACAAGCAAAATTCAAATGTGCAATCAAATTTATTAACCTTTATTTATATGAAAAATATAGCATTTCATAGTTTTTTTTCTTGGGGAATGAAAACTTTTTTTTACTGAGTGTAGGTATATAGGAGAGTATATATACGTTGTTTACCAACCGCCATGCTGGTACTAAAGTGGGTGTGCATTGCTCAACTTCAGTGATCTCACGAGAACTGGTATCTCCAATGCAACTTTGCTGCATAAATTTATTCTTACAGTTTGAAAACAAAATACTAAAAACTATTGCATACTAATATTTATACATTTACTGAACTTTCAGAACGTGATTGACGCATTGCTGTCTCAAGATTATTAGTAGTTCGACCATGGTACACATTTCCATGTAAATCTATAGCAAAGTTATAATCCACTTCAGTCTCCATGGCTTTGTCAATTGCTGCATCCAGATTTTCCATAGTTATAAACGTCTGAACAAGTTCCTATATAATAAAACATTATCATTAGGTAAGAAAGTTGTTTTTTTGGTAGTACAGTGGAACCTTACTTGTCAAACCCCTGAACAAGTTAAGCAATTGAGTAAAGATATACTTTTTGAGGATCCGATACATTCCAAATTATTTAAACCCAATTTTGTTCTTCACAAACCACATATCTTTGTGAAATGTCATGGTGTAAGAATACGTTTTACAATCGTTGTATATGCTAGTAAATACAGGTAGTCGTCGAGTTACGACTTATGCAACATACGACCTTTCAACTTTACGACCAGTTTAGTTTGCTGGCGTTGGTCGGCTGACGACCCATAGCCAATCAGCAGTGATGAAAATTAATAGTTGTATTTTTGAAACTAATCATCATCATTACACCCTTCTCCAGCCCGTGACTGGGTCGGGTCTGTGGGTTCCAATCCTCTACCCCTGCCTATCTGCAAAAAGGCACAGTTAAGGTGAAGTTAAGCAACGCACACCCACGTCAATACCAACTTGGGTGGTTGGTAAAGAACGTTGGGTGCTGCAAATTAACCCTCTTCCTCGTCCTTTCACCCACCTCCTCATCTCCCGCGGGCAGCCTCCTAAGGGGTTGACCTGTTATGGCTGCCTGGCTTACACCCCAACCCACAAACTAATCAAAATCCACCCTGCACAATAACCATGTCCCTTTGTACCACCTGTTCCCAGTTGGACTGGTATTGCAGTGTTTTAATGGCATAAAATATACAATAATAATATAAGAAAATTATGATAAAATATGACTTAAAGATTTATATAACATCATTTCACAGTGCAGTATAATACTAGAAACTTCAATGTGCAGGTGGGTATGCATCAAGGGTAAACACTTAGCCCACACTTATCACTCTAGTCATGGCTGAGCTGCTGGCAGGAGTAGGGGAATGGGCTCCTCAGTGCTTGATATTTGGCAAAGATGTGGGAAAGCTTGCAGAGTCCAAAGAGGAGGCACAAGGCCTACAAGACGAGGGTGCCACAAGAAGTGCTACAAAAGGAGGCACAAGGCCGACAAGCCTACAACGAGGCCCCCATCCGGGGTGGATGGGGGTGAAGGTTTGGAACCCACAGACCCGACCCAGCCACAGGCTTGAGAAGGGTGTGAGGATGATGATTTCACAGTACAGTACATATTGTATAGCAGTGGTCTTCAAACATTGTCGACTAACGGAACCCTTAGAACTATGTTTTGAGGGAAGCCCATCCCAGCTTTAGAAAAGTATATCTTGCCGCTGCTAACGAATCAACTAAGAATTTTTATTTTGACTCGCAGAACCCCCAGAGGTGTACTGCGGAACTCTGGGATTCCGTAGAACACAGTTTGAACACCACTGCTGTATAGCCTACTCAACTTACGACTAAATCGTGTTACGACCAGTCTGTCGGAACCAATTGTGGTCATAAGTCGACGACTACCTGTATCACAAAATTAACCTTTGTTTTTCGAACAGCAACTTCTGCTTCTTGCAGTTGTTTCGTTTTCACCTCCTCTTGAATAGCGAATGAGTGCATTAGTGATTCCTGTTTCCGTCTTATTTCTTCAGCAACTCTTGAATTTCTTCAAAACAGAGATGGAAAGAACACAAATTAAGTATGTGATAAATGATATATGAATGATTTTGTTTTGTTGAAGTTTTAGGGCCCTTCAACTACAATGGCCATACAGCCTCATCCACCGCATAGTTCTAATGTACAGTCAGCACAGACACTGTACTGTTAGGATGCTTTGGGTATTAGTAGCACTCAGTGTTCCCAAGCAGTCACCCATGCTGATAATATCTGGGTTTTGTTTCTTTGTTTTGCTGGTGTTTTACAGTCCTTCAACTACAAGGTCATTAGAGCGCTGCCCACTGCATAGTTCTATTGCAGAGACTGATGCGGAGACTAAACTAATGCGACGATTTTTGGGTATTAGCAGTACCCGGTTTTCCGAAGCGGCCACCCATGTCAGTACTAGCAGAGGGTTGCGCTGCTTAACTTCTGTGATCAGACGAGAACTGGTGTGTCCAACGCAATTCGCCGCTCCCAGAGATTGCACAGAAACTAATGTGCCGAATGACACATCGAAAAACAAAAAGAAAGAGGAACACAAATGCTTCAGATTGCGCATCAGTGTAAGTGTAATCCATTCATTGGAAGAGCCATTAATTTATGTCGCGATATACGGAAAGAATTGCGAGCTTTAGGACAAACAGAACTAACGTAACTTTACTCCTAACGTGTTTTGATTCTGAAAACTTAGGATCATGCTTTCAGGCATCAAATAAGGTTGGTTATATTTTAAGGTGATTGTTCAATCTTATGCCTAAATTAAGGCTAGCGGGTTGCCCAATATTTAACTGAGATGGAAGCGGCTTATTGCGTTGGACACCCCAGTTCTCGTCTGATCCCTGAAGTGAAGCAGCGCAACCCCAGCTAGTACTAATATGGGTGGCCGCTTGGGAAAACTGGATACCGCTAATACCCAAAATCCGTCGCAACAGCGTAGTGTCCGCGCAGTCTTTACATTAGAACTATGCAGTGGACGGGGCTCCCATGATCTTGTATTTGAAGAGCCTTAAAAGACCAACGTTGTTTATCACATACTGTACCTGATCTCAGCAATCCTTTCATTTTCCAGTCTGTTCAATTCCATCAATCTTTCATGCTCCCCTTGTTCCTCTTTAAGCATCTCAGCTGCAAGCTGACTCGTTTCTGATATTTTGGCTTGCTCATCCTTGTAGTATTGACTACCCATAGAAATGTATTCAGGTAATGGTGAGATACCTAGAACTTGATTTGAAAATAACGCCCAAATTCTACATACCATATAGATTTAAAATTATGCTTGTAATCATTGTAAAGTTTTTTCAACTCTTCTAATTCACCAGGAGCATACGGATGCCACTGTGGAAATCTCAACAATTTGCTTTTGGCAGTCCCCAAAAAGAAAGGTTTCCTTACATGGGGCCGACGTTTCCACCGCATATACTGAAGACAAGGTGAAATTGCAGGATATAATCCAAAGATATTATTGTTGGGATGACTTATTCGCGAAACTAGAATTCTGAGCATTTTCTTTACTCGCTAACAGCACAAGCAAACAACGACGTGCAGGGAAGCATGCGGTTGGTCCATGAAATACGACCACAACAAGGGTAAGTCATAAATTCTGCGTCATTTTTTGTTAACCCGATTTCCTTCATTTTCTTAGTTGTTGTACATGGTTACTTCGAATGCCATATGAGCGTTGAAATCTATTAACTGGACATTATGCGAATGTGCATTTCCGCGTGTCAATAGAATTTTAATTTTCTTCCCATTCGAGCTGCTCTTTGTAACTGAGTAGTCAGTGCATCTGCATGCAGTCTCGAATATCCCTGTTGCTTACTGTTATTATGCAATCGGTGAAGCACTATGCAATATTATAACCAGCAAAGCATTACTTTTCCAGTCAAAATTTCTATTTTGGTTGTATAATGCCATGTCGGAACACGTTGTGCCGAAGACAATAAAGCCAATATTTCCTGCGGGTTCCAGACACCTGGCTGTGGTGCCCCCAGGCAGAGCATGTTCAGTGGACCCATAGACCCGATCCTTCCGCAGGCGGGATAGGGATGTGTTAGAATGATATGCTAACGGGTTGCGGAGTTAGCCAAGCAGCCATAACAGGCTGAACCCCAAGGAGGCTGTTCACAGGTGAGGAGGAGGTAGGTGTAGGGGATGTAGGAAAGGGGAAATTAGCAGCACCCAACGTTCATTCCCAACCACCCATGTTGGTACTAACTTTGGTTTGCACCAGTTATCATACGATTACTGAAGTTAACCAATTGATTGATTCATTCATTGGTGTTTTAGGGCCCTTCAACAAAAGCTCATTAAAGCCCCGTCCACTGCATAGTTCTAAACAATAACTGCATTGACACTACAGCTACAGTACACTAATGAGACGATTTTTGGGTATTAGCGGTACCCAATTTTCCCAAGCGGTCATCCGTCTATCTTAGTACAGTGGTACCCCGCTTAACGAACGTAATTCGTTCCAGCGATACGTTCGTTATGAGGGGTATTCGTTGTGCGGAACACAATTTCCCATAGATCTCTATGTTATATTGTGTAATTCGTTCCGGGTTGCCACGAAAAATTGGGAAAATTGTTAAGAAGTTAAAAACAAATTACAGTGCTGATTGTTAATGAGCAAAAACACTCTAGGACCAATTTTTTTTTGGGGGGGGTTCATACTTCACAAAAACTAGGAATTGCCCTGCAATGAGAAGGCAGTCAGTTATTTGCAGTGTGCAGTTGAATGGTGCTCGTCAGACAATGCCATGCATTGAGGGGTCCATTCTCCTACTCCCGTCAGTAGCTCGTCCATAACCAGAATAAAAAGGTATGGATTTGAGTGCTGAACCTTGGTGCACCCCAAACTTCACTGTGGAGCCCCCAGTATTTTCCCCAAAGTGTCCTTACCCTGGCTGTGGAATGGAACCATCATACGAGTACATATCCTAAACTATTCGAATAAACCCTTTTTCTACCCCCTTTTGCATAATGCCTGTTGTGGAACACTGGTAAGCCTTCTCCAAGTCGATAATGATGGTATAGAGATCCTTCTTAGCGGCTCTATACTTTTCTATCATCTGCCTCAGAATGAAGATTCGTTCCATTGTGGACCTGCCTAGCATGAACCCAAACTGATTTCCACGGACACTAGTTCTATCCTGAAGGCGACATTCTATTACATTACATTGGTATAACTCATTGGATTAATACCTCTATGGTTACTACAATCTTGGACATCCTATACCAGCGGTGGGGAACCGTTTTTGAAGACGGGTCACAATAACACAAAAGAAAACCAAGAATTTGTCCACGGGTCAGATGCAAGCACTATTCAATTTTATGAATAAAAATAAGTTATTATTAATAGTGAATAAAGTTTATTAAAGGAGGGAATAGAGAACATCATCCAATTTTTATTACACCTTTAACATCATCTCATTAACACTCGGGCCACTTAAAATTGCGCGGTGGGTCGCAGGTTCGCCACCACTGTCCTATACAGTTCCTAGTTCACTTTGTATATTGAACAAGCGTTCGTTATGTGAAACAAGTTCGTTATGCGATACTCCCGCGCTTTTTTTGATGGTGTTCGTTATAGGGAACATTCGTTATACGAGGCGTTCGTTAAGCGGGGTACCACTGTACTAGCTTGGGTTCCATTGTTTAACTTCAGTGATCAGAAAAGAACTGGTGTGTCCAACGCAACTAAGCTGCTAATGAGTAGCCAGTGCATAGATTACTGATTGCCGTTTCCATCGTACATCCTTTTGTTGTTTGTGTTTTAGGGTTTGTTGTTTGTTTGTTGGTGTCTTAATACCCTTAAACTACAAGGTCATTAGAGCACCGTCCATTGTTTTTTTTTTGTTGTTTGTTGGTGTTTAAGGTCCCGTCAACTACGAGGTCATTAGAGACCCGTCCACTGCGTAGTTTCTAATGCATAGACTGCACCGACACTACACCAATGCGACGATTATTTGGTATTAGCAGTACCCAGCTTTCCCGAGCAACCACCCATGTCAGTACTAACTGGGCTTGCGTTGCTTAACTTCAGTGATCAGACGAGAACTGGTGTGTCCAACACAACTCGCCGCTCGAGCACCGTCCACTGCATAGTTATAATCACGCACAGATACAGGATGAGGTTGTTGGGGTTGCAACCCCCATGCACACCTAAACTTATTCGCATAATATATGCGAGCATTAGATCGACCCCCCCTGGCGAAAATCCTGGATCCGCCACTGGTTATAATTCAGAGACTTGTTTCTTTGTTGGGGGTTCATGGTCATTAGAGGTCATTAGAGATAGTTCTTATGCAGAGACTGCACAGGCACTAATTGTGACGATTTTTGGGTATTAGCAGTACCCAGTTTTACCAACCGGCCACCCATGTCACTACGAGATTATCAGACGAGAACTGGTGTGTCCAGTTCAATTCACCGCTCGCCTCTAATTCAGAGACTGCACAGATTTAGCGTGTTTTGTTGATTACATGAGCAGTAAAATCATATAACAACACTAATAAATTATTTTATAATCCCTCAGGAAAATGATTTAGCAATGCAATACAACGGAACTTGGAACTTATGTGAACTTGCTACACCGACTCGCGACTAGCGACTGACTTACAGAATTTTCTAAAATTTTAAATTCAAAACCAAATGAAGAAAATTCAAAACTCTGGAATTCTGGAACGTGAGTATTGCATGACGTCAAGCCATGGTGTCCTGCCAGCTGACATATGCTGACGTTCCAAAATTCCAGGACCAAGAATTTTCATGACGTCACCTCATGGTGGCTCCAAATGAGCCGCTACATTACCCCCCCTGTTAGAAGTTTTCCAGAGGCAAACTAAAACGAACGTGCTGCCTTGCTGCATGTGAACGGGTTAAAAGGCGAAGGTGGAGGTGATGTGGTTCCATTCAGAGGAGATGTAGTTGCTGGTGGGATGGTTGCAGTTGAGGATGGTGTAGCTGCTGGTAAAGTGGTGCTGGCTGAAGATGGTGTAGCTGTTGGGAATGTGGTGTTGGCTGAAGATGGTGTAGCTGTTTTTGCCAGTGAAGGCGCAAGAGGGAATGAGTAGAGTGGGTCAGTGATGGTAAATGATGATAGGAAAGCAGGTTTAAGTCTTTCGAGAGACACGTTATCTTTTCGATCATTAATGTCAAGCATAAAATACCTCTCATGCCACTGAAGCATACGGAATGGACCTTCATATGGTGGCTGCAAAGGATGTGCATGTGCACCTCGTCGGATGAATACATGAGTGGCTTCACTCATGTCTGGAAACTGAAAGATAGGACGTGCATGGGGCTTCCATGGTAGATGATGCCAGAGAGAACACATAGATGAGCATAATCGGTCGATGTAGTCACCGACAGCCAATGTGCTTGTCTCTGCAGCAAAGAAATCACTGGGGAGACTTAGATTAGTTCCATACAACATCTCAGCAGGTGTGGCACGTAGATCTTCTTTGACAGAGCAGCGTAAACCGAGGAGAGCGATTGGTACATGTTCACTCCAATGCGTTGGATCTCCTACGGCCCACAAAGAAGACTTAAGTTGTCGATGGAATCGCTCCACTAGACCATCTGAAGATGGATGATAGGATGTTGTACGGGTATGATGGACACCAAAAACGTTACAAAGGTGTGTAAACAATGCTGAGTCAAACTGCCTTCCATGATCGGTGGTGATGGTCGATGGAACTCCGAAGCATGAGATCCAGTGTGTCAACAAGGCATGTGCTACTGTTGATGCTGTTGCATCGGCAATAGGAATCGCCTCTGGCCACCGAGAAAAACGGTCAATACACGTCAGAAGGTAGCAATTGCCCTGCGAAGGTGGTAATGGGCCAACCAGATCAATATGCACTCGATCGAAGCGTGTTGCTGGTGGTACGCAGGTGCCTACCGGCAGAGATGTATGCCGACGGATCTTGCTGCTCTGAAATTGGATACAAGAGCAAGTCCATTGTGCAATGCCCTTATTCATCTGGGGCCACACATAGTGCTCTGCAATCAGACGTCGCGTCGGGTAGCTCGGACTCCTGGATGAGAAATATCGTGGATAGAACGAAATACCGATTGTCGCAAAGCTTGTGGAAGGAGTGGTCATGGTCGAGGTAACGACACGTCACAGATGATGCTGGTCATTGAACCAGGGACTGGCACATATTGCAATACCAGTGTCCCAGGGTTTTCTTGAAGGCTGCCAACTTTGGAGTCTTCATCTTGAGCTGTTCGTAGTTGCTCAAGAGTAAAGGAACTCGGACTGGTCTCGAAAGAGTTGAGATATGCACGAGAGAGTGCATCTACAACAACGTTCTGAGATCCCTTCACATGACGCACATCTGTTGTGAACGCAGAAATAAATTCTAGGTGTCATGCCTCACGTGGCGAGTGCCGATCTAGATGTGTAGAAAAAGCAAACGTGAGTGGTTTGTGGTCTGTGAAGACTATAAAGTGGCGACCTTCTACAAAGAAATGGAAATGCTTTATCGCTAAATAAACTGTCAAAAGTTCACGGCCGAATGCACTATATCGGGTTTTGGGTGGTCAAAGCTTTCTAGAAAAGAAGCTGAGGGGTTGCCACTGTTTGTCACAAAACTGCTGCAGAACTGCCCCGACAGCATGATTGGAGGCATCTGTGAACAGGGCAATAGGTGTACCAGGATCAGAGTCTGGGTGCCTCAGCAACACCGCCTCGGACAATGCATCCTTTGCTTGACAAAAGGCATGCTCTTCCAACTCCGACCATGTCAATAAGGCATTCTTAGGCGCCTTTCGGTGAGCATGTTGTTCAGTGGATGTAACAGGGTGGCACAGTTAGGTAAAAAACAGTGGAAGAAGTTTATGAGCCCCAAGAATCTTCTGAGAGATCGACGGGATTCTGGCCTTGGGAAATCCTTCACTGCTTGTACCTTTTGAGGCAGAGGTGCAATCCCTTGCCGAGTGACTCGATGTCCAAGGAAGTCCAAGGACTCCACTCCAAAAACACATTTGGGAACATTTATCGTTAAACCGTACTGGCGGAGGCGATCAAAAACTTGTCGAAGGTGTCCTTGATGTGCCTGATCATCCGGACTGGCGACACGAGTGTCATCTATATAGGTAAAAACGAAGGACAAATCCCCGAGGACAGAGTTGATAAACCTCTGGAATGTTTAAGCTGCATTGCAAAGTCCGAAGGGCATCTGCATATACTCAAACAGCCCAAAAGGTGTTATCACAGCCGTCTTTGGGATATCCTCGGCACCAATTGGAATTTGGTGATAAGCCTTCACCAAATCCAGCTTTGAAAACACGTGCTTTCCAGAAAGTTGAGAATTAAATTCCATCAAGTGTGGAATAGGATAGCGATCAGGAATGGTGCGGGCATTCAGAGCAAGAAAATCGCCAACCACTCTCCATGGGGTGTCCTTCGGGACCATGTGCAATGGGCTGGCCCAAGGGCTTGAAGATGCACAAATGAATCCCATCTCGTGGAGGTGTTGAAATTCCGTTTTTGCTATCTGGTATCTTTCTGGATGTAGTTGTCTTGCACGTGCATGCACTGGAGGACCCTCCATAGTCACTATATGATGACAGACGTTGTGTGCAACGGTTATTGTGGCTGGACGAGGGATAGTAATGTCCTGATATTTCACCAGAAGTGACTTATACTGTGGCCTGATATCCGGGGTAATGTTGGAAAGTCGAACATAAGAAATTGAATGATGGACAGTAACACCATAGACTTCAAAGCCTGTGATCCGGTCAAAGAGTTTTCGTCTCTTCATGTCCACCACCAAGCCGAAATTGGAGAGGAAATCGGCTCCCAAAATAGCATTAGGGACTTCTGCTACCACAAAATTCCAAATTAAGGAACGACGTAGCCCAAGGTCCACACATAATCGAAGTGTACCAAAGGTATCGATGGTCGTCCCATTTGCCGCAAAAAGTTTAAAATCCGTTAGGTTTGGGAACTGAGCAACTAAGACAAGCACAAGGAAAGATGCTCACTTCAGCTCTGGTGTCCACTAAAAATTGATGACGTGTTGTCCTATCATAGACAAAGAACAGGCGGCTTTAAATGGGTCTGTCACCTGATGGCGCCTCATCAACAGATGATTCTACTCGTTTCCCCAAGAGCAGGGTGCTCGGCACTTCCTGGCATCACTGCCGAATTGGTGGTGATACCAACACAGCCCATCACCTGCTGAAGTAGTGGGCGTTCCCCTCGGTGATCGTCGCCGGGAGCGAGAAGATGAACGTCCCCTGAATGGTCGCCTGGGTGGTTGTTGGGACGAAGTCAGCTGTAGTGCACCAATCTTGTTGCTAAGTTCTGCGATTTGCGCCCGTAACTGTGACAGTTCTGACTCTTGTGCTGCGAGGGTGCTCCCTACTACACCATTTGAGACTGAGCAGACGTTTGACCCTGACAAATCCAACACCTCCAACATCTTATCAGCCATTTCAGCAATTTTGTCAATGCCCATATCTATATCTGCCGTAGCTAAGACTACCTGAACTTGTTGCGGCAGGCGGGACAGAAATAATTCACAGATTATCGACGCGTCTCCCGCAGCACTGTAACTATCCCCAGCTAGCTGCTGCATTTGCCTCAGCAATTGTGAAGGTCTTCTGTCCCCTAACTGCAGGTCTGTCAGAAGTTGCTGCAGTTTTTGTCGCTAGGACAAGGAGCTTCGCTGCATGATGGCATGCTTCAGGGCATTGCATGCGTTTGCCGCAGGCGGGTGTAAAATCAGATCCCGAATATCTGATATGGGCATCAATAACATAATTGAACTTTCGGGCGTCGGATCTAATGTTATTTACTCAAAAACGCCGCTCACTAGCAGCGAACCACATCTCGGTGTCTTGGATCCAAAAGGGTGGTAATTTAAAGGATTTTGGGTTCTGTTGATTGACGTTTACTAAAACGTTACCATTCATCTCCTCCGCATCTGGATTAGAGGATGGCCGATTGCTTTCCATTATTTTCCTATGCTAACTAGTGTTACTAAATTAAATTCCCGAATATAGAAAAATTAAGGCGTTCTCCTACGGTACTGGCTCCTCAATTTCCAATGATGCAGCGAAGAATCCTCTCCTATAGTGCAGCCAACGGTGAAGGCTTTGCTGTAATGCAGTGAAGTACCACGTCGTCCGATGGGGCAGCCAAAATATCACAAATTGCAATAATATATTCCTGTGATGTATTCCTGTTATGTAATTGAGATGTATTCATCTGATAACGTTTTCCAAGGGATCACGTCCGGGTCACCAGTTTTTAGCGTGTTTTGTTGATTACATGAGAAGTAAAATCATATAACAACACTAATAAATTATTTTATAATCCCTCAG
>JAAFCE010006949.1:1961626-1986916 GCA_013389805.1 Trigoniulus corallinus
AACTTGGAACTTATGTGAACTTGCTACTGTGACTTGCAAAATCCGACAGTCGACCCTAACATCCGACTAGCGACTGACTTACAGAATTTTCTAAAATTTTAAATTCAAAACCAAATGAAGAAAATTCAAAACTAAGGAATTCTGGAACGTGAGTATTGCATGACGTCAAGCCATGGTGTACTGCCAGCTGACATATGCTGACGTTCCAAAATTCCAGGACCAAGAATTTTCATGACGTCACCTCATGGCGGCTCCAAATGAGCCGCTACACAGACATTACACTAATGCGACGATTTTTGGGTATTAGCAGTACCCAGTTTATTAAAGCGGCCACCCATGTTAGTACTAGCGGGGATTGCGTTACTTCACTTCAGTGATGAGATGACAACTGGTGGGTCCAACGCAATAAGCCACCCCCTTCAACCGAGGTTTTGTTTATTGATTCATTGGTTTTTTAGGGCCCTTCAACTATAAGGTCATTGTTAGGATGTGACTACCCCCGTCCCACCTTTGGTGTTTTTGGTTTCTTCTGTTTTCATTTTCAGGTATGAAATAGTGTTGTAATTTATTATTATTATTCGCATACCAAGTACCGCCACAAACACAAACATAATTAATTATTTGAGCCAAACCTCAAGCAGGTAGCATTCCACCCGTCGCTGAAAGTGGCGACATCCATTATAACACCGAAGGTGCATGCACAGGAACACAGACGACCGCACAGCCAGAGATACTCAATCAGTGGGAGAACCCTATTCTCCACAAATTTCGGAGTAATTTGAGCCATATGGGGGCACTTAAAAATAGCCCATAATACAGAGTTGTATGTCACCCTCCAACGAGCCAGATGCACCAGCTCCCTGCTAAACAGGGAGCCGAGTACTGGATCAGGCAAAGGACTTTTGCCCAAAAAATCTGCAAGAGTTTTGACACCAGAATAAAGCGTGTGTCTACTAAACCAGTGCTGAGCAACCTTTTCACACCTATGGCACACCAAAGTTCATCCTAGAATTCCATGGCACATCAAAAGCTAAAATATATATAGCAATGGTATAGCTAGGGTGGGGTCGCGTCCCACTCCGAGCGCCAGCTATTTAGGGGCAACCAAACTATGGTAGTTTCCTTTTTTTGTTCCTTGAGGAGGTGCAAAAGAAATTTCAGCTTTGGAGCATCAAATTTTTCACCGCCCTGGACAACATGAACTCCAATTTATTTTTCAGCTTTAGGGCTTCAGATTTTTCTCCACCCAGAGCAACATGATCTCCAGCTATGCCACTGATATATAGATATTAATTTAATGAACAAATTTTACAGTAAATTTTAGAAGGCTAAAACGTGAATATTTCATTGCAAGTATTCTCGTTATTGTGTTTGTTCTATCGAATCTATTGAAACATTATTTAGTTAGAAGAAAATTACCTTATTTGACTGTGTCACACCTGTATCAGCTCAAGGCACACCTGTTGTGGAGCAGTGTACTAAACGAATATCGCAGCGATTTAATTTTCGTCGCAAGGGCATCCTGCTGCAGTAGAAAAGATAAGTATGCATCAAGCATGACTCCGAGGACAATAAGTGACCTGAGCAGTAGGGGAGACCCCTGGCACTGGCGAGGTTGCAACCATGAGTACCCTCATCTTACCAGCATGAATCATGAGTACCCTCATCTTACCAGCATGAATCATGAGTACCCTCATCTTACCAGCATGAATCATGAGCCCCCTCTCAGCATACCAGCTGGACAAGTTCTCCATGAGCAGAGGTGTACCCAATAGAATACCACTCACCAAGAGGAGTGGCGCCACAGACCCAAGGAAATTATCGTCAGCATAGGACCAAACTGTCCAACCCAAAAAATTGTAACAAAACTGTAACAAAATATTGCAACAAGGAGAGACCGCTAGGTGGTGCATGATACTTGCTTGTGCGTTTTCTGGCCTCTCACAATTTTTGGCCATTTTAGGCAGATTTGCAATTCATTAGAGAAAAAAGCCGCCTTTTTCAAGGCGATCATCTAGTTACTGGAGACCATGGTAGGGCTGCAGAATTTGGAGCTGTAGACGATGTGAGGGGCTTGGCGTGAGGTTGGCTGATTAAGCCTGACCTCATGCTATTTCCTGCTACTCCCATTGTTCTCCAGTGTGGTGTGTGTGTCTTCTGCATCGACAGATGCTGTGCTGGGGTTGGGAACCAAATTCATGCAGCTAAGTTACTATTATCATTGTTTTTTGTTATTATTGCCTTATTGATTTTTTGTTATTTCCTTGTTGTTTTATTGTTTGTTTGCACTGTTGATGTAGTCTTGTCTGCCAGACATGCAGTCCTAGGACTGCATCTCTTTGGTTTGATGGGTTAGTTGTGGATTGCCGTGTGAGTGTGAGACCTCTGCTCACATGACAGATGGAAAACACATTGAGGGTCTCGCGTAGGGTCGGACAGCACACCCCCCTCAGGTAACCCTGTTACTACAACTGTGGGTTCTAGACATCTGACAGGGGGCACCCCAGTCAGAGCTGTCACACTAACAAAGGTTAAGCTGAGGTCAGGCACCTGGAATGTTGGGATCCTGTCAGGGAAAATGGGAGAACTAGTGGTCACCCTTAAGCATAGACATTTTAGCATCACTTTCCTCCAGACATGAGGTAGAAGGGAAATCGATCACAGGCACTGGGAGAAGGGTATTAACTGATATATACAGGTAGTGAACAGGGACGAAATGCGTAGGATTTACATTGAGTAGTGAGTTGCATTAGGGGATCACTTCAGTTAGGATAATGCTAGTTACAGTAGTTTGGCACCTCATAATGGGCATGATGGTTTGGCACCCCAGGATGACACAACAAAAGTAGGTTTCTGGAATGATTTTGATGAGGTGGTACAATCAGTAAACAGGACCATTAGACAGGGCAAGGTAAATGAGAGTCTAATTATTGGGGGTGACTTTAATGGTCATGTGGGCAAGGATGGTCTAGGATATGAGGAGATTCATGGGGGTGGGGGTATGGTAAAATGAACTCTAAAGGGCAGAAAGTTCTGGAAACAACACAAGCACATGGCTTTGCATTGGCCAATACTTGATTCCAGAAGAGGGAAAAGCACCTAATCACTTTCCAGTCGCCATGAGGGAGGTCCCAAATAGATGGTTAGAGAGCACTACATGCAGAGATCAAAGATTGCTGGGCACTACCCAGTGAGGACTTTCAGAAAGAAAGTGGCCATAAGCTGCTCTTGATAGAAATACTAATGAAGGGAGTAGTTAGGAAGCATACTTGGGAGAACAGAGTCATTAGGTAGTGGAAGTTGGTCAACAATGCAGATGAATTTTGGCAGGAGGTGCTCAGCCATGACGACTGGGATTGGGATGGGTCCACCAATGCCATGTGAGACAGGGGTGCTAGGAAGATTAGGAGTTGTGGAGAGGCCCTGTTTGGCATAGCCAGGGTAGGAGGAACTTCTCAGGGGAGCGGTGAGTTGCGTTGGACACACCAGTTCTCGTCTGATCACTGAAGTTAAGCAACGCAAGCCCAGTGAGTACTGACATGGGTGGTCGCTCGGGAAAGCTGGGTACTGCTAATACCCTATAATCGTCGCATTAGTGTAGTGTCTGTGCAGTATATGCATTAGAACTATACAGTGGACGGGTCTCTAATGACCTTGTAGTTAATGGGACCCTCTAATGACCTTTGGGTTTATGCCTGGTAGGTCAACAATGGAACCCATCTTTATTCTACGGCAAATGGTTGAGAAGCATAGAGCAGTAAAGAAGGACCTGCATGCAATCTTTGTAGACCTCGAGAAGGCCTATGATAGTGTCCCTAGACAGGTAGTATGGGATGTTCTAAAAAGAAAGGGAGTGGATGAAGGGCATATCAGAATAATACAGGATATGTATGATGGTACCAGTACTAGGGTGAGGACGGCATGGGGGAACACTGGTGGCTGCAAGGTGAAGGTAGGGCTTCATCAAGGATCAGCCCTCAGCCCTTATCTCTTTGCTTTGGCAATGGATGACCTGCTGACTGGAATAGGGGAATGCGCACCCCAGTGCTTGGTATTTGCTGATGATGTAGGAAGGTTAGAGGAGTCCCAAGAGGAGGCTCAACGGGGCTTGAAGGACATTACAACAGCAATGGCAAAGGGGGGCTTGAAGGTTAACATGAAGAAAACAGAGTACTTAGCTTTCTGTTGGAGTGGCCAGGACCAAGGGGGGTGTAGTTCACTGTGGAAATGAGGTGCTACCAGCAGTGAAAGAGTTTACGTATCAAGGATCAGTGATTCAGAACAATGGGGAAATCCACTCTGATGTTACCCACAGAATAAATACTGGATGGCTGAAGTGGAGACAGGCAAGCGGGGTGCTGTGTGACCGCAGAGTCCCAATAAAGGTGAAGGGTAAGGTTTACAAGACTGTAGTTAGGCCCGCCATGCTTTATGGATCTGAGTGCTGGGCTGTAAGGAAGAACCACGAGAGGAGAATGCAAGTGACCGAGATGTGAATGCTGCGTTTCATGAGTGGGGTGTCGCGTGCTGACAGAGTCCGTAACGAGTATGTTAGGGGCAGCTTGGGGGTGGGAGACATTGTGGAGAAGATGAGAGAATGTAGGTTGAGGTGGTATGGGCATGTGATGCGAAGGGGGGAGGAGGAGCTCATGCAGTATATTATGGAACAACAGGTGGTGGGTGGCATCAGGAGTAGGGGGAGACCCAAGCGGACGTGGGAGCAGGTGGTACAGAGGGACGTGGTGGCATGCGGGGTGGATGGGAGCCTGGTTGGGGATAGACGGGAGTGGAGGATCAGAACCCGCAGACCCGACCCCGCCATAGGCGGGACAAGGGTATGATGATGATGATGATGATGATGGCATTTCATTTAAATAATGGAGCTGATTTTGCAAGGGTGAACATACCTGGCGAGGTGTTTCATGAGTGTGTATGCTTAATGACAGAAACTATACTTAATTCACAGATGAACTTAGGACACCATAAGTGTCAACTGTTCAAAGTACCCTAAGCAGAAGGACTAAAAAAGTCACTCATAAAAAAGGACCCTTGCCATTTTAAATAGCAAAAACTGTCCCATTTTCTCTTTCTTTTTCAAATGATCATAAAAGGAAATGGCTGATGGAAAAATGACTACCACTTAAAAGTTATATTTAACCTGGTAGGAAACCTTTGTAGCAGATTGGCTCCTAATGACTGATCATTGTGATGGTGTCGTTCGCAACCTCCATGCTATGTATGTAGAAACCCCTACAAAACTCAAAGTGAAACACAAAGCAAAATTGTTGACACCATAATACAGTGGTACCCTGCTTAACGAACACAATTCGTTCCACTGCGACGTTCATTTTGCAGGGGGTCTGCTGTGCAGAACTCAATTTCCAATACATTTCTATGTTATAGTGTGTAATGCGTTCCAGGTTGCTGCGAAAAATTGTTAAAAAGTTAAAAAACGTACAATACTATACTGTAATGTTATTGAGCAAAAACTTTCTTAGGAACCATTTTTTGGGGGCTTCACACTTCACAGAAACAAAGAAATGTCCTGCATGGAGAAGGCAGTCAATTCCAGGAAATGCAGTGTATGGTTGAGCAACCTGCCACAGTGGCGTAGTGGTTAGCACGCTTGGCAACTGCATCAGTAGTTCTAGGTTCGATACTGGACCGAGGTGGGTCGGCTTCTTTTGAGCGAGAGAAATGCCGCGAGTGTGCCTTCTTTCGGATGAGAAGTAAAACCGAGGTCCCGTGTGGGTGGACGATGGCACTTGCACATAAAACAACCCTCTCTACTATGCAACGGGTGGATGAGGCAAAATCTCCAGGTTTAGGAGCTTGCCCCCTGCCTTCGGTAGCATTCCCCAACGAATATTAGATGGATGATAAATAAGCATAGGGGTGCAGCTTTGGCCAGCAACCGGCTGCAGAAAAAAACTATGACCAATATATTGCCCTGTGTCCATTCAGTAGGGACAAGATGTTTATCCAACCCTGCCATAGGTGGGAGAAGGGTTAGGAGTTCCTTTGCAGTGTATGGTTGAGTAGTTCTCATTGGCAACTGCCAAGCACTGAGGGGCCTATTCTCCTACTCCTGTCAGCAGCTCATCCATAACCAGAATGAACAGCTAAACCTTTTTGCACCCCAAACTTCACTGGGAAGCTCCCTGTATTTTCCCAAGGTGTCCTTACCCTGGCTATGGAATGAAACCATCATACATATCCTAAACTATTCGAATAAACCCTTCTTCTACTCCCCCTTTATGCATAATACCTCCCAAACTACCTGTCAAGGAACGCTGTCATAAGTCTTCTCCAAGACAATAAAGATGGGAAGGAGATCTTTCTTTGCTGCCCTATACTTTTCTATCATCTGCCTCAGAATAAAGATTGGTTCCATTGTTGACCTTCCTGGCCTGAGCCCAAACTGATTTCCATGGACACTCGATCTATCCCAGAGGCGACATTCTATTACGACATCTCCCAGAGCTTAATAGAATGACTGATTTGCTTAATTCCTCTATGGTTATTACAATCTCGGACATGCTATCAGTGCTGGATTTAGATATTGAAAGGCCCTAGGCTAATTCAATTTTGATGCCCTTTTCAAGCCCTTTTCTTAAGTTTTGCAGCCCTCTAAATAATGAGGCTCTAGACTTTAGCCTACTAGTCAATCTGGCACTGCAGCCTATTCAGTTCCCAATTCACTTTATATATTGAACAAGCATTCGTTATGTGAAACGAGTTCATGATGCGATACTCCCACACTTTCTCTGTTGTGTTTTAGGGCCCTTCCCCCACACTTTCTTGGTGGTGTTCGTTATGGGGAACATTTGTTATACGAGGCGTTCGTTAAGTGGGGTACCACTGTACCTCAAAGTGCCCACCATCTAGGTCCGAATGCAGATTCCCAAATTTGTCTCTTTCCTGCAGAGCACATATGCAACGTGAATCAACGTGAAATTTCCATCAAAATAACTTACCCCGGGTAAGTTATTTTTGAGGTATGTGTTAAATTACCTCAATGTGTCCAGGGACACTTTGACACCCACCTGCATCTAAAGTTAGTTTAATAATATCATCGTCATTTAAGACATCATCCACCAGCAGTTCTTCTATATCATCATGGTTAAAAATGTTCAAATCGCCTCCAAAATAAGTTTTAACTTTAGAGCATGTTCAGTGGAACTGCAGACCCGACCCTGCCACTGTCTGGATAAGGGTATGATGATAATGGTATGATTGTTAAGTGTGATGTACAAGTGCAGAACGCCCTATCATGTATGCTAATTTCTGACAGACTAAAACGTCTTTGACTGACTAATACATTGGTTGGTGGATTTTATCAGTTTCATGGGCCTTAGACTGACTATACTTCCTGAATACTGCATATTTGGCGAAATTTTTTTTTAACCAAATGCATACCACATAACTTGGAAATCACATGAAAAGAACCAGCATAAAATGAGAGCCAACTGTACTCCACCACACAGAAAGAAGCTCTTGCCTGTGTTTTTGGAATTTTACTTTTTAAATATTACGTAACAGGAAGACACTTCATGCTCATCACCAACCATGCACCCTTGTGAAATTTAATGACTACAAGACACCATAATGCAATGGTAGCAAGATGGGCACTCCAACTTCAAACTTTTGATTTCAATGTAATCTACAAGTCTGGAACAAAAAACTGAGCAGACGCCTTGTCAAGAATGGGGGAAGATATCCCTGAAGAAAATGTAGAAGAAGAAATTTACACCATTGGAAATATCACAGAAGACAAATTGTCTGGATTATGTTTAATAATGGAAAAGGACCAGACAAAAGAATCACAAAGTGAAACTGTTTTCTAAGGAATTACCTACATGGAACTCATAAGGATGCATCAGTTGAAATCACCACAGATACAAGAAATTTACCAAAATTTCGTAGATCCAAAACATAGCAGCATGGGATCGAGGTTATGTCAGGATTACTACTTATCGGCTGAATGGGTGGTTATGAAAATGGTGAACTCCAAATTAAGTGGTGGAGAAAGACGAAAAGTAATAGTAGTGCCAGATACTTTAAAGGGTTTAATCCTGCACCATGCTCATGATTCATAACTATCAGGGCATCTAGGATTTCAGAAAACTCTCAACAAAATATTGCCTCACTTTTATTGGGAAAACCAATCCCAGGAAATAAAAAAGGTATTGTGATGCATGTGTCTGGGGAGATCACTAGGTGGTGCTGGTTTGACATGTTGTTTACCTTGTGGCCAGTGATTTTTTCTCTTTTTTGGAAAACTTTGAAACCTTTTCTGGATGAAAACTGCCTTTTTCAAGGCAGTCTAACCTCAACGTTTCCAGCAGAAGGTAGGGCTGTGGGTGAGGTGGTTTTTTTTAACAGGAGAGGAACTTATTGCGAAGTTGGGCATTTAAGCCTAGCCTTGTGTGAGTTGTTCTACCGCTCCCATTATCTGCATTGGCGGCTACCGCAATGCATTTGCAGCCTCACACTGACCCCCACAGCATCAATTATTTATGTATTTATTTTTATTAATATCTTCAACTATTATCTTTAGTCCTTAGTATTATTATTATGTGTATTATTATTATCATTATTATAATTATTTATTACAGTCCATCCCCAATAATGAAGAGCCCTAAGGGACCAACCATAAGTGTCTTCATTAACCGAGTATCTTCATTATCCAGAATGTTCAATTTTAGGTCTAATTCATGCTCATGATAGCTTCTGAGTGTTTGTTTGTTATTTTTTCACTTAAAGCATACAACATAACGTTTCTAAATGAAATTACAATAAACAAATTGATAAATTTAATGAAAACGTCAGCATATGGTGAAAGCTCCCTTAAAGGACACCTTTCTATAGTGGTACATGACATTTTGTCCCAAAGTTCACTTACAGTGGTAAATCGTTATTCCCAATAGTGGACAGACTTCAATTTCCCATGGCTGTCCATTAATGAGAGTATACTGTATGTAAAAGATTCGACTTTTACAAATGTGACTAGCTATCCAATTACAAGGGCAGGTTTGGAATACTGTACACCCTGTATTAAAACCTTTACTTCTCAGTAGTGGGTTGAAGGTTAGAGCTTTCTGCTCCATCAAAATCCCTAACCACCCTCTTATAACTGCTTAAAACTAGCTAGACTACGTCCTTTTGAAATTTTTATAAGGCTGTCTTCATTATCCAGAGTGGAATTATATTGTAGCACATATACAGAAAAAGCGTAAGTTGTCTTCATTATGCATTATCCGAGTCTTCATTATCCAAGGTGCAGTTACACGTATTGCCATATACCTTTGGCTGGGACCTACCTAACTGTCTTTATTAACCAGAAAATTTCATTATCTGGGGTTTTCATTATCGGGGTTGGACTGTAGTTTTATTAGCATTATTTGCAGTCCTACGATGGCATTTGTACAATGTACGGTGTGAGGAGTGTATTGTCATGTGAGTGTGGGACCTCTGCTCACATGACAATGATGGAAGAATCATTGAGTGTCTCCTGTGGGGTAGGATGGCACCCCCACAGGTAACCCTGTCACTGTTACTGTGGGTTCTAGGCATTTGGCTGGGGAGCCCTAAGTAAGGGGGCTAGGCTAAGGTTAGGGACATGGAATGTGGGGACCCTTACAGGAAAAACAGGGGAATTAGTAAAAACCCTGAAGCATATAAGGGATAGCGTCACCTTGCTGTGGGAAACACTTTGGAAGGGGAACCGATCACAGGCACTGGGAGAGGGTATAATGGTGTGAGGAGGGGCATAATGGGGTGGACATTGCATTGAGTAGGGAATTGCAGCAGGGGATCACAGTGGTCCATAGAATCAATAGCAGGATTATTCTAGTTACTGTAGTATGGCAGGGTATTGGGCTCCACCTCATTAGTGCTTATGCTCCCCCAGCAGGCTGCAATGAGGCCACCAAAAGGGATTTCTCGTGTGATTTTGATGAGGTGGTAGCCAGTAGATAACAGAATTAGACAGGGAAAGGGATCTGATCCTCTGATTACACTATAGAACAGCCAAAAAATCCGGAAACACCAATATAGCCATTTTATGTATTTTTGTATGCTGTTCATGAAAATGACTTTCGCTTTACTGTGCGACCCTCAAATTTTTTGTAATTCCCCGTTTTCTAAAATTTTAGTGACAGTTGCCAATAAACCAGTAAATGACATACAGTATGAAAGAAATCTGGCTGTACTTTAGCCTACCTATTGTCACTGACCAGCTTTTAGTCCTAGGTAGGCCTTCTAGGATACAGCTAGTGACCAGCTGATAGTGGAGTTTTGTTTCCCTGACAGATTAATGAGCCACTGGGAACATGATTGCATTCTAATTTAATTAAATACACTGCAAGCAGCCCTTATAGGTCAAATTGGCAGTGGAGAGAATGACTCTCATTCCTAATTTGTAACCCACCTGAAGCATAGCATCTATTGTCATGCATTGCCTACTTGCTGTAATGGCACTTTCTTGTAGAAGGTTCGCCAAAGTATCCTCACCGACAGCATTCCATTGCCAAATGACCCTTGGAAAAAGACCAGTAATACAAATCTGTTTGTGCCCTGATTCCCTTCAATTTGAATGGATGATCATTTCTCCCTCTATACTTTGCAAGGGATAAGCTGCCAAAGACGTTCTGTGATCATGTGTGAGACACTCAATCTTCGAGAGAAGTGATGTAATAATTCTTGCTTCCCTCCTTTGAATCATTTCAATTTCCCAAGATAAACCCTGCCTAAAAGGGATACCAAATTGGACTACAATACTCTACAATTGGCCATACCAGTGAAAAACTTTCCATTGTGCTGTCCCCTAGGACTCTACTAACCGAATGGAATCATTTTGTCAGTGTGCTCCCTCCAGGTGACCATAATTCCAAGGAACTTCTGGATCTCTGCCCTCTTAACCCTCACACCACCTATACAATAAGCAAGATCAAATCGCCTTCAGGACTTGCTTATCATAAGAAAGCTACATTTGTGCAGGTTTAATGTCAATGACTCCCACTTTATGCTCCAGGTATGCATCTTATTTAGGTCCTGTTGCAATTCTGTGCAGCAAGATAACCCTTCATCCACCACCCTTGCAATGCAGGTGTCATCTGCAGATAGCCCTATGTCATGTCTAGTCCTATATTATTAACATAAATTATGTAGTGTGATATCTGATGTATGATGTCCATTTGCAATTAATGTTTTAATGGAACTGCAGCCCTATGAATTACCAGAGAACCTCACGTCCTGGGGCAAAATCTAGCACTAAGTGAGAAATGTATTTTTTCCAAAGTAAAAATTTGTTCTTCAGTGTTATTGGAGGGGACTTTAATGGCCATGTTGGCAAGCAAGGACAAGGATATGGGGCTGTCCATGGGGGATGGAGGTATGGCCAGCTAATAGCTGAGGGATAAAAAGTCGTTGATACAGCACAAGCACATGGCCTTGCATTGGCCAAAACGTGATTTCAGAAGAGGGAAAAGCACCTCACCACCTTTTAGTTACCCCAGGGAAGGTCTCAGATTGATTTCTTTACGGTCAAGATGCAGCATAGGCCTGAGATTTGTGATTGCTGGGTGCTCCCCAGTGAGGATTTCCAGAAGGAAAGTGGGCATAGGTTACTCATGATGGAGGTACTTGTGAGGGGTGCAGCTAGGAATCACCCATGGAAAGGTGAACCAGTCATTAGGTGGTGGAAGTTACCACCAAATGCACATGAATTCCAGCAGGAGATTATTAGCCAGATCGACTGGGATTGGGAAGGGTCAGCTGATGCCATGTGGGACAGCATGGCCAGGAAGATTACACAATGTGGAAAGGCAATGTTTGGCACAGCTGGAGTAGGAGGCTCCTACCAGGGTAGACAGACTTGTTGGTGGAATGAGGAGGTGGAGGCAGCCGTTCATCAGAAGAAGGGAGCATTCCATAGGTGGCGATAGATGGGAGACCAGGGTTCAAAGACAGAGTATAAACAGGCAAAAAAGCATGCTAGGAGGACCACTGCCTGGGCCAAACACCAACAGTATGACGCTTTATAGGAAAGCTTGGGGACTAAAGAAGGTGAGCGGGAAGTTTTTCGACTAGCCAAAACCCAAGATAGAAGCAGCAAGGATGTCACCAGGGCCATAACGAACAAGGATAGAGATGGTGGGGTCATATTCCAGCCAGAAGAGGTAATTAAGAAGTGGGAGGAATATTACAGCAATCTCTTAAACAGATACCAGTGAAATGGTCATGAACAACATCCCTGCCACCACAGAGGCTGTGGACTTAGTGTGGGGCAGAAATAGTCAGGGCCCTCCACAAGATGAATGGACACAAAGCTGTAGGTCCTGATAAGATTCCCATTGATGTTTGTCCTAGCTTGGGGACCACAGGAAATACATGGCTGGGGAAGCTTTTCAATAAAATAGCCAGTGTTGACTGAATGCCATCTGCATGGCAGGATAGTTGGATTGTTCCACTGTTCAAGGGCAAAGGTGATGCCGAGGACTGTGGGAACTATAGAGGCATTAAGCTAATGAGCCATTCAATGAAGCTGTGGGAGAGGGTCATAGAATGTCACCTCAGAAATCATACTAGTGTCCGAGGAAACCAGTTTGGGTTTATGCCTGGTAGGTCAACAATGGAACCCATCTTTATTCTACAACAGATGGTGGAGAAGCATAGAGCTGTAAAGAAGGGCCTGCATGCAATCTTTGTAGACCTCGAGAAGGCCTATAATAGTGTCCCTAGACAGGTAGCATGGGATGTTCTAAGGAGAAAGGGAGTGGATGAAGGGCATATCAGAGTAATACAGGATATATATGATGGCTCCACCACTATGGGTGAGGACGGCATGGGGGAATACCAGTGGCTTCAAGGTGAAGGGAGGGCTTCATCAAGGATCAGCCCTCAGCCCTTATCTCTTTCCTTTGGGAATGGATGACCTGCTGACAGGAATAGGGGAATAGGGCCCCACAGTGCTTGGTATTTGCTGGTGATGTAGGAAGGTTAGAGGAGTCCCAGGAGGAGGTTCAACAGGACTTGCAGGACATTACAACAGCAATGGCAAAGGAGGGCCTGAAGGTTAACATGAAGAAAACAGAGTACTTAGCTTTCAATTGGAGTGGCCAGGACCAACGGGGTGTAGTTTGTTGTGGAAATGAGGTGCTACCAGCAGTGAAAGAGTTTAGGTATCTAGGATCAGTGATTCAGAGCAATGGGGAAATCGACTCTGACGTTACCCACAGAATCAATGCGGAATGGCAAAAGTGGAGACAGGCAAGTGGGGTGCTGTGTGACCACAGAGTCCCAATAAAGGTGAAAGGTAAGGTTTACAAAACTGTAGTTAGGCCCGCCATGCTGTATGGATCTGAGTGCTGGGCAGTAAGGAAGAACCACGAGTGGAGAATGCAAGTGGCCGAGATGCAAATGCTGCATTACATTAGTGGGGTGTCACGTGCTGACAGAGTCTGTAACGAGTATGTTAGAGGCAGCTTGGGGGTGGGAGACATTGCAGAGAAGATGAGAGAATATAGGTTGAGGTGGATGGGCATGTGATGCAAAGGGGGGAGGAGGAGCTCATGTGGTATATTATGGGGCAATAGGTGGTGGGTGGCATCAGGAGTAGGGGGAGACCCAAGTGGACGTGGGAGCAGGTGGTACAGAGGGACATGGTGGCATGTGGGGTGGAGGAGAGCCTGGTTGGGGATTGACAAATGTGGAGGATCAGAACCCACAGACCCGACCCTGCCATAGGTGGGACGAGGGTGTGATGATGATGATGATGTGATGCATATGTCTCACCCAGGAAATGGCCCCAATCCAAAGTCTACCCAAAGTAACTTTCCTATTTCAATGAGTAGGTTTAGATATATTAGGACCCCTGCCACGCACCCTAAGAGGAAGCATACATTGTGGTATTCATGGATTACACAGGGCTGCATTTTAAAAAAAAATTTTCTGATGATTAAAAGAGTTCAGCTGATTCTGAATGGTTTTTGGCTGCTGATTTCAAATACAGCTTTAGTTTTTCTCTGGCACGTACAGATTTTTCACAAATCGCTAATAATGGTTACAACTTACATGAATTATGACTGATTTCTTGAAAATATTGTTACAGGATAGCATCTCATTAAATTGTAATAGTTTTAAGATGAATATTAAAAAAACAATATTTAGTCTGGTTTCTTTACCTTACAGAAAATGGATGGGTGAGGAATAGATTTGAAGTCCTTTTCTTTGACCTCCTTGCAACTTTTGGAAGTTCCTTGAACTCTCGTTTGAGGTTCCAGCAGTAGTCTGCCATCATGTTAGTATTCCACCTTCCCTGGTACCACTGTTCCATCTCTTTAATATCTTGGTGAAATCTTTCACCATGCTCCTCACTAAAATCTCCAAGGTTGTTTGGGAAATATTGTAAATGAGAGTGTAGAAAGTGCAGTTTAACACTCATATTGCACCTGAGTTTCTTGTACTTTTCCAGCATGGTTCCCACTAAGTATTTGTAATTTTTCTCTTTCTTGTTTCCCGAAAAGCCTTGAACAACAGACTTAAAGCTCATCCATGCCTGTTTTTCAGTTCTATTCATAGAATCCTCAAATTGTGGGTCTTTCATGAGTTTGTGAATTTGAGGACCCACAAAAATTCCTGCTTTAATTTTTTCTGTTGTGATGGTTGGAAACTGCTTTGCAAGATACTGAAAGCAGGTTCCATCTGTGGGCAATGCTTTGACAAACTGTTTCATCAGTCCAAGTTTAATATGTAAAGGTGGAAGTAATACCTTTGTGGGCTCAATCAATGTCTTGTTCAAAATATTTTTTGACCCTGGCATGAGATGCTTTCTTTTTGGCCGGGATTTCTTCACCCAGTGCTTATCTTTTTCTCTACTGTCCCACTCACACAAAAAGCATGGCATTTTTGTATAGCCTGCTTGCTTACCAAGAAGCATGCCTATCATTTTGAAATCTCCACATACCTGCCAAAAGTTTCCCTTAGCTGGACAGAATGAGCCACAGGAATGGAAGGAAACTTATTTCAATTATGAAGAAGTACAGCCTTTAAACTCCTTTTAGAGGAGTCAATGAAGAGCCTCCACTCAGAAGCAGCACATTGAATTTCAAAATATTTCATGAGGTCAGGAATGTCACAGCAAAAACACAATTGAGTTTTCCTCTGCAAAGAATGGCAGTAACTCTTCTTCTCTATGGTGGTACCAGGAAAAGAATGTCCCTGGTGCCAAAAGGTTTTTATTTTAGTCTAGAACCAAGAACTTCTGCTGCACTTTTAGATAAGTTCAAATCTCTCACCAAATCATTCAGTTCTGCCTGTGTGAATAGCAGTGGAGCATCTTCTGGTATACAAGGTTCATATGAGTCATCTTTGTCTTCCAAACATAAATCCCTCTCATGTTAAGTTTCTACAGCAACATTCCTCAAAACATCTGGAGGAGAAGGAATTGGAAAGCCATTTTCATGTGGGACGGGCCGAATTGCTGATGGAACGTTGGGATACACAATACCTTTCTTATTTTTTGTACTGTAGCCCTGAACTTTAACCATGCAAAAGTAGCAGTCATCCACATGGTTCTGTGGCTCTGTTATTTTCTTCGTTTTTAATTTTTAATTATTTCAACATTTCCCTACTTGAGGTTCTGAGCCAATGTAGGCTTTATATTTATGTGAGTATGTATGTAAGTGATTTTGTGAGAGGGTGATAGAAATTTGAATAGCATAAAATGTAGATTATTTATTCCAAAACAACAATTGAGAATACAATTCTTTAATTAACCCAACTCTACAATACGATACATGCAGACATACTGTTAATTAATTGTCATAAAAAGGGTTTCTTACAATTTCTCTTTTCCCTATTTATCCAAATGCAACCCAGTTTCTATTTAGTTCTTATAGTTCAAACATTTCTAATGATATCATTCAAGTAATTTTAGTTCCAGTTTTTCGACTCAGTGTAGTTTAAGTCAAATACTTTTTCAAAATTTACTATTGCAAAAATTTTTCGTTTTTTCCAAGTATTCTTTTAACCTCATATCACTTATTTCCAGAAATTTATATTGTCTAATTTAATTTTTGTTTTCCAAATATTCTCTTAACCTTATATCACTTAATTCCAGAAATTTATATTGTCTAATTTAATTGTGTTTTCCAAATATTCTTTTAACCTTATATCACTTAATTCTAGAATTTTATATTGTCAAATTTAATTGTGTTTTCCAAATATTCTTTTAACCTTATATCACTTAATTCCAGAAATTTATATTGTCTAATTTAATTGTGTTTTCCAAATATTCTTTTAACATTATATTACTTAATTCCAGAATTTTATATTGTCTAATTTAATTGCTTTTATGAAGAACTAACAAAAGAAATAAACATATTTTGTTCCTTAGCTTTTGCTGTTCCTGAGGCTACTGCGATGAGATGCACTTCTTCTCCTGTGATATCCCTTTGACATTTCTTCGGTCTTGATTCTGCACATCCTTTTCACGGTGACTGTGTCCCTTCTCTTCTTCCTGGAGTCCCTTGACATCCTACTTGCTCTTAGGTTGGCATTCGTCTCTCTTGTTTGTTCTCTGCATCTCCTTTTTGAGCTTTTCTCTTTTTTCCTTAAAAGGAAGTTCCGGTATTTTGAGTTCAGGTCATTCCTCTCTCTTTGAGAAGTTTTTCCCCTGCAAATAAAGGCTTCTTTATGATTATTAATTAATTAATAAAATTTAGGTCGCCTTTTAGATGTTTTTTAATCTAAGATTTTTTTGTTTCTTTTTTCCTTCAAGATGGATATTCTCCAGATGTTTTTAATTAAGATTTATTAAAAGTTTATTCTCCAGATGTAAAAAAAAATTTTAAAGCGGATGTTATTAATTGCGGAGATGTTTTTAAGAAGATCTCCAGATATTTAAATAAAAAATTAATGCAGAAGTTATTAATTGGATTGTTATGTTTGGATATTTTCATGGATGCTTTGGGCACTTTTTCTTTGGGCCATTTTCTTGAATAAATTTTTTGATGGTTCCTTTCCATTGCTTTTTGGTGAAGCAGTTGACAGCTCTCTCCACACCATTGGCACTCCAAAAGGCACTTGTTGTAGGGTTGAGTATGCAGCTTCTAGCCCTACACACCTGCCTATCTTCCATAGATCCCCCATTCACCCCACTGTTATCATATCCTCTCCCTTTACCTCAGTAGGAGGAAACAGGATTCTACCATTTCTATTGGGAGTGGCAAGTTGCGTTGGACACACCAGTTCTCATCTGATCACTGAAGTTAAGCAATGCAAGCCCAGTTAGTACTGACATGGGTGGTCGCTCAGGAAAGCTGGGTACTGCTAATACCCAATAATCGTCGCATTGGTGTAGTGTCTGTGCAGTCTATGCATTAGAACTATGCAGTGGATGGGTCTTTAATGACCTTCTAGTTGACGGGACCTTAAACACCAACAAACATCAACAACCATTTCTATTCTTCACTGTTATGGCCCAGGGTGAATCATTAATCACCCTATCTCAGATCTTGGCCAGTCTACATTCTTCCTTCATCTCATCCTTTGTCTCTATCATAGAGGACGTCATACTTCTGGTGTATGGTCAAGCAATGATCTTCCTAGCTGTGGCCTAGCTGGAGACCTGTATGATAAGGTGGTCCCTATCAAGTTGAAGGGGAAGTACTGCAGGTCAGCGGTTAGTCCTGCTATGCTATATGGATTAGAGTGCTGGCAGTGAGGAAGAGCCACATCAACAGAATGTAAGTAGCTGAGATGGGAATGCTGTGGTACATGAGCAGGGCGTCAAGAGCTGATAGAATTAGGAATAAGTATATTAGAAGTAGTCTGGGAGTGGTGGATATCACTGAAAAAATGAGGGAAAATAGGTGGAGATGGTATGGATGTGTAATGAGGAGAGGGAGGAGCTCATTAGGTCCATTTCAGGAATTCAGGTGGTCGACAGCACCCAGGGCAGGGGGAGACCAAAGCAGACGTGGGAGCAAGTTGTCCATCAGGCTATGGCAGTGTATGAGGTGAAGGGCTAGAACTAAAGACCCAACTCTGCCACAGACAGGATAAGGGTATGATGCATGCTGTGCTGGATTGACACACATTCAAGCTATAAGGTACAGTAGGTATGAAGCCACAATTTTTGTTCTTTGCTCTTCAGGAATGCATGTCTCACCACCCCTACTTGGGGGCACTCATGAAAAGTCCCCATCCCATTTGCCCTCTGGAAAATCTGGTCACTTTAACCCTCAAATGACAAGTCTGTGCCATGTGAGACACCTACAGTCTTTATTTGCACATATGTTTTCTGAATCACCTCTGACACAATCTCACACATCATATACCCTCCAACCCAATCTTGAGCTACATAGAGAGGTAGTTGTATGTGTCCCCACTTTTCATTTCTTCAGCCTGGAACATCCCAATCGTCAGGAAGGTTAGGAAAATGTGCATTCTGTGGTTACAAAAAGAATTGCAGAGGTATCAAGCATTGCTGTAAATGCCAATTGTTTGTTTGTTGGTGTTTAAGGTCCCATCAACTACAAGGTCATTAGAGACCCGTCCACTGCATAGTTCTAATGCATACACTGCACAGACACTACACTAATGCAACGATTATTGGGTACTAGCAGTACCCAGCTTTCCCGAGCTACCACCCGTGTCGATACTAACTGGGCTTGCGTTGCTTAACTTCAGTGATCAGACGAGAACTGGTGTGTCCAACACAAGTCGCCGCTCCCTGTAAATGCCAAAGAAGCATCTGTGGTGAACATATAAAGTTCTATGGTTTTCCAGATTGCTTTAGAAATGAAGAATCATGAAGTGAACAGCTCATTTGTCCTCATCCTTGTTCATGTTTTTGTTAACATTTGTATGGACTAAATTGCAATCTAAATTGCATCCTCTTTCAACATTTTAAAATGGGATATAGTTGTCTGCAATCATTCAAACTATTTCTATGAAAATGCAATTAATTTTGGGTAAGAAAGAAACCAAAAAGAGATAGGTGTCATACATGACACCTACTTGTTTAATATGTCCTAACACGTAGCTTTGTCGTTTGAGGGTTAATAAAGACATTGGCAACACACTTGTCCAGCTGCAAAGAACTTATTTTCAGTACATTCGATAATCTTTTTTTGATATTTATTTTAAATAATCTTTGTTTTAGATATTTTAAATATACAGTGAAACTCGTTTAACTCGAAACTGACGGGACCAAAATATTTTTTCGTGTTAAAAGAATTTTGTGCTAAGCGATTCATGCAGAAAACCCATCATTGTTTTGTATGTCGTCATATCTTATTAATTGGATTTATTGCTAAAAGTTACACTTGTAATTTTTAGTAATATAACCAACAAAGCATTAATTAACCTGCCAAAGTTTCTATTTTGGTTGTATAATGCAATGTTGGAACAAGTGGGGTAGGCCATCATCCACCACAGACAACCTGGCCAATATTCCTGTGGGTTCCAGATGCCTGGCTGGGGTGCCCCCAGTCCAGGACATGTTTAGTGGGCTCACAGATCCGACCATGCTGCAGGTGGGATGAGGGTGTGATGATGTTTACTAAAAGTTACACTTTTGGGCATGGTATTAGATTCAATATTTTCAATTTAAATAATGATGTAGGCTACAAATGCATAATTTAAGAAAAAAGCCTAAAAAAATTATTGTTTTTGGGATAACATGTGCTTTGTTTTTCGGTGTTTTTTGAGCATGAATTGTCAATAAAAAAGGCCCCCCTCCACATAGTTTGAAAGGTTTGTCAATGGCATACCTATATCATTCTGAATCCAGGCTGTAATATATCAACAGTGGCAACCATTGTTTATTTGTTTAGTTTAACAAAACTCTGGTATATGTTGTATATCCAGTATTTTGTTAGCTGAGAAGGAAAATAATTTCGTGTTAAGCGATTTTTGTTTCGTGTTAAAAGAAAAAAAATGTATGGAATTACAGAGTATTTTGTCTGGACCGCGGTGTTGTTTCGTGTTAACCATTATTTCATGTTAAGCATTTTCGTGTTAAACGGATTTCACTGTATTATAATGTGCAATGGTGATCAGGTGTTATGCACAAAACTAGCAGAAGCAGTTCAGAAGCACCCATGTGCCAAACTGCATGGTTTGCCATTGTGGATGAGACTGACAAAAAAAGTTGAAAGACATTAGTTGCAAGAGAGTTATGCCGGTGGACAAAGGGATGTGCAATGCAACTCACACAACTGCCATAAACACGTTGGGTTGCAGTTGCATTGCATTGTGCTGCACCCATGGGGGGCCTTCGGTCTAAGGCCCTTCGTCCACTGGTGCAACGCGATTGGAATTTGACGCAAAAAAATATCGCTTTAGCATTGGAAGGGAATTGATTCCCAGTCGGACCCTTGCTATTGTGTAGTTGGTCGTCCACCTAGACGACTGCAATGCAAGTTGCAATCGACTGGCAAACGACCAACTCCAAAACGACTGGCATGTCAATTGCATGGCCAACACTTGTGCAACTTTTTTCAAGTTTTCATTGTCAATGCTTGTACAGCAACGCTTATGCAGCAAAGAAGCAAAGAACGCTTTCAATACACACCCTTGTAAACACACTTGTCCAACTGCAAAGAACCAGTGGCGTCACAAGGGGTGTGTGGGGGGGGTGAGGTCCTTACCAGGTGAAACCACTCACACCATGACAAATGGGGTGACACCAAAGCAGAAGAAGCAGCCAAAAGAAGTGAATACATAGACTCCTTGGTTGAACTGCTATAACAGCAACGCTTAGCCACACCCTGAAGTTTTAACTTTTTCTACTTCCAAGTTGCAGTGGATTATGGGTAATTTGAAAATGGCATCAACTGAAGAACACATTGAACGTGCCTTATCTTCACTGTTATGTAGGGTGATCATTCGTCCTGGATTTTCTGGGACAGTCACAGATTCAAGCTCTCCATCCTGCATGGATACACTGCCCAGAATTAACAATTCGTTAAAAGATTTGTCAAAATAAATTTAGTTTCTATAGTATTTCCATGTGGAGTCAAGTGCAACTGCCGAGTCCTAATAAAATTGAAAAGCAAAGTTTACAGAACTGTCATTAGGCCAGCTATGTTGTATGGCTCAGAGTGTTGGTCAGTCAAAAATGACCATGAAAGTAGAATGGCAGTGGCTGAGATGTGAATGCTTTGCTACATGAGTGGAGAGTCATGAGACAACAGAATCCGAATTGATTACATTAGAAGTAGATTGGCAGTGTGAAACATCTCAGAAACGATGAGAAAAAAAGGGAGAAAAAGGGTCTTATTCGGCCCATTATGGGACTGTGGTTGATTGGTGGCACCAGGAGTAGGGGAAGACCAAAATGGAAGTGGGGGCAGGTGGTACAATGGGACATTGAGGTGTGGGGTGGAGTTGAGGATAAGAACCCACAGACTCAACCCTGCCACAGGTGGGATAAGGGTAAGATGATGATGAGTACTTTCACCTACAGATTGTATTATTTTTGGAGCATACAGTAATCACGTTTCAACAGAAACTGATTGACCCATTCCTTATGTTTGCGTTATGCTTGAAGAGCAGCTGCACGTTGTATTTTTGTGGGCGCCATTTTAACTTTTAGAATAGTTAAGGTGACCAAACGTTCTCCTTTTGTAGGTTCTGTCCTCCCTTGAAAAGAGTCCTCCTAAATGTCCTTCCTTTTGTAGGTTCTGTCCTCCTAAATGTCCTCCTTTTGTAGGTTCTGTCCTCCTAAATGTCCTCCTTTTGTAGGTTCTGTCCTCCTAAATGTCGTCCTTTTTGTTATTTTAAAACTAATATAGGGTAAACGACATAAACGTAAAACTGAGCGTACTTAAAATTTTTTACGTTTACGTTTCCGTAGTTAGTTAGGGCGTGTCAATTTTATGTCGTGCTGCCAGACTGGTGCGCAACACTGTGGCACTTGCAGAATAATGAATTACTCCAACTACCACGTTTGCTCTGCATGACACCTGTACTTCGTTGTGCAGCATTATATAAGGGGCAGCCTATGTTTTCACGGTATGTTCTAAACAGTTGAATCATTGATAGATTTCTGTTTGGGGACAAGCTGAAATTCCTAAATATTTGAAAATTCATTTTACCATCTAATAAAATAAATTATTTTAATTATAAATATCACTAGTGCCCTACAAATCAACGTGTTTTAGGCTATATCTTTACCGACTGCATTTGATTTTTAAAATTCGGACATGGGACAACCCTTATTTGCATGAAAATGTGACATTTCTTTGCAGTAGCACAGGTGGCATTCCTCCCAGCACTATATAACAGAGAGTACACTGTTATGAGGCGATACTTCCGTGAATGATGAAAGAATGTCACAAAGAAAAGTCTTCCAGAGAGGAAACTGTTAGGGAGACGTCAAAATTGACCGTTCACAACGTCATCCCGGCCTGTAAAGAGAAAGGCACCACATGGTTTCCACCTAGGACTGGAAGACCCAAGATCATGTCGGCTAGAGACCAAAGAGCTCTTCATAAAACGGTCACTGCAAACCGTCACACATCACTTGATGAACTGACGAGATCATTCATAGAGTCGACGGGAACAACTGTGAGCACCCTGACTTCGCAGAGAACTGCATGCAATGGGTTTTTATGGCAGAGCGGCAGCCCACAAGCCTCACATCAGCACCAGCAATGCAGCAAGGAGATTGCAATGGTGCAAAGAGCGATGACATTAGACTCTGGAACAATGGCGAACGGTTGGATGGAGTGATGAGTCTCACTACACCATCTGGCAATTGGATGGACGGGTTTGGGTATGGTGAACGCCCAGCGAACGTTACCTGCCAAGCTGTGTTGTGCCCATGGTGAAGTTCGGCAGAGGGTCAGTGATGGTGTGGGGGTGCTTCTCATGGTATGGGTGGAGTGCAATTGTTTCTGTGGATAGACATGTAAATGCAGAGCGTTACCTGGACATTCTGGACAGTGCAGCACTCCCATCTCTCTGGCAGCACTTTGGCAATGGCCCTTTTCTGTTTCAGCATGATAACGCACCTCGCCATAAATCACAGGCTGTAGGCACATGGTTTGATGAAATGGGGGTTCGAGAACTTGACTGGCCTGCACAGAGTCCCGATCTGAACCCCATCGGACATCTGTGGAATGGTGTTGGAACGTCGATTGCACACTTGTGCAGAACGCCCGACATCTGTGACTGAACTGTCCAAGACACTTATGGCAAAATGGCATAAATTATCTGTTGCAGCATATCAAAACCTTGTGGACAGTATGCCCCAGAGAGTGGATGCTGTGATAGCAGCAAAAGGTGGACCAACAAGATACTAAAATATGTATATTTGTGTTTGTTTGTTGGTGTTTTAGGGCCCTTCAACTACAAGGTCATTAGAGCCCCATCCACCATGTAGTTCTGATGCAGGGATGGCACAGACGCTACACTAATGCAACGACTTTTGGATACTAGAGGTACCCAGTTTTCCCAAGCAGCCACCCATGTCAGTACTAACTGGGGTTGCATTGCTTAACTTTAGTGATCAGATGAGAACTGGTGTGTCCAATGCAACTCGCCACTCCCTGTATATTTGTGAGTGTTTCTATTAAAGTTGTGGTGTCCCATGACTTTTGATAGGGTAGTGTAAGGTAGTGACACACACATGCACCAGATCTTACATTGGTCGTTTTTAGCATCGACGCTGCCACTATTTTTTATGTACAGTTTAGCACATGAACATCACTTAAAAGACTTTGACTACATAAATTTTACGTTTATGTCGTTTGCCCTAACTATCTATTCTGTTAACTAATACCTGTATTCAGAGATGCCACGTTGAAATGTTTTGTGTCATGTGACAGTACAGTTAAGAAAGACCGCTTTCAAGGTGATTTGCCACAAATGGTGGGGCGAACCACAAGGTAAATGACAAATGTGGTGTTCACATGTTCTTTGAACATACTCGCCTTGCCATTCGCCTAGTCTTATTCACGAATGTGTAATTTGATTGCATTATCATCATCATCATCATCTCACCCTTCTCCCGCCCACGGCGGGGTCAGGTCTGCAGGTTCTCCTCCTCCACTCCCTCCTATCCCCCACCATGTCGCCCTCCACCCCACACTTCTCCATGTCCGTCAGCACCACCTGCTCCCACGTCCGTTTTGGCCTACCCCTACCTCTGGTGCCCCCAATCACATGCCAACCCATAATGGACCTAATAAGCTCCTCCTCCTCTCTCCTCATTACATGCCCATACCACCTCAACCGCCTCTCCCTCATCTTCTCTGCGATGTCCCCCACCCCCAGGCTCCCTCTAACATAATCATTTCGTACTTTGTCGGCTCGTGACACTCCAGTCATGTAGCGCAGCATACGCATCTCAGCCACTTGCATTCTCCTTTCATGGTTCTTCCTAGCTGCCCAACACTCTGAGCCATACAGCATGGCGGGCCTGACGACTGTTCTGTAAACTTTGCCTTTCAACTTTATTGGGACCCGGCGGTCGCACAGGACTCCACTAGCCTGCCTCCACTTCAGCCATCCTGCATTAATCCTATTGGTTATGTCTGAGTCTATCTCCCCATTGCTCTGGAAAACTGATCCTAAGTAACGAAACTGTTGCACCGCTGGTATACCCTCACCCTCACAACGGATCTCACCCCCTTGACCCTGGCCGCTAAAATTGAAAGCTAGGTACTCTGTCTTATTTGTGTTTACTTTGAGACCCCCTCTTTCCATTGCTGTCTTAATGTCCTGTAGGCCCTTTTGTGCATCCTCCTTGGACCCCTCGAGCTTTCCCACATCATCAGCGAATACTAGGCACTGGGGGGCCCATTCCCCTATCCCCGTCAGCAGCTCATCCATTACCAGAGTGAATAGATATGGACTAAGTGCTGACCCTTGATGCACACCGACCTGCACATTGAAGCCTGCAGTGTTTCCCCATGCTGTCCTCACCCTAGTAATGGCACCCTCATACATATCCTGCACTATCCTAATATGGCCTTCATCAACCCCCTTCTTCCTTAAAACGCTCCATAGCACCTGTCTAGGGACACTATCATATGCCTTCTCCAGGTCAACGAATACTGCATGGAGGTCCTTCCTTGCTGCTCTATGTTTCTCTATCATCTGGCACAGAATAAAGATTGGTTCCATGGTGGACCTACCTGGCATAAACCCAAATTGGTTCCCCCGGACTTGAGTTTGGTCTCTGAGGCGACATTCTATTACACGCTCCCACAGCTTCATAGTATGGCTCATTAGCTTTATGCCTCTATAGTTTCCACAGTCCTGGGCATCACC
>JAAFCE010006949.1:2007949-2038655 GCA_013389805.1 Trigoniulus corallinus
TTCTCTCTGTTTTGGCTTTTGCCACTTTTATTGTTATGTATGTTTTGGCTTTTGCCTTTATATGTCTGTTTTGGCTTTTGCCTTTATTTATATGTCTGTTTTGGCTTTTGCCTTTTTATTGTTATTACTTTTACTGGCCTTTTGCCCTTTTTATTGCCATCATGGTGGGATGACCATTTACACCCCCACCATGGTGATGTGTCTTTCTGGGCCCTAATGACCTTTATAGTTGATGGGCCCTAAAGCAGCAACAAACAAACAAACAATCTAAGGAGGTCTTAGGTGCAGCTAAATCCCCTTCCACCCCTGCTTATCCTATCCAGTTTCTTTCCATATCTGGGGAGAATGGTGTAGCTTTGGGGACGGCGTCGCCCTTCCTTATTGCCAAAGCCATCAAGGGCATTGCTGGTGACATGACTTCGGTCAAGAAGTTTGCAATGGCACCTTGTTGGTGGAGGCATCGACCCCTCACCAGATTTAGGCATTGCTAAAAATGTGGAAACTCAGTGACTTTCCCATTGTGGTCGAACCCCATCGTACCCTAAACACCAGTAGAGGTGTGGTGCAGTGCTCTGACCTATGTGGGATGCCAGTGTGTTTAGCATTGGCTGCCAGATGGATCCCGACCCCAAGCCAGAGACTTCTTCTGACTCCACTGCCTCTGGCCCACGTTTGGGCTCTTACATAGTGGCAATACCAACCTCTTTGGAAGCCACAGATGCCTCTCATCAGAGGCATTTGCCTTGAACAGCACCCTCCCTGGCTCTGCCCAGCCAGCCCCCTCCACAGAGGTCATGGTAGGTGAGGCAGGTGGGAATAAACTGGGGACACCCCCACTCCTGCAGTGGGTTGAGTGTCCTTGGTTCGTCTACCCAGGCTCTCTTGCCAATTGCAGAAAGTACTGGGTGGCAGCATGACCCATCTGGGTCATGATGGGGATTCCTCCTTTGAGATGGAGGAGGAAGACCAACTTGTAGGCACCCCTCCCTTTTCTGCTGTTGGACGGAGAAAGTGGAGAAGTAGAAATAAACCTCCAAAGCCCACCTGATGGTGAGTCTCCTTCAATGGAACTGATGAGGTCTTTCCCACAAGAGGGACGAGATCACAATGTTGATCTCACCACACAACCCCATCTGCATCTCCCTTCAGGAGATCCTCTGCTGTAGTGATACCCCACTTTCGTTACGGGGCTACACCATGTATGCAGACACCCGGCAGCAGGGAAGCCATCCTGTGGGAGGGGTTGACGACCCTTAACTGGAATGGATGTATGCACGTCCCAGTGGCTTTACAGACGCCTCTCCAAGCAGTGGCAGTCTCACTGCAACTGGATGTGCCCACCACTCTATGTTCCCTCTACATGCCTCCTGGGATTGATATCCCCTGGGCAGACCTTGACTCACTCACCACCGAGCTTCCCAGACCCTTATGATTATGGGCGATTTTAATGCCCATAATCCCCAATGGGGCTCGGACAGCCGCAATCCTGAAGGGCTCCCTGTGGAGCAATTGGTGTCACACAATGCCCTCATTGTTCTAAACACAGGTGCCCCCACACATGTTATGACTGCCACTAGTGGTCTTTCCTGTATAGACCTCTCCATCTGCTACCCTGGGTTGGCACCAGGGCTGCAATGGGAGGTTCTGTCTGACCCTTGTGAAAGCGACCACTTCCCCATCAGGATTAGCAGTGGACATGGGGCACTGCCCCAACAACCACCACGGTGGTGTCTGTGTCAGGCAGACTGGGAGGAGTTTGCCTGTCGAATCCACTTTCACCCACTGTGATTTTGATGGAGTCAACGATTTAGTGGGCCACTTCACAGAGGTGGTGGTCAGGGCGGCATTGACATCTATCCCCCAGAGCTCATGTAACCAACAATGAGCACGGGTGCCGTGGTGGATGGGGGAATGTCAGAGTGCAATTCGGGCCCATAGGGGCACCCTTCGCATCTTCTGGCCTCGTCCAACTGATGCCAATCATGTGAACTATCTCCGAGCCCGGGCATATGCAATATGGGTAATCAAGGAGGCCAAACGCTCCTCATGGAGTGAGTATGTCTCCTCACTTACCCACCACACACCATCCAAGAATGTCTGGGAAAAGCTGATGCTCTGGCTCTTAAGGCTGTGGCTCTGGTCTGCTTGTGCAAGGGAGACATTTGTAGCCATTTCCAGTTTGCAGCACTACACTGCAGCTTTCATGAAACAAAAAGTAGCTGCAGAACGCCTTTCAATTAACTTCTCTGGTGGTGTTGCTAAAGGGTATAACGACCCATTTACCCCTTGGGAGCTGCGGGCAGCTCTAGCAAGGGCCTGGGATACTGCCCCTGGCCCTGATAACATCCATTACCAATTGCTATCGCATCTACCTGAGAAGAGTCTTTCCTACCTCCTTGAGGCTTTTAATTATATTTGGCAGCAGCACGAAATTCCTGCAGGCTGGTGGGAGACTATCATCGTTCCCTTCCCAAAACCTGGGAAGGATAGTTGCCTACCGACGAATGACAGGCCCATGTCATTCACGAGCTGTCTGTGTAAAACCATGTAAGGAATGGTTAATGGCACCACCTTCTCTCTAATGCCCAATGTGGCTTCCGTGCTGGCAGGTCTCCAGTGGATCATTTGATCTCACTGGAGACTACGGTACATGAGGCCTTTCTCCACAGACAGCACTTGGTAGCTGTCTACTGGGATGTGGAGAAGGCATATGATACCACATGGCGCATGGTATATTTGACACCTTGCACCAGTGGGGGCTCAGGGGTAATTTGCCTCTCTTCCTCCACAGCTTTTTGTCCAACCGGACCTTCTGAGTGTGTGTGGGTAACGCCTACTCCTTGGACTTTCTGCAGGAGAATGGTGTCCCACAGGGGAGCATCCTCAGTGTGACGATCTTTGCTGTTGCAGTGAACGGTTTTCCCTTCTCCATTCTCCCCTGAGAAAACAACAGTCATGCACTTCTGTCGTAAGCGAGGGCTTCACCCTGTGCCTCAACTTACCCTGAATGGCCACCTCCTCCCAGTCGTAGAGGCAGCCCAGTTTCTTTGTCTCCGTTTTGACAGCCGTCTTAGGTATGCCCCACACTTGAAGGAGCTGAAGGCTAAGTACCTTCGCTCCTTGAATATTCTGCGGTGCCTGCAGGGAACTGGTTTTGGGGGCAGATCGAACAGTGATGCTTCAACTATACCGATCACTCGTTTGATTGCATCTGAACTATGGCTGTGGCGTGTATGGCCTGGCTGCTCCATCTACTCTCTGGATGCTGGACAGTATGCATCCCACTGGTATCCGGTTGTCCATTGGGGCATTCTTCACAAGTCCAGTGCTTAGCCTTTATGCTGAGTCTGGTGAACTGCCACTGACTGTGTGGCGTTAGCACTTGGCAGCTGCTTATATTTTGTGGCTGGAAGGTCAGCTACAGCACCCTACATGCCCAGCCGTTTTTAGTCACACTCTGCAATGGCCATTCGACCACTGGCCAAGGGCTTCCCCCTCCATTTGGCATGCGGTGGATGGATGGCCTCACTGGCCTGGGCGTGACTCTGCCTAGGGTGCAGCCTGTACTGCTGGCCTCTGTGCCGCCCTGGATGGTACCAGAGCCGATTTTTAATTGGACACTTACCGCCTTTCCCAAAGCCAGTACCGATAGCTCAATGTATCAACAAGAGTTTGGACGCCTCTCTCTGACCTATCGGGGCCATGTTTTTGTTTACACAGATAGGTCAAAGGATGGCACATCTGTGAGTTGGTCAGTCTTTACTACTGGTCATCTCATAGGGGTCTGCCTCCCAGGTGTTGCCAGTGTCAACTGCAGAGCTCACAGCTCTGCTCAGGGCACTGGAACTCATCCAATGTTTGAACCACCGACTCTTTGTGCTTGTGACTCACTCCCTATCCTTCCCTTCAGCTGTTGCACACCCTGTATAGCAGGAATTCCATTGTCCAGGATGTGGAGTTTGCTGCTCATGATTCGTCAGCAGAGCAAAACAGATTTATTTTGGTCCTGGGGCATGTTGGCATCATGGGGAATGAGAGGGCAGATGCCCATGCCTGTCAGGTGGCCCACCTGCCAGATGTTCCTGACACTACTGTCCCCTTCTCTGATGCTCTTTCGATGGTGCAGCGGGCTGTCCATGAGCAATGGCGGTCCCAGTGGTTTGTGGAGACCACCAACAAACTCCACACACTGAAGGACACTCCAGCGCACTGGGCGTCCTTGTGCCACCAGTCACGAAGGGAGGAGGTTGTGGTTGCTTGGCTGCAAATCGGTCACACGTTCCTCACGCACTCCTACATACTATGGGGTGAGGATCAACCATGGTGTGACTGTTGTTGGGAGCCTCTCACAGTGGCACACATCTTTAGTTACTGTGAGAGACACCGTGAACTGAGATGCCGACTGGGAGTCAGTCCAGAGCACTGGACCTCACTTGGGGATAAGAGGTAAATTCAAAACATTTACCACCACCCCTGTTGCTTCTTATCATTGTGTGTTTTGCCTTTTACCTTTTTATTACTATGATTGTTTTGGCTTTGGCTTTTTTATTGCGATGATTGTTTTGGCTTTTGCCTGTTTTTGTTTTTTCTATAAGTATGTTTTTGGCTTTTGGCCATTTTCGTTTTATGTATGTTTTTGGCTTTTGCCTTTTTATATCTGTGTCTGTTTAGGTGTTTGCCTCTTTTAGCTTTATGTCTCTTTTGGCTTTTGCTTGTTTTTATTCTGCATTATTTATTTAAGTATTGCCTTTTGATTTTTATTAGTTTTTGTGGGCTTTTGCCTTATTTATTGTCATCATGGTGGGATGGCCATTTACACCCCCATCATGGTGACTGTCTTTTTGGGCCCTAATTACCTTTGTAGTCGATGCACCCTAAAACACAAACAACAATCACAACAACAACAACCCGTTATATCGAACCTCAGCGGACCATAAAAAAAAGCTTCGATATATCCAATTCTGGAAATTATATTCAAAATTTACTTTTTTGCAAATGTAAATGTCCTGCTATTAAACTATATATTAAGATAATCACATCATCACCGTCATCATCATCATACCCTTATCATGCCTGTAGCGGGGTCAGGTCTGTGAGTTCTTAGTCCCCACCCACCCACACACTACCTAAAATGTTAAGATCAACAATGTTAAAAAGAATAAGATCACAACATAAAAAAGTTCTATTCTAATTGACTACACTGCAAGCAGCCTTATTTTGCAGTGGAGAGACTAACTCTCATTCCTACAAATGATTCTGTAAAACTCCTAAAACCCTAAACTATAATTGTTGTGTCCCCCTACAATACTTGCAATGATGACCTTTCCTTTTAGGAAGCCCTCCACTTTATCCTCTCGAAAGGTTTTCCATTGCCAAACGGTCCTTGTCAAAAAAGACCAGTAGTATGAGTCTGTCTGTGCCCTTATCTCCCTCAGTTTAAATGTATGATCCTTTCTCAGTTTATACTCAGCCAGGGACACGCTTCCAACCAGAGGGGTACATGCAGTGACGAGATAAATACCTTTTAGTTCTAAGGGTTTCGTGGGTCGTTGGTGTTTAAGGTCCCGTCAACAACAAGGTCATTAGAGATCCATCCACTGCATAGTTCTATTGCATAGACTGCATAGACACTACACCAATGCGACGATTATTGCGTATTAGCAGTACCCAGCTTTCCCAAGCGACCAACCATGTCAGTACTAACTGGGCTTGCGTTGCTTAACTTCAGTGATCAGACGAGAACTGGTGTGTCCAACCAAGACCTCCTAAACAGAAGGCCTTTTCACTCGTACGTGACGTCATCCTTAGTAGTGCTAAAATCTACTGCAAATGAATGCTGACGCTTGCCCTTTCACAGCAAAGTAATGAGTTATTTATTAGTAAAATATAAAACATTTTAAATGTACATCTAAATATTGGTTTAAATATTGGTAAATATTGGTACGAAAATAACTAACTAATTTCCAAATTTTTGTAAGAAACATATGCACATTAAAAATACACACTACCTATGCTACATACCTAAATACATACTACATATGTTTTTTTTTTTCAATAGCCATAGAAGTGTCTAAACCCTGGTCTGAACTGTAGTGCTCAATTAGCAAATTTATTAAAAATGTTTAAAACTAATTTCACATTTTGATGTTTTACACTAGTAGTAGATAAAGCTTTTAGTGATAATTTATATGAGTAATTTATGAATCTGTAAATTTTCAGGGCATGAAGTTTCTTAAATGTACTAAATTTTTTCTGTTGTGGCATTAAAAAAATTTCCAGCTGTAGGAGCTCATCCCAGGGACAGATCCAGATCAGGGGGTGCACTTCAAACAAAGAGCACCCCAAATTCTTTTAATATTCAGAATCTCTTAGTATAAATATAGCTCCATAGACACTGCCCCTTAAACATGTCCTATCTTCAGTGGTTTAGCCAACTGCAGATTGGACTGGCAGTATAAAATTGGGAATAGCAAATGCAGCAATGCCTCATCAGTTGCAAAGCTGAATCATGCATCAGTTAAAATATGTGCCTCATTGAGACACTGTAGGGGCAGCAGTTGGGTTGTGCTCCCCCTTCTTGATCTCCCCCTGGCTTACTTAGTGTGCCCCAATGAACAGTATACCAATGATAAACAAGCTTTGTGGAAAACCATGTCCAATATAGCACCATTGTGTGCATTCATGAGGACAAGATTGGTACCTGATCCTACCATAAGGAGGAAAGGGTTAGGAGTTAAACAGCACAACCCCAGCTAGTACTGACATGGGTGGCCACTTTGGAAAACTGGATACTGCTAATACCTAAAAATCGTCACATTAGTGTAGTGTCTGTGGAGTTTCTGCATAAGTACTATGCTGTGAATGGGGTCTAATGACCTTGTAGTTCAAGGGCCCTAAAACACCAACAAACAAGCCTGTCCACCCCACACATTGCCATGTCTTTATGGACCACCTGTTCCCATGTCAGCTTCAGTTTCTTCCTGCCCCAGGTGCTACCAACCACCTTCCTTCCTGTAATGGACCTAAGGAGCTCCTCTTCCCCTCTTCTCATGATGGGTCCATACCACCTCAGCCTATTTTCCCTCACTTTTTGGCGATATGTTAGAAGTATAATACATAAAACTTAAATATATAAGCATATGCCTTAATTTATATAAGCCTAATACCACTCATTAAATATTAAATCTGCTTACCTTGCTATGTTTGGTCAGTGCAAAATCCTTTCTCTTAATAGCTGCAGTATAATCCATTTTGGGATGTTTTGGAAAACTAAACACGTGAACTTTAGGTCCACTTTTGCAGTTTTCCTTTCATCCAGGCACAACAGAATTATATGGAATTTTGCTTAAGCAAATCCATAATAATTTGATTTAGGTAGAAAAATGATTTAAATTAAAAACGTGACTGAAATATCACTTAAAAACCTGCTTGAAATACAGACAATATGGTCGTTTTCATAGCAGGCTAGCACTACTTTGTGTGACGTCACTAGCTTGTGACGTCATACTGCAAAGGCCTTGTTATCTAGGAGGTCTTGGTCCAACGCAACTCGCTGCTCTGAAGACCTTGGTCTAGATGGAGTGAGACCTGCTCTATAGTCCCTGTCGACCAAAGCCAAATACTATATTTATGATAATTTGATATACCCCATAGGCTTCTGATCAGAGGGACTGAAAATCACCTTTGATATAACCGAGATTTCGAAAACTAAACGAGTTTCGATATATCAGGGCATCTTTTGTATTGATGAACATCGCATCAGGTGGGACCGGCACTTAAACTTCGATATAGGCAGCATTTCGATATAAGCAAGTTTAATACACCAAAGTTCTACTGCATTAGAAATGCAAATTAATCCATTTCACTTGAAGATTTACTTAAAATTTGTATTAATTAGCCATGGTTTGCATGCAATCATTACATTTAACACAGTAGGTTTTTCTCCACTTTGATGCCCACAACAAATCTTTGACTTATTTTTACATGCAAATCAACAAAACGTAGGCCTACATCTAGATATTTTTCATTTTGTGACATCACAATATACAATATAAGCAGTGATGCATCCTAAATCTAAAGTATTATACTATACTGCCACAGGCCAGCATCTAGTTCCATTTTTACTAGTATTGTATCTTGTCATCTGGTCCAAAACATCAGCCCCAACTTTGCTTCAATTATTTTATTATAGTGTTTCAGATAAATTCTTTTGTGATTTTCATCTACACTGACCTTTTGCATTAAACTCAACGAATAAACAATTTTTGAGTTCTTCCTCTTGTAAATAGTTAGAGTGCAACCAAATGAAGAAGCATAAATTTCAAATGAAAGCAGTGGTTTGATTTTCTAATAGCTTCATCATCAGGCACTTCTCTTCTTTGACAGTTCCTAAAATGGTTGGTTTTGTTGTTTCAGTTAATCCAATCATATCAAATTTGTAAAATAACTATCCATTGTTACATTACATCCCTTTCCCAGGTATGGTTTGGGGAGCGGCGAGTTGCGTTGGACACACCAGTTCTCCTCTGATCACTGAAGTTAAGCAACGCAAGCCCAGTTAGTACTGACATGGGCGGTGGCTCAGGAAAGCCGGGTACTGCTAATACCTAATAATTGTCACATTGGTGTAGTGTCGGTGCAGTCTATGCATTAGAACTACGCAGTGGACGGGTCTCTAATGACCTCGTAGTTGACGGGACCTTAAACACCAACAAACAACAAAAAATTGACGGGACCTTAAAAACCAACAAACAACAGGTATGGTTTCAAAATCCACATATAAACATCAGATGATAAATCATCACATACATTTTGAGTTGGGTCTGTACCCACCTCAGTGGCATAGTGGTTAGCATGCTTGGTAGCTGCATCAGTAGTTCTATGTCCGATACTGGGCAGATGTGGGTTGGCTTTTGGGTGGGGGAGAGGCCCTGAGTGTGCCTTCTTATGGATGAGAAGTAAAACGGAGGTCCCATGTGGCGTATGATGTGATTTGCACATAAAAGTAACCTCTCTACCTTGCAACGAGTAGAGGAGGCAAAATTTCTAGGTCTAGGACCTCACCCCTGGGCGTCAATGGAGTGCCCCAGGAAATAGGAGATTGACAATAAATAAGCATAGGGGTTGCAGCTTTGGTTGACACCTGGCTGTGGAAAGCAATGCCCAACAGATCGCCCATGTTTCCATTCAGATAGACAAGATTGGTACACAACCCTGCCATAGGCAGGAAAAGGGCTAGGAATTTCTTTGTTGAGCAGGGTGTTTACCTATGTAAGTTTTTTAATTGCAAAGATCACTTTGCACCCCTCTTTCTATACCCCTCCAAAACTACATTTTACTGAACTAAAGCTTTAAAACTAATGGGAGGTCATTTTTTTACCCACTAGTATTTATAGGTAGTGGTACAAATATTTAAAAAAGTATTGAAAGATAAATTTTTTTAATTACAAAAACACAAACTACATTTCATTTTCGGAAAAGTCAAGAAAGGAGAGCTTTCTATCTTTCATAGAAAAGAAACGATAGCTGACTAAAATCTAAAATAGGTCATTTTTGACCCATCCATACTTCTAGTGTTAAACCAATCAGAAACAACCTTACTGGTATGTTTAGGATCCTGCTGGAAGATCCACGTTAAAGGCAAGTTGTCATCGGCATATGGCTCCATTATAGTTTAAAGTATATTTTTATAAAGAAATCTGTCCATAATGCCAGATATTTCATGAATTGGCCCAGTACCTCTCTCAGAAAAACATCCCCAGACCATCACACATCCACTTTGGAACTTGAAAGTTGGATGTTAGACATATTTTCTGCCATCACTAACGAATAAGTTGAACTTAGATTCATCAGACCACAGCACATTTTTCCATTGCTGTGATGACCAATTTAAATGTTCTCAAGCAAATGCTAACCAAGCTTTTCTGTTCTTTACAGATATGAATGGTTTCTTTTGTGCAATTTGCCCAAATAATCGAAACGCGTTCAAGCAACGTCTAATTGTTCTACAAGTCATAGCACACATATTTGCACTCTGAAGTTATTTTTTGATATCAGATGTCAACATCTGGTCATTTTCTATTAGACAGTGAATGATGCGATCTTCATGGGGGGTAGGTTATCCTAGGACGAGAAGAAAGTCTAGATATGTCCTACCATCCCAGTACTGTTGCTGCCAACACAGCAGTGCAATATCTCACAACAACACTGAAAAAAATTTTTAAAGGCAAAAATGCTTCAATTAAAGCAATAGTACTGTTACCAAAATAACCCACACTATCCATTTCTAAGGATGTTAACCTCAAAGTAATGTCTCTCAAGAATTCATGTCAACGTTTTTTATCTAACAGAAAATGGGGAAAAACACAGCTTTCTCTCTATATCACATTCAGGGCACCAATTGTGGGTGTCTTCAGGTCCTTCAATCCTCCACGTTTTGTTGACTGTGTTTTAATACATGCAAGTCCAATGAGATTCGAATATGTACAGAAAATTAATATTAGTCCAACTGCAATGCATAACTTTTAATCAGAATAATATAACATGTTAAACAAGTAAATATTCTGCAAGCAACAAAAATGCACAACTTAACATCGCAGACAACAGTCAGCAAATTCGTGTTCTAACTAAGAATAATATAATTCAAAGTTTTTCCTATTGATTATTTAAATTTAAAAATACAAATGTAAATTTCAGAATGCTAAACGCACATGACGTCATATGACGTACAGCTGATGTATGCGAGATCACTAGAATTTCTTTATGGTTAGAGAACAGCATAGGGCGGAGGTTCATGATTGCTGGGCACTCCCAGTGAAAATATTGAAGAAGAATGTGGCCATAGATTACTTATGTTAGAAATCTTACTGAAAGTGGCAAGCAAGGTATTTATACAAGAAGTGCACAGGCAGGAACACTGAGATTGGAAATGAACAGCTGATTACATATGGGACAGGGTTTCCAGAAAAAAAATATGCATGGGAAGGAGGAATCCCCATCATGCCCCAACTGGGGCATGATGCTACCACCCAGTGCTTTCTGTCATTGGCAAGAGAGCCTGGGCGGACGAACCAAGGACATGTGCCCCATTGTGGGAGTCAGAGGTGTCCCTCGTTTCTTTCCTTCTGTCTCACCCACCGCCCACAGATGAAACAGCAGCTGCCTTTGCAGCATCTGCATAGGACACCCCACGAATGGGGGTTCCTGGCAAGGCTAGCAGCTGCTGCGCATCCTGAAAGCTGATACCCTTCTGGAAGCCCATTCACGGGGCCAGGTTGAAGAAAACGCACTGGAGAGAGTCATATAAGTGTATCAGTTGGTATACTGTGTATATTGGGAGCGGCGAGTTGCGTTGGACACACCAGTTCTCGTCTGATCACTGAAGTTAAGCAACGCAAGCCCAGTTAGTACTGCCATGGGTGGTCGCTCGGGAAAGCTGGGTACTGCTAATACCCAATAATCGTCGCATTACTGTAGTGTCTGTGCAGTGTATGCATTAGAACTATGCAGTGGACGGGTCTCTAATGACCTTGTAGTTGACGGGACCTTAAACTCCAACAAACAACTGTATATATTTTTTGAAATGTAGAGATAAATTTGAAGTTTTGACTCAAATCCCCGAAAATAAAACCTACCCAAAAAGTAAGACCTACCAAGATCTTTTAAGATGTGCTTAATATAAGCCGTTTTTGCACATCCGTTTTTGTTTCCAGCATCTGATAGCGTGATTTTAAAAGAAGTGGTGAGTATAGAGCAGCGATTCTCAACCACTGTGCTCCGAGATTGAAGAAATGTGCCGCCACTGGGAATAGTCATTCGTAAGTGCAGGGCCGTACCTCGGGCGTGGCGAAGAAGGCGGCCGCCATGTCCGCAACTGGGTTTGGGGCATAAATGTTTGTTTTTTTATTATTGGGTTAGGGGAAGCGAAAGTTAGATTGGTTTGTTAGTGTTTAAGGTCCCGTCAACTACAAGGTCATTAGAGACCCGTCCACTGCATAGTTCTAGTGCATAGTCTGCACAGACACTACACAAATGCGACGATTATTGGGTATTAGCAGTACCCAGCTTTCCCGAGCGACCACCCATGTCAGTACTAACTGGGCTTGCGTTGCTTAACTTCAGTGATCAGACGAGAACTGGTGTGTCCAACGCAACTCGCCGCTCCTGCGAAAGTTAGACACTTGCCACAGGCGCTTCATACCTCCGTTACCGCTCTGCGTAAGTGACGTCAGACAAATCGTTTAATCAGTTCTGCCTTCCTAGGAGGAACTAGCTGAAGCAATGGGCATGTATATTACTTGCTAAAAAGCATAGGGCTAGGTTACAAGTAGCCGGTTCTGGCTTCACAGTGTTTTCCCTCACCTGGTTGCCAACCAAAGCTGCAACCCCTATCCTTTTAATCATCTCTCTACTGTTCGTTGGGACATTCCACTGTACCCGGGGGCGAGGTCCTACACCTTGAAATTTTGCTTCCTCTACCCGTTCCATAATAGATAGGGTTCTTTCACGTGACGCAGAACCTCGGTTTACTTCTCATCTGAAAGAAGGCTCACTCAGGGCTTCTCTCTCGCCCGAAAAAGCGAACCCTTTGACTTTAAAAGATAATATTACAGAAAAGAACAAGACATTCCCCAAAAATAAGCCCTTGTGCTTATTTCGGCACCAAAATTGAAATAAGACAGTGGCTTGTTATTGGGGAAACATGGTATGTGCATTTTGTACATTTTGATATAAGAGAAACCCAGAATATTTTGTACTGTATGTTATTTAATTAACATTAAGAGTATGTGACCTGATTATACAGAGCCCATATTTTTGCAAAGAATTTCCTGCAACAATTTGCTTAACCCTTATGTCCATACCCAGAATATACATGACGACCCATAGATGGTCTTTACCCATTGCTCTACTGAAATCTTTCGACCATTTCATCTGATGCATTATTCAATTTTGCATCTGATGATGCCTTTTCCCATTGCTATCCCCATTGCTATAATACCAGTCCAACAGTTGCTGTCCAATCCAGTCTGCTAAATCACTGAGATAGGACACTGTCTGAGAGGCAGCAAAGGAACTATTGTAATTGCTAACTAGATGTATACCAAAGGATTCTGAATATTTAAAAATAAATGGGGCACACATTTTGAAGTTCTCCACCCTGATCCACCCTTGGATCTGCCATTGGTTTTAGCTCTCCACTCCTGCCTAGCTCCAAACTAGTCCCAAGTTTGTTTTGATTCTCCCCTACCCTTCTTCTTTCCTCTTCACGATACATGGCCATACCACAGGCATCCATTCATCATCATACCCTTTCCTGCCTGTGGCAGGGTTATGTTTGTGGGTTGCATCCCTCCACTCCCAACTGTCTACCACCAGCTCCCCATTCACCCCATACACTACTGCACCAACGTCTGCTTTTGGTCTTTTCCTACCTTGGGTGCTTCCACCTGCATTCTAATAACGTACCTAATGAGCTCCTCCCCTGCTTCCTTGGATATTCATTCCAGCTCAATATACCCTCCCTTATTCTTTTCCACGATGTCCCTCACCCACAAGCTACATCTAATATACTTATTCCCAAATTCCATCAGCTATCAAAATCCCACTCATGCACTGTATCATTCACATCTCAGCTACTTGCATTCTATTTGTGTGGTTGTTCCTTTAATACTAATAAATTATTCTTACTGATGAAAATTAAGTATTAACCGTATAATGCATGAACTCTGGTTTTTGCTAAAACTAAACATATTTGTATTTATTGAATGAAAAAGTACAATGAAAAAATAACAAAAAAAATTCCAAGCCCTTAGAATTTCTTTAATTGCCATTTTAAATGAAGTAGCCATTTGGCAACACCATGCAATAATAAGATTAAATTCAAACAAAACGGATCACTGGCTTTTACACAAGAAAATGGTGTTTTTACTTGTGAAAATTAAAGAAACAGTTGCTTTTATTATTTAAACAAAGAAAAGCATTACATTTGCTGCATTTGGTACAAGAATGTCATTTTACACCTTTGTTTGTTTTCTTCATGAATTGGCCAGGGATCAGATCTGTCAAATCTAATATCTCTTGGAATTGAAGACATACAGCGTTTTCCTCTTTTAGGTTCTGAGGGTGAAATGCTTGAACCTGGTGAACAACTGTTAGGTCTTGTTTTGCCAAATTTACATAAAACTTCTGCTATTTCTAATCAAAATTCTTGCAGATTTAGAACCTTGTTTGTATTCATTGGTTTCAATACTCATTTGTAGAGAATCCACGAGTTAATTACAGCTAAATCCACAAGATGATAAAATATTCGAAAATACCATTTTCTGGTTTTCATTTTTATTCTTCCCTTTCCAATTAAGCTGTCCAACAAATCGACTCCTCCCATATGTTTATTGTAGGCTCGTATCACTTCTGGGCAAGGGACATCTTCATATTTCTTTAGTTTTCTGTTATATCTATTAGAATCTTGATTAAAAACAAGCCATTTATTATTCTAAAGGTACATGTACACGGGCAGTGTGATTGGTCAGATTTTGGCTAGCAGTGTTGTCAGACATGTGTAAACACCTTCCAGTCAGCAATGCCATTTGGTAATCAGTTACCTGACATACTCTGGCAACAAAGTTTACACTGCACGTGTAGACGCCACCATTTCTCTCTGCCACTTACTGCTGACGGCGTGATATTCACTGGTGTGTTTTTCACCAGTATTTAGGCACTGACAAAACGCGAGGGAGGTTTAAACGCTAACGAGATATATTTAAAATTGATTAAAAATGGAAAGTCAACGAAATCGATGTAGGAAAACTTCCAGTTGGACAAAGGAGGAGATTTTTTTTACTCATTGAGCAGTGTGAAACGCGACCATGATTGTGGGATGTAATGCTTGATGAATACAAGGATCAAAATGTGAGGTATGTACTTGTTTGTTCACTTATTTTTTTAATTGACCCAGTATTAATTAAAAAATGCAACATAGTATATAAATGTTAGTAAAAGGTGAACTAGTCATCATATTCTAAGCTGAAAGACAGCAAATATAATTTAAAGCCTCTTGATATGTGCTTGTATCGCAGTAGGCCAGCTTCAGGGGCAGATGAGGAAGCAGCACTAATTTAAAAAAATGAACCACAAATATTTTAAAATATTCAGAGTCCCTTAGTACAAATCTAGTAAGCAATTGCAGTAGGTCCACTACTGCTTTTAGACAAGGACCTATCTTCAATGGTTCATTACATACTCCTAACCCTTTTCCCACCTATGGCAGGGTCAATTACACATTTGTCCTCTGAATGGGCACAGGGTGATATATTGGTCATAGTTTTTTCTGCAGCTGGTAAAATTTCTAAGTATTAATAGAATTGACAAAGTAGAATATATAGGTATAATATTTTGTGCTGTCTGAGCATTTAGTTTTTATTTTTGCCAGGGCAAAAAACTTCCAAGAAATAGCAGAGGTACTGGAGAAGGAAGTGTCCAATGTTAATAATAAATGGCAGAATTTGCGCAGCCAATTCAATGCTGAGAGATGGAAATGTGAATTAACAAAGAGTGGAAGTTCAGCAGGTGAAATTTATTATTCCAAATGGGAATACTTCAACCTGTTGAAGTTTCTATTGCCAATATCTGTGATAACTCAAGGAGTTTCCAACCTGGTAAGTATGACATTTAAGTTGACACTGCACTAAATGTTTAATGAAAAATTTCACACACTAGAGTAGAATAATAAATGAAAACTAACTTTAATGAAATGCAGATCACAAACACAATCAAAAATTAGAAACTTCTTCATAATAAAATGCAAACTATATATGTTTGTATTGCCAAGGAATTTCTCCATCTGTCATGAAGTAATTTTTAAATACCTCCCTAATTTCTTTCAAATCATTAGAACAATTGCTATGATTACTTTGCAGTGGTAGTAAGGTACTTCCAGCCAAGCTATTATCCTCATTTCTCCATTGGCCATCTATTATGGCACCTTCTTCTTCTCTGTCTAAATCTGCACTTGATGCATACATTGTCCTTGAGGATTTTTGACTCATAAAAAATTATGCAGTGCACATATGGCCAAAACTATCATAGTAGTTTTCTCTGGGCTTAATTCACTTGGCTTGTGCAAAAATCTAAATCGAGAGGATATAGTGGTACCCCGCTTAAGGAACGTAATTCGTTCGTAATTCTCCTATCGTTATGAGGGGTGTTTGTTGTGCAGAACACAATTTCCCATAGATCTCTGTGATATTGTGTAATTCGTTCCAGGTTGCCATGAAAACTTGTGAGAATTGTTAAGAAGTTAAAAACAAAGTGCAGTGCTGATTGTTAATGAGTTAAAACACTCTAGGACCCATTGGGGGGGGTTCATACTTCACAAAAACTAGGAATTGCCCTGCAATGAGAAGGCAGTCAATTACTTGCAGTGTGCAGTTGAACGGTGCTCGTCAGCAAATGCCATGCAACTGTCCAGAACCAGAATAAAAAGGTATGGATTTGAGTGCTGAACCTTGGTGCACCCCAAACTTCACTGTGGAGCCCCCAGTATTTTCCCCAAGGTGTCCTTACCCTGGCTTTGGAATGGAACCATCATACGAGTAGATATCCTAAACTATTCGAATAAACCATTTTTCTACCCCCTTTTGCATAATGCCTGTTGTGGAACACTGGTAAGTCTTCTCCAAGTTGATAATGATGGTATGGAGATCCTTCTTAGCTGCTCTATACTTTTCTATCATCTGCCTCAGAATGAAGATTCGTTCCATTATGGACCTGCTTAGCATGAACCCAAACTGATTTCCACTGACACTAGTTCTATCCTGGAGGCGACATTCTATTACATTACATTGGTATAACTCATTGGATTAATACCTCTATAGTTACTACAATCTTGGACATTCTCTACCAGTGGTGGCGAACCATTTTTGAAGACTAGTCACAATAACACACAAGAAAATCAAGAATTTGTCCATGGGTCAGATACAAGCACTATTCAATTTTGTGAATAAAAATAAGTTATTATTAATAGTGAATAAAGTTTATTAAAGAAGGGAATAGAGAACATCATCCAACTTTGATTACACCTTTAACATCATCTCATTAACACTCTGGTCACTTAAAATTGCACGGTGGGTCGCAGGTTCGCCACCACTGTCCTATACAGTTCCTAGTTCAAGTGTTCGTTATGTGAAACAAGTTCGTTAGGCGATAATCTCATGCTTTTTTGACAGTGTTCATTATAGGGAACATTCGTTATACGAGGCGTTCGTTAAGGGGGGTACCACTGTTATGCCAAATACATTTTCTGAAATTCTTCTTGCCCGAGACAGCCGATAATTGAAGACCCTTTCTGAACCTCTCAGATTTCTTTGGGGATAAGACTTCACAATGTACCTTTTCAGTGCAAAAGCATCATCAGCAACAATCACATGTGGCACTTTCTGCAAACCATTTGGCAAGGGTTGATCAGGAGGAATATTTAAAGTTTCTTCTTCCAATGCTTTTCCTAAGCTGCATCCATTAAAAACTCCTCCATCTGAATTCCTTCCATTTATCCCAACATTGACATAGGTAAATTTATAGTCTGCATCCACAAGGGCCATCAGAATGATACTGTGACTCCCACTGTGATGAGGTGCTTTAATTACAACATGCTTCCCATCCATTGCCCCTATGCAATTTGGGAAGTTCCACTGGTATTCAAATATATTTTTGCAATTTTTTCCTAGTGTTGGGTAGTTGTAGGTGTCTGAAATTACAAAACAAATAAGAAAACATTATTTGATAATATGCAATCTTTTTAGGAAATAGAAGGGAGTCAAATTGTTGAACTTGTGGAAGTCCTGCCAAGATATTTGGGGATTTTGTGGCTGACAAATTAAGGCAATTGAAAGGAAATAAAAAAAAATCTTTCAGGAAAAACATTGAAATTCTTATGGGACAAATATCTGATGGAAGTGATAATGATTTGGACTGTTAACAATTTGCAATTGTAACCTAATTACTAATAAATAAAGCTTTTAAAAAAGTGAGTGATATATTTTCTATTTACATGTATATATTCACTTTTCAATACATTGAATAAAGCAAAACACACATCAGGTATAATTTTTGAAATGGTGCAAGCTGGTACTCTGAATAAATACATCAGAGAGTGAAAACTGTCACCTGCAAATGATTAAAATAACATTAGCCAAATGCCATGCAAACAATGTAAATTCCAAAGTTAAATATGTTTATTACATACATGTTGCTAGGAATCTCAAGGTGATAGCCAAGCGCTCTGATGCAGTTATTGACGTCCTCATGAAATACATGGTCTCTTGCAATACATGGAGACACTGTGGAAGGCTGTATTTTAAATTTTCAAAATTATTAGTCGGAAGATAATTTAACTTGTTAATTGGATTATGTTTATGGAAGTATGCATAATCGTTTTGGAGAACTTATCTTGTCACTGAAGGAGAGAGGAACATAACCCATTATTTTATATAGACAATTATAATACATGTAACGGTAATATTATTAACTAGTGTGAACATATATATACATATATATACACATATAGTTATAATATGGAAATAAATATTAATCATCAGAGATGGGAGATTTCAAGCAACTGTTTTTTGTAAAATCCAAACTGGAACTCTCTTTTTTATTCTTCTCGTTTTTGTTATTTTTTTAAAATTTAAAAATTTGAGAATTATGGGTGAACAGGACGTGAGATGGTTCTGTTCTATCTTTTTTTGTTTTGAAATTTAAATATTGATTATTGATTTTTTTTGTTCTTAAGTACATTTTTTTTTGTTCTTAGTGTCTGAAGTACTACTTGCATTCGTGTTGGCAAGCACGTGTCATGCCATGAGTTTGCGTTGTTAAAGGAGGGGCGTCCTAAAAGTACGTATATGAATGAAGTATAAGTGGTGTAGATACTATAAGTGGGGAGGAATGTCTCCACAACACCAAGGACAACAAATAGTCGAAGTCAACTGCAGACATTCGAACAAAATTTTGATAAACGTTTGGGTCTTCAATTCTCAGTTGACCCAGGAAATTGACAAAATAGCCACTAGTTTCTCTAACAGCAATCCAGTCTCTGACCCACATGCGCCTTTCGTGCAGTTGACATGTTTTTCCTTTGTCAGTAAATGTAAACACGTGTCAGCTACAACTGGCTCACTGGCACCAAATATACACTGACGACGCTTTAGCCAGTGAAAATACTGTCATTTAGAGCCTGTCGTGTAAACACACTGTCAGTGCACTGACCAATAACACTGACTGTGTACATGTACCTTAAGTTTTTCAATGGATTTGTTCCAACAAAGGAAGAGAGCATTGTTACAATTTTCTTATCCTTCCAAAAAAGAGAGGATATTTCACTACCATTCACCTCTGCAACATACTCTACTGTAGTTCCTTTAGGCTTCTTTTTCAGGTCTTTTTCATTAGGAAGCTTAGAGTTTGGAATTCGATTATGGTGAACAGTTCCAAGGGAGTGAATTCCTAAATTTTAATGAAGTTATTTAAATGATCAATAGTATATTCAAAAAAATATTTTTTTACCTTTTGATTCTAAGTAACACATCAACTTTAAAGAAGTGTAATAATTATCATGGTAAATCTTGTGGTGGATGTTTTCAGGCACACATCTAGTTAGTCTGACAACTATATTTGAACTTGCTCCTAAATCAGGGTCATTTTCCAAATGACTACAATTGTGTTCTTTTCCAGAATAAATTTCAAAGTCATATGCAAAGCCAGAGATACCACACAAAACAAAAATCTTAAATCCATATTTGTGAGGTTTTGCAGGCATGTTCTGCAACATGTGGTGCCTGGCTTTTGTGGCACACATTTGTTCATCCACTGACAGACACTCTTCTAATGGTATACTAGAAAATCTTTTCTGCAAAGCTGTGATAATGGGTCTAAGCTTGAATAGTTTGTCATGACAAGGTTGATCTTTTAGGATGTAATTTTGGTTGTTGTTGAAATGTAAGAATCTTCTTACTTTCTCAAAATAATTGACAGTCATGCAGTTACTCACAATAGGAACTCCCATGTTCTGAGTCCAATACATACAAACATTGTTGATGCATGTTACACTGGTGAATATGCAAATCCCTAAAACTCTTCTTATGTCATGTGAAGTAATACACAATGTTTTATCAGGGCATGTCTGAGTAGAGTATAAACTGCTTTGTTCAGCTATCTCAGCAATGAGGCCATCAGTGAAAAAATAAGAAAAAAAATTGATATGGAGTTTCCAATAAAGATATTTTATCAGGAAGCTGTGTTGAACCCAAAAATGTAGTATCTTTTGTGACTTCTAAACATTTATTCTTCCATCTTATATTTTTGAATTCCTTGTGAGCCATATTCCCCTTTTTTGGTTTGCTCCTTAGACGTTTTAGTGGTGCAGGTTTGTGTTTCCTCTTCACTCTCCTTTTCTGTAGATTCAACAGTGTCTAAGTTCCAGGATAGCATGTGCTCATCAACAGTAGGATCATCATATTCATCAAAAGAAAAAAAAACCCATGCACATTCGCTACCACTGGGTATATCCATAAATATGGCATCAGTGACTGGTTCCAAATTTCCACTTTCATCCATTATATATAAAACACCTAAGTTATTATCCATTTCTTATGCAAATTAAATCACAATTTCCTAAAATAAATAAATTTCATCATATGTCACCAATTGAGGACAGCAAAAAACATGCATATGAAAATACATGTTTATGCATAGTGTTGTCAATTGGACACAGACAAATTTTAACATAAAAAAAGTGTTTTACCTTATATTTCACAACTACTGATTAGTTGATTTTATTCCTTACACATAAAACTACAGAAATGCACTTCTGGATACAAATGCGGAGTAAAATTCGCAATACTGCACCTTTATAAAATGTGACTAAGATAGACAATACTCACAACAATATGACCTATAACTTCCAAGAGCAATAGGGGCAATTCCCAAATTGAAGAACTGCCATCTAGGGGTGATATTAACAACTTTATGCCTTCTTTATATATCAAATGCGTTAGGTGTTCATTTGGATGTATATTTTGCACACAAAGATTTTTTAAACAAAGTGTAGCCATTTGGACTCTGTATGCACTATAGGGTTAAAGCATTATTTATTCAATAATTTGCATTTATTTCAATGTCTTCCAACTTCAATGCCAAAATCAACTTCAAAGCCAATTTTAACCAAATAGTTAAATTATTATTACCAAAAACTGAGATGAATCAACTCATAACAAATGAAAGTATGGGGAATCGGCAATATAGAACAATATCTGTTTTTAAAATAAAGTTATTTCAACTCAAAGTCAAAATGGATAGCCGGGTATGGAAATAAGGGTTAATCTCCCTTTGAAAATGTATTGCATTGGCACATTAATTGTAAAATGATTCCCATTTCATGTGCCATGAATTTGTAATAGTTTGGAAACATTTATTGCCGTTTTGGAAATGTAGGCTTGGAAGATTTAATGTCTTCCTATGACGTAAGGGTACCATTTCTCATTGCCAGGTATGTGGTAATGCCAGATAATGAGGGATTTACTGTAAATAAAAAAATTTCTTTTCCACCCCCACCTTAAGGCCCCCACACACGATCAGTTTGGTGTGTCATTTTGGTGTGTTCACATCGATATTTTCTTGTTGGCATGAAGGAATGAATTGACCACACATGATCAGTTTGGTGTGTCACATACTTATGTTCCTTTTTGTTAAACGTCATGTGACGTCATTTGATTGTCCCAATCAACCAGTAATTCTACCGTTACCATGGTGCAATTTTTTAAAGATGACATTTATCCATGTTTGGGCATGTGCAGAACCTCTAATGTGAAGAACTGATGTGAGCAACACCACACACACTCACTTCTAACTGACACACCGATGTGATAAAATTTCTTCATCATCATACCATTATCCCGCCTGTGGCAGGGTTGGGTCTGCAGGGTCTGGCCCTCCACTCCCGTCTATCTCCTACCATGTCCCTGTTCACCCCACACACCGCCATGTCCTTATGGACAACCTGCTCCCAAGTCAACTTCAATCTCCCCCTGCCCCCTCCCCCTTCAGTCGCCACCTGCATTCCTGGTATGGCCCTAACAAGGTCCACATCCCCTCTTCTCCTCACGTGTCCATACCACCTCAGCCTATTCTCCCTCATTTTTCAGCAATATCTACCACCCCCAGGTGCTGGTCTTCTATCAGCTCTTGACATGCCACTCATGTATTGCAGCATTCACATCTTGGCAAATTGCATTCTATTTATGTGGCTCTTCCTCACTGCCCAATGACCCATATAGCATAGCTGGTCTAACCACTGCTCTGTAGAACTTCCCTTTCAACTTGATTGGGACCCTCCTATCACACAGGACTCCACTTGCCTGTCTCCACTTCAGCCACCCCCATTGATTCTATGGGTCACATCTGCATCTATCTCCCCATTGCTTTGGAAAGTGGATCCTAAGTACCTTACCTCTTGCACCTTTTTTCACCAGTTCGCCCCTGGAACTGACGTCACCATTATTTACCTGTCCTTCCCAATTGAAAGCTCAATACTCTGTCTTCTTCATGTTTATCTTTAGACCCCCCTTTCTATCAATCCTCTGATGTCGTTTAGTCCCTTCTCTACCTGCTCTCTGCTGTCACCAACTTTTCCAATATTGTCTGCAAATACCAAGCACTGAGGGGCCCATTCTCCTACTCCCATCAGCAGTTCATCCATAACCAGGAGGAAGTGGTAGGGACTAAGTGCAGAAACTTGGTGCACATCGACTTCCACTGGGAAGCACCTAGTATACCCTCAAGTTGTCCTTACCATGGCTTTGGAGCCGTCATAATATCCTGGGCTATTCGGATAATCTCTTCTTCTACCCCTCTTTCCATAATACCTCCCACACTACCTGCCATGGAACACTGTCGTAGGCCTTCTCCAGTTCAATAAAGATGGCATGGAGATCTTTCTTTGCTGCTCCATACTTCTCTATCATCTGCCCAAGAATGAAGATTGGCTCCATAGTTGACCTACCTGGCATAAACCCAAACTGATTTTGACAGACACTGGTTCTATCCTCCGAGGAGACGCTCCATTACTCTCTCCCAGAATTTCATGGAGTGGCTCATCAGCTTTATACCACTATCGTTACCACAATCTTGGACATCCCCTTTGCCCTTGAACAATGGTACTATCCAACTCTCATGCCATTCGGATGGCATTCTATCCCCACTAGCTATCCTGCTGAAGAGTTTCCCTAGCACTTGGTTCCTGTCGCCCCTAGACTATGCCACACCATGATGGCGATTCCATCTGGGCCTGCAGCTTTTTGGCCTTTCATCTTCCTGAGTGCCCAAACAACTTCCTCCTCTGTTACTATGTCCACTGCCCCTGTTGCTGTAGGATAAGTTCCTGGGGTAGAATAGGCACACTGCATACCTGCATGTCATAAGAGGCGACAAAAAGGGTTGACTTCTTCTTGCCCCTGACTGGACGAGATTGGCTCCATAGTGGACCTACCTGGCATAAACCCAAACTGATTTTGACAGACACTGGTTCTATCTTCCGAGGAGACGCTCCATTACTCTCTCCCAGAATTTCATGGAGTGGCTCATCAGCTTTATACCACTATAGTTACCACAATCTTGGACATCCCCTTTGCCCTTGAACAATGGTACTATCCAACTCTCATGCCATTCAGATGGCATTCTATCCCCACTAGCTATCCTGCTGAAATGTTTCCCTAGCCACTTGGTTCCTATCGCCCCTAGACTATGCCGCACCATGATGGGGATTCCATCTGGGCCTGCAGCTTTTCGGCCTTTCATCTTCCTGAGTGCCCAAACAACTTCCTCCTCTGTTACTATGTCCACTGCCCCTGTTGCTGCAGGATAAGTTCCTGGGGTAGAATAGGCACACTGCATACCTGCATGTCGTAAGAGGCAACAAAAAGGGGTGACTTCTTCTTGCGTCTGACTGGACAACACCACTATCGTCATTGCCCATGACTTGTGTTCTGGACGGGACGATACCATCATTGTGGTTGTTCGTGTCCTATCTGTGTCAGTTACTTGATAACTGTCTCACTTGTTCGCGGTCGATGTAGGTTCCTTACTGAGGTGACCGTAAACAAACGCCTACACAAACGCTCCACACTGGTGAGGTGGCTGACAGACATCGGGGACTAGGGTTGCGACCCACAGTCTGCAAAACATCACTTTGGCCACAGCTTCCATAGAAAACGGGAGGCCAAGGCAGTAGCCTGGTCTTGGTCAATCGGCCAGGGGCGCATAAGTGGTTATGCCTCCAAGGGTGACTGTAAGTGGACCAGCAGTCAACCCCGATGCCAATGGTCCGGTACTCGGGGATTATGCCACCCTAACGGTATACTGCCCGAGGAATCTCGGCGACCTGAATGGGCGTCCCCTCGTTGGGCTCCATGTGGTGGGTAAGACCTGCGGGCAGTGAACACATAATTATTAAAAATTATGGCAACCCTAAAACCGAGGCTGGGGGCCTCATCAAATATCCCACCCCTCCCCCTTCTTCTTTACTGACTTGTGTTGAGCCGGAAGATGGCGGGCTCGGTCCCACCCAATTGAGTGGGCCAGCTGCCATTGAGCTGATGGAGACCTGTACTGCTCCAACAAAGAGGCCGCGTTCCCCCAGTAAGCCAACTGGATCAGGGAACGAACCTCTGGCGTCTACGGCATTGGAACCTGCCCTTAACAAGAGGCAACGACCTCTTAGCCTTAAGGTGCAGGGTTCCAAAGCCAATGCACAGCATGTTCCTGCATCACAGCATGTTCCACCATCCATACCTTCTTCCTATCCTCCCCGGTTTATTTCCATCTCTGGGGAGGATGGAGCAGCCTTGGGGAAGGCGTCGCCCTTCCTTATCACCAAAGCCATCAAGGGCATTGTCGGCGACGTGACTTCGGTCAAGAAACTGTGCAATGCCACCTTGTTGGTGGAGGCATCTACCCCTCACCAGATAGAGGCATTACTGAAACTGCAGAAGCTCGGTGATAACCCCGTTGTGGTCGAACCCCATCGCACCTTCAACACCAGTAGAGGTGTGGTGCAGTGCCCTGACCTATGCGGGGAATCAGAAGAGCAGATAGCAGAGGAGCTCAGGGACCAGGGTGTGGTGGCTGTCCGCCACACCTTGGTCTGACAGGATGGAGAATCCCGCCCATCTGACACCTTGGTGCTGACCTTTGGTAGGCCCAAGGTGCCGGAGTACATCATGGCTGGCTACCTCCGCTTGCCTGTTCATGCCTTCATCCTGAGCCCGCTTCGGTGCTTCAAGTGCCAGCAATATGGCCATGGACAGGGTGACCACTGCCCTGACTCTTTTCAGACTGCACCTCTCTGCATAACCTGTAAGGGCAACCACCCCGCCTCTTCTTGGGTTTGCCCCACTTGGCTGCAGGGATGCGCGATCCAGGAGCTGCGTGTCCAGAAGGGTATCAGTTTTCTGGATGCACGGTGGCTGCTAGCCTTGCCAGGGACCTCCAGTCGTGGAGTGTCTTATGCAGGTGCTGCGAAGGCAGCTGCTGTGTCCTCTGTCTGTACCCAGACGGACACCCTACCTCAGCTCCCCCTCTCATCTGTTTAACGCCCTCTCAGGCCCGCGGGGTCCATGGGGTGCCGGTCTGTTAAAGCATTGGCTGCCAGACGGACCCCGACCCCATTTCCATGGCTTCTTCTGGCTCCACCACCGCCTATGGCCCATGCATGGGCCCCCCAATAATGGCGGTGCCAGCTTCTTTGGAGGCCCCAGATGCCACTCATCAAAGAGAAGTGTCTCCCTTGAAGGCCTCCCTCCCTGTCCCAGCCCAGCCAACCTCCTCCACAGAGGGGGTGGTGGGTAAGACAGGAGGAAAGAAAGTAGGGACACCCCCCCACCACTGCTGTGGGGTGGGTGTCCTTGGTTCATCCACCCAAGCTCTCTGGCCAACGGCAGAGAACACAGGGTGGTTTCATGCCCTAACTGGGGCAAGATGGAGATTCCTCCTTCGAGATGGAGGAGGACGAACCAAATGAAGGCGTCCCTCCCTTTTCTGCAGTGGGACGAAAAGAAGGAATAGAAACAAGCCACCTAAGTCCACATGATGGTGAATTTCCTACAATGGAACTTTTGAGGGTTTTCCCACGAGAGGGACGAGATCAAACTTCTGATCTCTAGGCACCACCCTGTGTGCATCTCCCTCCAGCAGATCCTGTGTCAGAGTGATACCCCCATTTCAATATGGGGTACACTACATATTCAGACACCCGGCAGCAAGGAAACCACCCTGTGGGAGGGGTGGCTATCCTTATCCGGAATGGGTGCATGCATGCGGTCTCATTGCAACTGGATGTGCCCATCACTCTGCCCACCACTTCCCAGCAAGCACCTGATAGGAATAGTGGCTTTACTAGTTTTCACATTCACTACAACAGTTTGCAAAAGTGTAACATGTCCTTCACTGACACTGGTGGTCATCTGCAATGCCTGATCTCTTAAAGGGTCCTCTGTTCTTTGATTGGATGTTTCCCAAATGGCTGCATAGTGAGGACCCTTGCACTTTGAACACTGTTTGTTGCTCCTCCTGCATGTCCTTTCAGTGTGGCTTATTCTAAAGCACTTGAAACACCTTCCTTGTTGTTTCAGCTTTCTTCTTTTCTCTGCCACTCTGATATCTTTGTCACAACCTTCTGTCCAGTGACTTCCTTCTTCACAAAACACACAGTATTGCTGACTCTTCTGTGCTCCTGAGTATAGGGCTGCAGCTGAGGATAGTTACCCAAATTGCTTCTTGAAGGTATTTTTTGCCTTGCTCTGTTTCAGTTTAGTCTCCACTTCACCCTTTCTGAACTGCTTGCACTTTTCTCTACTCTCTATTTCCGTTTTAAAAAAAAACTCATGAGGGTATCTAAGCTTGGCACTTCAAAGTCCCTGTTGTAAAGGAGCAGAAGCTCTTCTGGCAATGCACCTTGCACAATTGAGCACAATACATCACTATGCACTAAATCTTCTGTCCCTAGATTTTTTAATGATTGAAGATTTACATCAATTTCATTGAAGGTATTTCATAGGGTTCCTATCTCATTAATGCTTCTCACAGGCTTAAGCTTTAAAAGTTTTTGAATGTGGGCATTCACTACAAATTCTTTCCTGCCAAATCATGGATTTAAGATGGTTACAGCAGATGCATAGTTGGTGTCAGTGCCAACCCCTTTACACTAGCAAGGCAGTCCCTGAATTTGAATTTGTCCACTTCACTTAATGTTGGGTTTTTGTGGACAGCAGACTGGAACTGGTCCCAAAAGCAAGGCCACTCACATATGTCCCCTGCAAACCTTTTCAGTACTATCTTTGGCAATTTGACATTATTAATTGCCCTCTCTACTCTATCTATGGTGACACTGCTCAAAGTGCCTGAAAGAATTTCTAGAGTCACTTACATACCATTGGCCCTTGACTTCTGTCATGCAAATCAATTTCACATAATGCTGGACACTCATAAATTCTTCTTCAATATTGTAGCGATGGCTTTTTAATATCTCATATAAGGAAAGTCTGACATTGTGTTTGAGATAAATCAAAAAAATAATCTTGAATAAGTTTTCCTTTGTATGTGTGTTCAAAAAATGGTGTAATTCACTAAATTAATCGTCTGATAATAAAGATAACTTGTTGTTTTAAATTGTAGAAGAACAATTTAATAATATCCAATATGTGAAAGAAATTGATGATAACAAGATCGATACATTACAATATATATTTGTATTTTAACTTTAAAACTTTTAGATAAATAAAAAATACTAGTTAATGAAAGTTTAGTATTAAAATTTAAAAGTTTAACAGAACTGTTATAGCAAGAATGGAGGAGCTTGGAAATACACGTCTTTTTGCTTTTGAGTCTGAAGGTAGAACTTTTTTTGTAAGTTATAATTCTAAAATATAAAAATTATTCTAAAGAATGAACAATTGTTATCTCTTTTAAATATTCAAAATTTGGAACATCAAAGTTTCCAAATGAAGAATGATCATGATGTCACTCATCATGACTTCAGTTGCTTTGGAAATGAAGAACAAGATAAAAGAATGAATAAACTTGGATATTAAATTATGTTAAAATGTTATAAGTGGATGTGAAAGCTCCACAATATCATTTTCAGTCACATATTCCTCATAGATGCAGTCCAGTTCCTTCAAAATATTCTGCTTCATGGACAGCATCTTCAGTTTTTCCTCTATGATAGTCACTTTATCACTCACAAACAGTTCTGTTGCACTTCCTATTTCTTCAATTTCATGGCAAATCTTCGTGATTGAAGATCAGATCACTGCACGTTTCCTTCTCGTTTTTTCCATCTTTCAACTCCTGGGTTTTGGCACCAGTTTGTCAAATATCTTAAGGCTCTCTGCTTAGAATTATTTTTTTTATCTCTGAGTTCAAATGGTTTTCTTCCAAAAAATTTCAGACTAACTTTATTTTCTTACACATACGAGTATAACATTTAAAACAAATTACAACAAAAGAAAAGCAAACCAATCAAAGACTGAAAGTAAAAATACAAAAGGGGTCGAGGACAAGACCAGTCTACAAAATAAGATAAGAACTACAGATAGAGACAAGAAAAACGAGTTTAGAACTTAGCTTTTGGTGTCTTCTAGGCTGCAGTCCACTCCTCTGTGGCTTCTTGGCAAAAGGCTTCTGAAAAATGTTTAAATGACAAACAATTAGATTCTATAAAAATGATTAAATTTTTCAAATTACTAATCTAATTAATCAAAAAATATCAAAAATTACAATACTTATCTTTTTTGTTGGAGAGGTTCCGACGTTTTGCAAGTAGGTTCTTGCTTCTTCAAGGTTAATGTTTTTGGTGATGGTGTTTCTTCCTTAAGGAACTGTGATTATCCTATCATCTGTGGTAACAATTGGGCAGTTGAAACGAGTCCGAAAGGTCTGCTCAGTTTACATGGAATTCAAAATGAAATGCCAACAACTCCTGAAGGTTTTTGAAGGGTGTGGATACCCTGCAAAATTACTGAAAGGGGTTTGAAATGAGGCAAGTCGACTGCAACGGACACTGACATACAATAGTAAGAAGGAACAAAGTGAAAAACTTAACCTATGTACAACATTCAATGACCTTTCTAGCAAATTCGCCTCAATACTGACTAAATATAACAATATCTTGTTAACAGACCCCACTTTACAAAAATTATTCCCTGAGCCATTTAGAATTGCATTTAAAAGAAACCGAAACTTACAAGAAATGCTAGTAAAGGCTAAAATAACAGGAAATGCCAATGACGGATACAATAGGTGCCAAAGGAAAAATTGTACTGTTTGCACATATGTGAATGAAACAATGCAGTTTCAAACCAATAATAAGGTCATTAAATGGAAAATGAGACAGATTATTACGTGCAACACCCCCAATGTGATTTACCTTGTCCATTGCATTAAATTTGATAAGAGTTACATTGGTGAGACAGGACGGAAATCAAAGATACGAATTAGAGAGCATCTTAATGACATAAAGAATAAAAGAGACACACCAGTTGTGATACATTTTAATGGACTAACACACCAGCAGAAAGACCTTCAAGTCACCTTCCACATGACAAACGTCAAGACTAAAAAAGATAGGAAACGGAAAGAATCTCAAATGATTAAGGAGTTCCAAACGTTGACACCAGGTGGCATGAATGTTGAAAAAAGAATGATGCCAATCATCTTCCAGCTGCCATAAAATGTATGAAAGAAAGGAAAGGGAAAGGAAAAAAAGAAGAGAAGAAAAAAAAGAATCTAAAATTAATTATAGGAAAATAAAAACTGCATAATACTCAAATATTTTACTGAAACCATTAAGGTGCATTAGACTGACGATTCTCCTGAAAGAATTTTTTATTCCAGGCAGAGAATGTGCATTGTTACCACAGACGATAGGATGATCATGGTTCCTTATGGAAGACACACCATCACCAAAAACATTAACCTTGAAGAATTAAGAACCTACTTGCGAAACGTTGGAACCTCCCCAACAAAAAAGATAAGTATTGTAATTTTTGATATTTTTTGATTAATTAGATTATTAATTTGAAAAATTTAATTATTTTTATAGAATCTAATTGTTTGTCATTTAAATTTTTTTCAGAAGCCTTTTGCCAAGACGCCACAGAGAAGTTGACTGCAGCCTAGAATACACCGAAAGCTAAGTTCTAAACTCGTTTTTCTTGTCTATCTGTAGTTCTTATCTTAGTTTGTAGACTGGTCTTTTCCTCGACACCTTTTGTATTTTTACTTTGAGCTAAATTTGGACATGACCTTTGTTAGAGATGCCAGGGAAGTCAGGAAGTGTGGCCATTACTGGTGACAGACGTTTGAAATATGCATCCACCCTTGTTGAATTATATGGTATTCACCAACCAATTCTCTTTCAAAGACGAAAACAACTCTTTAGCGATATATTCCGACAAATATTTCAACTTCCTTTGTCAATTCAGATTCTCATTCTGCACGTAGGTCTAGACGATATTTTAGAGTTTGGTGTTAGGGATACTTTTGAACAACTCAGAAATACTGTAGATAGAATTTTTTGAGTTTGGCCAGAGGTCCATATTGCTATTTCCAAAATAGCTCCTATCACATATAATTACTTTGACAACAGGCAACCAAGTGACTT